>OZ005742.1:133566630-133919840 GCA_963930735.1 Dioctria linearis | reverse complement strand
TCCTGAGTTCTCATCTGCTGGTGTCTGCTCTAGAAGCCATTCCTCAGCTATTTGCCTTGTCGCAATGCTCTATAAATATTTTAAAATATAAATAAAATGTGCTTTTCATTACAAATAAAATGTTTGAAAAAAGCTATTAGCAATATTTACATCCGCGGTATTAAACAAATCTTCTACTTCTTCGTTACCATGCACAACACCTGGGACCATAAGCTGGAGCACTCTTTTTTCAAAATCCGTTAGGGGATTGATTTTTTGGGACCATTCACCCCACTTCTCTCAAAAGCCGCTTTGAGAAGCGCATCTCCTTCCTTAACGTGAATTCTAAAATATAAAAACAAAATGTTTAATTACGAGTATACCGAAGTAATTTCAAAAACCTCACACACTCTTGATCGAGCCAAAATTTTCTCCACTTAGATCCATCCTTAATAAACTATTCAGTTTATCTGCTAATTTCAGACCATTTTCTTGCGCTTGTATGGGCTCCATCAATCGATTCGAATCTGAAATGGAATATTTTTAATTAAAAATTAAATTATAATAAAATTATCAAAATGCCATTAACATATTGTTATAAATTCTGCAATTTCTCGTTAAAAGAAAAAGAGGAAAAGAAATCTCACCTGTCGTTTGCAAATTCTACGTTAATTTCCATAAAATTAACTAGAAATTATTTTTGTTCCTCGCTTGCCTTTTTCGCCTTAATTGCAGCCATTTTATCTACAAATTTAAAAATAATATTAATAAATAATATAACAAATAATTTTGAAATAACGCTCGACAAAAACTCACGGTTTAATGTACTTACCTCTTCAAAATTCACGAACAAAATGCCCATGAGAAAATATCATTAAAGTGTACACAATTTTGACAGAAAAACTCATTTCCACTTTTGCGGAATCGGAACAAGGTTGTGTACACAAAATTTTGTGTACACGCGAAAACTCATAGTTGCGGAATCCAGCCCCATGAAGCTTCATGCTTCACCAAACAATTACTAGACTGCCCGTTCGTATCATTCAGTACCTCTGGTGATCTCAACAAGCCATCTGACAAGCAAACTAATTCTAGTAATTCTGTCAGTGGCTGAACTTGTGGGAATTATGATTCCAGATCTGGACCTATGTAGGGCAAAGAAGCGATCAACTGCCGACGAATCGAAGCTGATAAAAAGAAATTGGCCCTCATTTTAGTATCGATGATAGATGACATTCGGCCGTATACCGAAGTAAAGCTACTCGGATGAACTGAGACTGGGTTACTCGACAGTGATGCCCGCTGTCAGTATCATTAGTCAGGAAGCTCTCGATTAGGAGTAGCTAACGGAATCTGAGGTCAAATGGAGAAGGTACTAGACTCAAGTGACTTGAATGTCCCGTTTCGTGGTGTGAGCATGAATGTGCCCCTTTCCGTCGTTCCTGGGCTCACCAGGGGCGGATTTCCCTATAGGCCGAGTAGGCCCGGGCCTAGGGCGGCAGATTTAGGGGGCGGTATTTCATTACATTTTTATACTTTTTCGTTTTTTTAAATAAAATAATTCGTTGGGAAGTGTTATTTTTAATTCTACTCCATTTTTTTCAAATCTACTCCGATTTATGAGGCAGCCTACTCCGCTAATTCTAGCCTGAGGTCCCTTCACTGGATATAGATCATTCAATTTTTCGTGTTTTACAGGGAGTAGGGGGGCGGCAATCTTCCATAGGCCTAGGGCGGCCAAGTGATCAAATCCGCCCCTGGGGCTCACTCAAGCATTGTAGCTGGGATTAGACTTCTGGCATCTATTTAAGTTGGCTCCAGATGTTCTAGGTACAATTGCGAAAGAGAAACCAAGTCTGCGGTGCGTAAATTTGACACTGACCGCAATGTTCTTTCTATTCAGGAAAATCAACGTCTTGACGCCACCAAACAGATTTTTCTTCCAGCGTCTCTTGGGCTTAGGAAAAACATCTTTGGTCACTCACAAGATCGAAACGAACGATGATACCGCGACAAAACAGAGGTTTTCTCCGATTTCACTGGCAGTGCAGAGTTTGGTAGATGTCGAGCTGGAACGAACGCTATCGCTGGGTTTTCAATCTCACCATTACAGATGAAAACCAAGATGTCGTGAAATTAGTCAAGAAGCAAAGATCAGCAATGAGCACATTGGTCCATTACATTCGTGACATTGAGTCTAAGGCACATCAAACACATCCAAGGCCTTACTATGAACTCAAGCTTAAATTGCTTCAAACCAATTGGGCAGATATCACCCAAAATAATCAGGTTATATGGGAATCTGTCCTCGAGTGAAGAGCCTTGTGGATATAAAACAGAATTCTATTTTGAAGTTGATGACTGGGTGCCAAGACACCATCATATCGCTGCAACAACAATTACGGAACTTGCAGGACTCTGCATCTATCCCCACCTCAGAATACATCTGATCTTGGTACAGCAATAAAATTGCCTAAGATAACGCTTCCCAATTTTGATGGCAACTACCTAAGGTGGACACAATTCCATGACTTATATATCCAACTGATCATAATTATCCCATCAGCAACGCACAAAAGATGTTTTACCTGGTTTCCAACTTAACTGGTGAAGCAAAAGCGTTAATACACCATTTGTCAATATCAGATGGAAATTATGAAACGGCATGGAACATATTAAAAAATCGATATAACAACAAACGACTATTGGTGACAGCATTAATCAACAAATTTCTAGCACAGCCAACCATTCAAACCGAAGGGGCTGCAGCAATCAAGGCACTGCATGACAACACAAATGAGTGCATTCTTGCCTTAAAAAACCTTGGGATCTCCATTGAATCATGGGATCCATTGCTCATTCACATACTCATTAAGAAATTGGACAAAAATACACACACATTGTACGAGCAATCATTGGAATCACCAAGAGAACTGCAAACGATTAAACATTTTTTAATGTTCTTAGAGAGCCGCTTCCAAGCTCTAGAAGCATTAGGAAGAGATAAGCGTCACACGATTCAAGAACGATCCAGTCATTCGTCAAAATCGTCTTCTTTCGTATCGACAATTAATGGGAGACAATGTGTTGTGTGCAAACAGAAACATCCACTATATCTGTGTAAAGAATTTCTGTCACATGCGCCAGTTACAAGATACCAAATCTTGAAAAGGAACCACTTATGCATCAACTGCATGAAAGACGGACACTCAGCAATCAAGTGCTCTATGCGACATTGCTTGAAATGCTCCAAAAAGCATAATACGCTAGTTCATATTGAAGAGTCCAGTAAATCATCTCACACTCCTGGAAGGATAATATCATCAACGGATCAATTACAACTACAACCACGGCAATCAATCGCTGAGAAACGCACTGCAGACATGTTTGGACCATCCAATAATAACGCAGAGGGTAGTAACTCAACAATCCTAGCAGCACAAACAGCTCAGAATCAAAGAGGTTACGTGCTGCTAAGCACTGTCATCATCAAGTTAAGAAATAATGAAGGCAATAATGTAGAATGCAAGGCAATTTTAGATTCTGGCTCACAACTAAATTTTATAACGGAACGATTAGTCAAAAAATTGGGTTTAAAAGGCACCCCAGATTCTATGAGCATCCAAGGCATCGGTGAAGGCAAGCAGCAATCTAACTATCGAGTCAATTTAGTATTGCAATCACGATTGACCGAATTCTCAACCAGAGTAGAAGCCTTTATATTACCAAAAAAACCTTCTTATCAACCAACATATTCGTTGAACACGGACTCCTGGCCCATCCCGGGAAACATAGAGCTAGCCGATCCAAATTTCAATCGCCCCAGTCAAATTGATTTTTTGTTCGGAGCGGAGTTCTATCATCAACTCCTGTCGACTGGGCAAATAAAACTTGGAGACGATTTACCAACTCTGCAAAACACTGTTTTTGGTTGGGTTTTTGCTGGAAGGATACAAGGCACCAACCAATCTCAAGCAACATGTGGCATCTGTAATGAAGGAGGCCTCACTCTTGACGATAAAATTGAAAGGTTTTGGAAGCTCGAAGAAATTGAGTCGCATCCGCCAAGTTTAACTGCCGCTGAAGTTAAATGCGAATCTCATTTTAGTCAGACCACACAAAGAGACTCGTCAGGCCGCTTTGTGGTAAAACTACCTTTTTTACACCATCCAAGTAAATTAGGTGAATCCAGGGACATTGCTTTACAACGATTTCTCTCCTTGGAACGAAAATTCAGTAAAAATCCAGAAATCAAGGGGCAATACGTGGCCTTTATGAAGGAATACTTACAACTTGAACATATGGAAGAGGTCAATCCAGACAACATCACCAAGCCGTACTATTATTTACCACATCACTGTGTGATGAAACCCGACAGCACTACCACCAAGCTTAGAGTAGTTTTTGATGGTTCAACCAAAAGCTCATCAAATATCGCCCTGAATGAGCTACTAAGTACTGGCCCGAGGCTCCAAGATGATCTTTTTTCCATACTTCTGAGGTTTCGAATGCCACGATTCGTCTTTACGGCGGACATAGAGAAAATGTACCGTCAGGTCTTAATGCACGAAAACGACAGAAAATATCAAATGATTCTATGGAGAGATAATCCTAATGAAGCAATTAAATCGTACCAACTTAAGACTGTCACATACGGAACTACTTCAGCACCATATTTGGCAATTAAATGCTTACAACAGCTATCAGTGCAAGGATCTGATAAATTTCCACTTGGGTCAAGAATACTCAAACGCGACTTCTATGTAGACGATATAATGACGGGATCCAATAGCTTAGTGGAAGCTCTCGAAATGCAAGAACAACTGACAAAGCTTCTGAAATCAGCAGGTTTCAATTTACGAAAATGGTGTGCCAACCACACCAAACTACTTCAAAACATTCATAGAGACGATGTCGGTCTTCAAGTAGAACTGTATGATGAAGAAGAGGGACAAATAAAAACCCTAGGACTAATGTGGCTACCAAAGGCAGATGAATTTCGTATCAAAACTGTATGGCCAGAAGGAATCAAGGTGACCAAACGCACAGTCCTGTCAGACACAGCACATTTATTTGATCCACTCGGCGTAATGAGTCCAGTCATAGTAACGGCAAAGATATTCCTTCAAAGGCTATGGAGAATAAAACTCGATTGGGATACATCTCTGTCAACCGAGCTTCAGTCTGCATGGCTAAGGTTTCGTGAAGGATTGAAGGTTCTAAGTGATATTAAGATACCAAGGCATATATTCTCTGGAAGAATACCACAATCTACACAATTGCACGCCTTCTCGGACGCTTCAGAAAAGGCATATGGAACTGCAGTATATGTACGATCCAGGAGACAGGATGGTACAATAGCAGTACAATTATTATGTGCTAAATCAAAGGTGGCTCCTAACAAAACTACAACGTTACCTCGCCTGGAACTATGTGCTGCAAAACTCGCTGCCCAACTAGTACAACGAATTACGACCGATTTAAACTGGCATGATCAACCATGCTTTTTTTGGACCGATTCCGAGATTGTGCTTGCATGGCTGAATTCCGAGTCCTCGTCATATCATACATTTGTGGCAAATCGTGTGGCAGCTATTCAAGAATTAACAGCCATTAATCAATGGAGGCACGTCCCATCAAAGGAAAACCCTGCCGATCTAGTCTCTCGGGGAGTTCCACCGGAGAGGTTGTCAAATTGCAACTTATGGTTCTACGGACCAATATTTTTACATGGCTCTGAAAACGTATGGCCCACAAAAAACACAATAACTGATATTGATTTGGAGAGAAAACAGTCGAAAATAATCTTAGCAGCCACCAAAGAACCAACGCATTTCGTCCACACAATCAACCATCATAACTCATTCAAACGATTACAAAGAGTCGTTGCCTATGTGTTGAGATTTATTGCAAATATTCGTCAGCACACAAGTATAAAAGGGAAGATCGAGCTAACTGTGGCAGAACTAGAAGACGCTCTAACAGTCATTATCAAGGAAACACAAGCTCAGGGATTCACTGAAGACTTGAACCAATTACAACGGATCAACCATGTCAACAATAATAGCGCCCTGAGCAGCCTCAGTCCATTTATCGATGAAAGAGGAATTATTCGTGTCGGAGGCAGACTGGAGGCATCCAATTTACCGTATGATGCCAAGCATCCAATGCTACTTCCATACTCTCATGACATTACAAGATTATTAATGACTCATCTACACATTACGAATCTACATGTTGGTGCTCAAACGTTGCTGTCAATAACTCGTCAACGATTCTGGCCCATAAAGGGAAAGACAACTGCACGATCCGTTGTGCAAAACTGTCTTCGTTGTGCTAGATCGAAACCAAAGATGTTATCCCAATTTATGGGAAATCTGCCACCACATCGAGTGCAGCCAGCGCGACCCTTCATCAATTCGGGAGTTGACTTTTGCGGGCCGTTCTGGACACATTTCAAGGTTAGAGGCAAACGACCTCACAAATCGTATATTGCAGTCTTTTGTTGTTTTGCTACTAAAGCAACACACTTCGAAGTGGTAAGCGATCTAACCACAGAAGCCTTCATTGGAGCCCTCAAACGGTTCATAAGTAGACGAGGCAACTGCCGGAATTTGTACTGTGATAACGCCACGAATTTTGTAGGAGCAAGAAACCAATTGATAGAACTGAAAGATACAATTTGCTCAGATAATTCACACAATAAAATATCTACATTTTGCAGCACGAAAGGTGTTGATTTTCATTTTATACCCCCAAGAGCACCGCACTTCGGTGGACTATGGGAGGCGGCTGTGAAGTCAGCTAAACACTTGCTTCAACGGAGCTTAGCATCAGTTTCTCTCACCTATGAAGAACTAGAGACAGTAATAGTTGAAATTGAAGCAATACTAAATTCCAGGCCACTGACTCCACTCTCAGCCGACCCGAACGATCTTACTGCTCTCACTCCGGGTCATTTTTTAATCGGCGAACCATTGACTAGCACCGTCGATCCACAGGCTCAATCATTGCAGACCAGCTTACTTCAACGTTGGAAATTGGTGTCTCACTTAAAAAATCAATTTTGGGAACGTTGGTCCAAGGAATATTTACACGAACTACAACATCGTTATAAATGGAAGCAACGATGTGACAATGCTCAGGCTGGAATGATGGTCTTAATCAAGGAAGATAATTTGCCTGTGCTAAAATGGCCCTTGGGCCGCATCATTCAAACAATCAAGGGAAAAGATGGATTAATTCGTGTAGCCGATGTCAAGACCTCATCTGGAATACTGAGGAGACCAATACATAAACTTGCTCCATTACCAATCGTACAAGATCAAGAATCACTGAATGGTCCAGGCGACGCCGAAATGAACTCGCAAAAGGGAAAAATCGATGCATCTAAGAAGGAACGACTTACCAAACACAAGACAAATCAGAATCAAACCAGTGACACAACTAACGAAGAAAAATCAACTTCCAGAGAGCAAGATCAAGGTCCGTCTACGTCTAAAAAACGCCGGTATACAAGCTCCCTCTCAAGTGTACTATTCCTAAGCTGCTTGATAATGCCAGTCTTGAGCAATCCAGATGTAGAAATAAGTCCGTTCCAATCTCAACCAGGACTATATTTCGAAGGAATGGGGCCTACGCATCTAGTGTCCAATGAGTGGAACTTGGTTATTTTCTACAACATGACAACCTACTGGAAGGAATTTGAGTCGATCACCAGTGGTATAGTAAAGTTAGAAAAACTATGCAAAACGATGAAGGATAATAGCACTTGCACTCTGACGGTTTCACAGTTTTTCGATCTATTGGCCACAATCCAAATCAACAATGAATTATTACAACATCAAAACAACCCAAGAGTTAAGAGAGCTCCTCTCGATGTAATAGGAAATCTGGCTAACACATTATTTGGAGTACTAGATTCGAAGTACGCCGAAAAAATGGCTCAAACCATAGAAAATTTGAAGGATAATGACGACCATCTATTGGAACTACTTAAAAATCAAACATCAATCATAGACTCTACAGCAAACGTCATGCGTAAGTCATACAAGGTAATTGAAGGTGACCTTCGGAGTATTGACACGTACATCAACCTGACCATCGCCCACCTTAACCAATTGCATCAAGAACTGCACGAACAAAAATCAATGGAAGTCTTTAACGCAGCATCTGTTCGATTAATTCTAGTTATTACCAACTATCAAAGAATTCAATCTATATTATTAGATGTACTGGTAGATACTCATCATGGCAAAATAAACCCGCAATTGCTAGTTCCCAGACAACTAGAGACTGAACTTACCCGCATCAAGGAACACCTACCATCAATACTTCGACTTCCTGCTAAACAAGACCATCCACTAGAATTATATAGCCTAATGACGATAGAGGGAAGAGTCTTGCCAGCCCATCTAATTTTCCGACTAAAACTACCATTATTCGCTTATGAACAATTCGAAATGCTGAGAGTAGTTCCTGTGCCAATTTTAGTTAATGAAACATTCATCACAATAAAGCCATCATCTGACTATCTCATAATCAACTTACATAGGGACCAATATTACCCCCTGTCAGAGCAAGAAATGTCATCATGTACCAATATTGGCGATTCGACTCACATGTGCAAACAACATCATCCTCTTCATCGTAAAGGCTCCAATGTAAGTTCCTGTGAACTAAGCTACCTTAGCCACTCATCATCATCAGCATCCTGCCAATTCATGAAGCTCACGGAAACACCACGATGGATTCAACTATTAAGATCAAATCATTGGATCTATGTTATGAAGAAACCAACTATAGTTAATGTCGTGTGTGGAACTAAGGTTTCGCAGCAAACACTAGAAGGTTCAGAAATCTTGAAATTAGCCAACGATTGCGCTATCAAGGAAGAATTCTTTACTATACAAGCCCATAACATCTATGCTAGTACCATGACGACATCGTTTGTATCATCAAGAAATTTTACCGAATTATTGCATTCATCCAAAATTGCTAAAATACTCTATCAAGCACCATCGCATGAAGACATAACCACGGACATTCAAGACATTCAAAACCAAATACAGCAATTGAAGAAGGAAGAACAGCAGCCTTTACAGACCCATGATGCTCATCAATTCGTCATCGGATATCTTGGATTGTTATTTATCATCGCTATTCTAGGATATCTTACATGGAAACATCAAGCCCACCGATGGTGCCCAGGCAAGGAACCCAGCGCACCAATACCCACACCCAGGTCAACATCATTGAATCAATTCAAGCTGCGGACGCAACCAGCATCATAGTTGAATTGGGCATTCAACGCGGGGGAGAATGTTGAACTCTAATGAACTTTACATTGGTTATGGAATTTTGTTTGTTATTTCTTAATACAATTTCATTGAACCCTAACAAGCTCTACATAAACAAAATTCCATATCCAAATTATTTCGCAATACAATTTAAATTTTTATTCATAGCAAATAATATAGGTCAAATTTTATTGTAAATTTAATGCGAGCGTAAGCTATATTACACTCAAGTTGCTTTAATGTTAACGTAAGTCATTGCACGAAAAAGAATTTTATGCAAGCGAATGCAAGCGAATCAATTCTGTTTCTTCTAAAGGCAATAACATTAAATGAACGATTTTGTATATATAAACGGAAGAAATATCAATAAAATTATTAGTATTGTTCTACAAGTTAAGAACGCCTTTTAATTATACTCAAGTGAATCTGCTACGGCATTGATAATTTCAAGCGCTGTGCATAGGTTTTGTACCGTTGCACACTTACTACAAGTACAGGTATTTGAACCTGGGCTTAATTCCAACAAAGTACAGGTATTTGAACCTGGACTTCCAATTTACTTACTTGCAAGGTATATCTACCTATTGCAGTGATCATCAAGGCGGCAAATTAAGTTTATTTGTCGCGGTACAAAAAACATTTTGGTGACCCCGACGTGATCGCCACGAGATCAGTATATTACACATCCACGTTTCTAAAGACGATAAGGTGCTCATCATGGAGACATTAGCTTCTGAACAATCCGAGATAGGAAGAAAAATAGAAGACCTGTTGCAGGCGTTCAACACTGAGACCCCTCAACGTGTGACCCGCGGGAATCTGGAATATCTGAATAAGGTATCAGATCAATTGGAGTCACTATGGATCAAGTTCACGAACAATAACGAAAGGTTAATCAAGGTTAAGCAGAGTAATAGTGATCATCTATACTTCAAAAATAACTACTACAAAGAAATTGAAAGTGTCTACAACGACCTTAAGGAAAAATTGAAGGAGGCTAATATAAAATTATCAGCGCCAAAGCTCTCAGAAGATGACCGAGATAATACTGTTTTCAATCTCACCATTACAGATGAAAACCAAGATGTCGTGAAATTAGTCAAGAAGCAAAGATCAGCAATGAGCACATTGGTCCATTACATTCGTGACATTGAGTCTAAGGCACATCAAACACATCCAAGGCCTTACTATGAACTCAAGCTTAAATTGCTTCAAACCAATTGGGCAGATATCACCCAAAATAATCAGGTTATATGGGAATCTGTCTCGAGTGAAGAGCCTTGTGGATATAAAACAGAATTCTATTTTGAAGTTGATGACTGGGTGCAAGACACCATCATATCGCTGCAACAACAATTACGGAACTTGCAGGACTCTGCATCATCCCCACCTCAGAATACATCTGATCTTGGTACAGCAATAAAATTGCCTAAGATAACGCTTCCCAATTTTGATGGCAACTACCTAAGGTGGACACAATTCCATGACTTATATATCCAACTGATTCATAATTATCCCATCAGCAACGCACAAAAGATGTTTTACCTGGTTTCCAACTTAACTGGTGAAGCAAAAGCGTTAATACACCATTTGTCAATATCAGATGGAAATTATGAAACGGCATGGAACATATTAAAAAATCGATATAACAACAAACGACTATTGGTGACAGCATTAATCAACAAATTTCTAGCACAGCCAACCATTCAAACCGAAGGGGCTGCAGCAATCAAGGCACTGCATGACAACACAAATGAGTGCATTCTTGCCTTAAAAAACCTTGGGATCTCCATTGAATCATGGGATCCATTGCTCATTCACATACTCATTAAGAAATTGGACAAAAATACACACACATTGTACGAGCAATCATTGGAATCACCAAGAGAACTGCAAACGATTAAACATTTTTTAATGTTCTTAGAGAGCCGCTTCCAAGCTCTAGAAGCATTAGGAAGAGATAAGCGTCACACGATTCAAGAACGATCCAGTCATTCGTCAAAATCGTCTTCTTTCGTATCGACAATTAATGGGAGACAATGTGTTGTGTGCAAACAGAAACATCCACTATATCTGTGTAAAGAATTTCTGTCACATGCGCCAGTTACAAGATACCAAATCTTGAAAAGGAACCACTTATGCATCAACTGCATGAAAGACGGACACTCAGCAATCAAGTGCTCTATGCGACATTGCTTGAAATGCTCCAAAAAGCATAATACGCTAGTTCATATTGAAGAGTCCAGTAAATCATCTCACACTCCTGGAAGGATAATATCATCAACGGATCAATTACAACTACAACCACGGCAATCAATCGCTGAGAAACGCACTGCAGACATGTTTGGACCATCCAATAATAACGCAGAGGGTAGTAACTCAACAATCCTAGCAGCACAAACAGCTCAGAATCAAAGAGGTTACGTGCTGCTAAGCACTGTCATCATCAAGTTAAGAAATAATGAAGGCAATAATGTAGAATGCAAGGCAATTTTAGATTCTGGCTCACAACTAAATTTTATAACGGAACGATTAGTCAAAAAATTGGGTTTAAAAGGCACCCCAGATTCTATGAGCATCCAAGGCATCGGTGAAGGCAAGCAGCAATCTAACTATCGAGTCAATTTAGTATTGCAATCACGATTGACCGAATTCTCAACCAGAGTAGAAGCCTTTATATTACCAAAAATAACTTCTTATCAACCAACATATTCGTTGAACACGGACTCCTGGCCCATCCCGGGAAACATAGAGCTAGCCGATCCAAATTTCAATCGCCCCAGTCAAATTGATTTTTTGTTCGGAGCGGAGTTCTATCATCAACTCCTGTCGACTGGGCAAATAAAACTTGGAGACGATTTACCAACTCTGCAAAACACTGTTTTTGGTTGGGTTTTTGCTGGAAGGATACAAGGCACCAACCAATCTCAAGCAACATGTGGCATCTGTAATGAAGGAGGCCTCACTCTTGACGATAAAATTGAAAGGTTTTGGAAGCTCGAAGAAATTGAGTCGCATCCGCCAAGTTTAACTGCCGCTGAAGTTAAATGCGAATCTCATTTTAGTCAGACCACACAAAGAGACTCGTCAGGCCGCTTTGTGGTAAAACTACCTTTTTTACACCATCCAAGTAAATTAGGTGAATCCAGGGACATTGCTTTACAACGATTTCTCTCCTTGGAACGAAAATTCAGTAAAAATCCAGAAATCAAGGGGCAATACGTGGCCTTTATGAAGGAATACTTACAACTTGAACATATGGAAGAGGTCAATCCAGACAACATCACCAAGCCGTACTATTATTTACCACATCACTGTGTGATGAAACCCGACAGCACTACCACCAAGCTTAGAGTAGTTTTTGATGGTTCAACCAAAAGCTCATCAAATATCGCCCTGAATGAGCTACTAAGTACTGGCCCGAGGCTCCAAGATGATCTTTTTTCCATACTTCTGAGGTTTCGAATGCCACGATTCGTCTTTACGGCGGACATAGAGAAAATGTACCGTCAGGTCTTAATGCACGAAAACGACAGAAAATATCAAATGATTCTATGGAGAGATAATCCTAATGA
Organism: Dioctria linearis; assembly: GCA_963930735.1. Taxonomy (NCBI): domain Eukaryota; kingdom Metazoa; phylum Arthropoda; class Insecta; order Diptera; family Asilidae; genus Dioctria; species Dioctria linearis. The sequence continues at coordinate 133,906,987 of OZ005742.1, read as the reverse complement.
AGCAATTAAATCGTACCAACTTAAGACTGTCACATACGGAACTACTTCAGCACCATATTTGGCAATTAAATGCTTACAACAGCTATCAGTGCAAGGATCTGATAAATTTCCACTTGGGTCAAGAATACTCAAACGCGACTTCTATGTAGACGATATAATGACGGGATCCAATAGCTTAGTGGAAGCTCTCGAAATGCAAGAACAACTGACAAAGCTTCCGAAATCAGCAGGTTTCAATTTACGAAAATGGTGTGCCAACCACACCAAACTACTTCAAAACATTCATAGAGACGATGTCGGTCTTCAAGTAGAACTGTATGATGAAGAAGAGGGACAAATAAAAACCCTAGGACTAATGTGGCTACCAAAGGCAGATGAATTTCGTATCAAAACTGTATGGCCAGAAGGAATCAAGGTGACCAAACGCACAGTCCTGTCAGACACAGCACATTTATTTGATCCACTCGGCGTAATGAGTCCAGTCATAGTAACGGCAAAGATATTCCTTCAAAGGCTATGGAGAATAAAACTCGATTGGGATACATCTCTGTCAACCGAGCTTCAGTCTGCATGGCTAAGGTTTCGTGAAGGATTGAAGGTTCTAAGTGATATTAAGATACCAAGGCATATATTCTCTGGAAGAATACCACAATCTACACAATTGCACGCCTTCTCGGACGCTTCAGAAAAGGCATATGGAACTGCAGTATATGTACGATCCAGGAGACAGGATGGTACAATAGCAGTACAATTATTATGTGCTAAATCAAAGGTGGCTCCTAACAAAACTACAACGTTACCTCGCCTGGAACTATGTGCTGCAAAACTCGCTGCCCAACTAGTACAACGAATTACGACCGATTTAAACTGGCATGATCAACCATGCTTTTTTTGGACCGATTCCGAGATTGTGCTTGCATGGCTGAATTCCGAGTCCTCGTCATATCATACATTTGTGGCAAATCGTGTGGCAGCTATTCAAGAATTAACAGTCATTAATCAATGGAGGCACGTCCCATCAAAGGAAAACCCTGCCGATCTAGTCTCTCGGGGAGTTCCACCGGAGAGGTTGTCAAATTGCAACTTATGGTTCTACGGACCAATATTTTTACATGGCTCTGAAAACGTATGGCCCACAAAAAACACAATAACTGATATTGATTTGGAGAGAAAACAGTCGAAAATAATCTTAGCAGCCACCAAAGAACCAACGCATTTCGTCCACACAATCAACCATCATAACTCATTCAAACGATTACAAAGAGTCGTTGCCTATGTGTTGAGATTTATTGCAAATATTCGTCAGCACACAAGTATAAAAGGGAAGATCGAGCTAACTGTGGCAGAACTAGAAGACGCTCTAACAGTCATTATCAAGGAAACACAAGCTCAGGGATTCACTGAAGACTTGAACCAATTACAACGGATCAACCATGTCAACAATAATAGCGCCCTGAGCAGCCTCAGTCCATTTATCGATGAAAGAGGAATTATTCGTGTCGGAGGCAGACTGGAGGCATCCAATTTACCGTATGATGCCAAGCATCCAATGCTACTTCCATACTCTCATGACATTACAAGATTATTAATGACTCATCTACACATTACGAATCTACATGTTGGTGCTCAAACGTTGCTGTCAATAACTCGTCAACGATTCTGGCCCATAAAGGGAAAGACAACTGCACGATCCGTTGTGCAAAACTGTCTTCGTTGTGCTAGATCGAAACCAAAGATGTTATCCCAATTTATGGGAAATCTGCCACCACATCGAGTGCAGCCAGCGCGACCCTTCATCAATTCGGGAGTTGACTTTTGCGGGCCGTTCTGGACACACTTCAAGGTTAGAGGCAAACGACCTCACAAATCGTATATTGCAGTCTTTTGTTGTTTTGCTACTAAAGCAACACACTTCGAAGTGGTAAGCGATCTAACCACAGAAGCCTTCATTGGAGCCCTCAAACGGTTCATAAGTAGACGAGGCAACTGCCGGAATTTGTACTGTGATAACGCCACGAATTTTGTAGGAGCAAGAAACCAATTGATAGAACTGAAAGATACAATTTGCTCAGATAATTCACACAATAAAATATCTACATTTTGCAGCACGAAAGGTGTTGATTTTCATTTTATACCCCCAAGAGCACCGCACTTCGGTGGACTATGGGAGGCGGCTGTGAAGTCAGCTAAACACTTGCTTCAACGGAGCTTAGCATCAGTTTCTCTCACCTATGAAGAACTAGAGACAGTAATAGTTGAAATTGAAGCAATACTAAATTCCAGGCCACTGACTCCACTCTCAGCCGACCCGAACGATCTTACTGCTCTCACTCCGGGTCATTTTTTAATCGGCGAACCATTGACTAGCACCGTCGATCCACAGGCTCAATCATTGCAGACCAGCTTACTTCAACGTTGGAAATTGGTGTCTCACTTAAAAAATCAATTTTGGGAACGTTGGTCCAAGGAATATTTACACGAACTACAACATCGTTATAAATGGAAGCAACGATGTGACAATGCTCAGGCTGGAATGATGGTCTTAATCAAGGAAGATAATTTGCCTGTGCTAAAATGGCCCTTGGGCCGCATCATTCAAACAATCAAGGGAAAAGATGGATTAATTCGTGTAGCCGATGTCAAGACCTCATCTGGAATACTGAGGAGACCAATACATAAACTTGCTCCATTACCAATCGTACAAGATCAAGAATCACTGAATGGTCCAGGCGACGCCGAAATGAACTCGCAAAAGGGAAAAATCGATGCATCTAAGAAGGAACGACTTACCAAACACAAGACAAATCAGAATCAAACCAGTGACACAACTAACGAAGAAAAATCAACTTCCAGAGAGCAAGATCAAGGTCCGTCTACGTCTAAAAAACGCCGGTATACAAGCTCCCTCTCAAGTGTACTATTCCTAAGCTGCTTGATAATGCCAGTCTTGAGCAATCCAGATGTAGAAATAAGTCCGTTCCAATCTCAACCAGGACTATATTTCGAAGGAATGGGGCCTACGCATCTAGTGTCCAATGAGTGGAACTTGGTTATTTTCTACAACATGACAACCTACTGGAAGGAATTTGAGTCGATCACCAGTGGTATAGTAAAGTTAGAAAAACTATGCAAAACGATGAAGGATAATAGCACTTGCACTCTGACGGTTTCACAGTTTTTCGATCTATTGGCCACAATCCAAATCAACAATGAATTATTACAACATCAAAACAACCCAAGAGTTAAGAGAGCTCCTCTCGATGTAATAGGAAATCTGGCTAACACATTATTTGGAGTACTAGATTCGAAGTACGCCGAAAAAATGGCTCAAACCATAGAAAATTTGAAGGATAATGACGACCATCTATTGGAACTACTTAAAAATCAAACATCAATCATAGACTCTACAGCAAACGTCATGCGTAAGTCATACAAGGTAATTGAAGGTGACCTTCGGAGTATTGACACGTACATCAACCTGACCATCGCCCACCTTAACCAATTGCATCAAGAACTGCACGAACAAAAATCAATGGAAGTCTTTAACGCAGCATCTGTTCGATTAATTCTAGTTATTACCAACTATCAAAGAATTCAATCTATATTATTAGATGTACTGGTAGATACTCATCATGGCAAAATAAACCCGCAATTGCTAGTTCCCAGACAACTAGAGACTGAACTTACCCGCATCAAGGAACACCTACCATCAATACTTCGACTTCCTGCTAAACAAGACCATCCACTAGAATTATATAGCCTAATGACGATAGAGGGAAGAGTCTTGCCAGCCCATCTAATTTTCCGACTAAAACTACCATTATTCGCTTATGAACAATTCGAAATGCTGAGAGTAGTTCCTGTGCCAATTTTAGTTAATGAAACATTCATCACAATAAAGCCATCATCTGACTATCTCATAATCAACTTACATAGGGACCAATATTACCCCCTGTCAGAGCAAGAAATGTCATCATGTACCAATATTGGCGATTCGACTCACATGTGCAAACAACATCATCCTCTTCATCGTAAAGGCTCCAATGTAAGTTCCTGTGAACTAAGCTACCTTAGCCACTCATCATCATCAGCATCCTGCCAATTCATGAAGCTCACGGAAACACCACGATGGATTCAACTATTAAGATCAAATCATTGGATCTATGTTATGAAGAAACCAACTATAGTTAATGTCGTGTGTGGAACTAAGGTTTCGCAGCAAACACTAGAAGGTTCAGAAATCTTGAAATTAGCCAACGATTGCGCTATCAAGGAAGAATTCTTTACTATACAAGCCCATAACATCTATGCTAGTACCATGACGACATCGTTTGTATCATCAAGAAATTTTACCGAATTATTGCATTCATCCAAAATTGCTAAAATACTCTATCAAGCACCATCGCATGAAGACATAACCACGGACATTCAAGACATTCAAAACCAAATACAGCAATTGAAGAAGGAAGAACAGCAGCCTTTACAGACCCATGATGCTCATCAATTCGTCATCGGATATCTTGGATTGTTATTTATCATCGCTATTCTAGGATATCTTACATGGAAACATCAAGCCCACCGATGGTGCCCAGGCAAGGAACCCAGCGCACCAATACCCACACCCAGGTCAACATCATTGAATCAATTCAAGCTGCGGACGCAACCAGCATCATAGTTGAATTGGGCATTCAACGCGGGGGAGAATGTTGAACTCTAATGAACTTTACATTGGTTATGGAATTTTGTTTGTTATTTCTTAATACAATTTCATTGAACCCTAACAAGCTCTACATAAACAAAATTCCATATCCAAATTATTTCGCAATACAATTTAAATTTTTATTCATAGCAAATAATATAGGTCAAATTTTATTGTAAATTTAATGCGAGCGTAAGCTATATTACACTCAAGTTGCTTTAATGTTAACGTAAGTCATTGCACGAAAAAGAATTTTATGCAAGCGAATGCAAGCGAATCAATTCTGTTTCTTCTAAAGGCAATAACATTAAATGAACGATTTTGTATATATAAACGGAAGAAATATCAATAAAATTATTAGTATTGTTCTACAAGTTAAGAACGCCTTTTAATTATACTCAAGTGAATCTGCTACGGCATTGATAATTTCAAGCGCTGTGCATAGGTTTTGTACCGTTGCACACTTACTACAAGTACAGGTATTTGAACCTGGGCTTAATTCCAACAAAGTACAGGTATTTGAACCTGGACTTCCAATTTACTTACTTGCAAGGTATATCTACCTATTGCAGTGATCATCAAGGCGGCAAATTAAGTTTATTTGTCGCGGTACAAAAAACAGAGTGATTGCATGAAGTGTTGCATATTTAGTGTGGTTGTCTGTGCAATGCCTTCTTTGTGTTCTGTGCTATCTTTATTTATTATGTGTAATATCGGGAAATGAGAATCTCGAACAAAATTATTTAAAGTATCTAGAGGGGAAAGTGCGAGACTCCTCCGAACTTTCTCTTATACAGTGCGATTCTATTGATAAACAGCTCATAAAGTCCCGTGAACGGCGTCTTGAGCAAATCGCGCAATTCAAAGAAAGTACGGAAAAATTTAAAGAAAGCCTAAAGCAGTTTGGGGAACTCTCGCACTCTCTCGAAACAGAAATTAAAAATAATAGTGTAGAATTAAGAGAAGGTGCCATGGAAGACAGTGTCAGTGATTCCACCGCGAGTGAAATCCTTTTAAATTGGCTGAGCGACTCCCTTCTGGAAACCAGCATAGAAGAAAATAGTTCCCCAATAGTACCAAGATCAAAGTCAAAAATCCCCAATTTAAGCATGGCAGATTACGCTAAAATCGCAAAGCTAACTGCCCAGCTCGTTCCCCTATTTTCGGGAGAACAGCACCCAAAATTGAGCCTTGAGCTGCAAACTTTCCTAGGATGCTGCAGGCAAGTGATACAGTGCATTTCGGTGGAGGAACTATCAGCATTTTTACAAATCTTTCCCACCAGACTTCGAGGCGAAGCTTACCAGCTTTTTGCCTCAAATATACACACCACTTTCAAAGAAGTAAAAGAACGGCTAAATCGCACGTACCTGACTAGAGAAACTTACCAGGAACTGGTAAATAAATTAATCACTGCAAGGCAGTATCCTTTGGAAAACCTCACAGCCTTCACGGCACGAGTAAAACAAATGCTGGCACTCTGCAATGAAGCAGCAGAATCCAAATACGGAGCCACAGCAGCACCAGCTGTTAAAACGCAGCTGGCAGATTTCGCAAAAAACGCCCTAAAGACGAGTCAATAACACTTTTATATGTCAGTACCTGTTGACAATGACCGACGGCACTATAGATGAATTATTACAAAGAGCACTTGACATGGAACGTCTCCAGCAAAGTGCTCTATTCCTGCAACCTTCAGGGCAATTTCCTCAAAATGTGATACAAAATCCGATACCCCATTCAATAAGTGCAACAACACCAAATAACGCACAATTTAGCCTACTTAATTCATCACAGCGTATTTACTCCCGACATAATGCCATTCGCTCAAGTTCCTCAGACCCTGCCAAACACAAATAGACACATTCAGCAGCCGCAGTTCACACAGGCAAACACATCAACATACATCAAACAGGAGCCAAGATCTCCTAATAAAAATTATAATGTACAAAATAAAAATAATTATTTAAATAAAATCAGTTGTAGTTTTTTGTAATTTAAGAGGCGATACATACGCCGATTGTTTGAAACGTAAAAATACGCCGTACTGTGTGAACTGCAAAATGTATAATCATGACGTGCGTGACTGCAGGAGGAACAACAATAGTTTTCAAAAACCTCAAAACAGAGAAGCACCAAACCAACGTCCTAGAGAGCCACAAAACCCCAATAACAACTCCAGAGTCTATAATGTGCGAAAAATGTGTGAGTTCTGTGGCCGTTCTGGACATATATTAAGCGCATGTCAACAAAAACGTAAATGGGAGGCCCGGAGTCAGGGAAACGACGTACAGTCAACCCAAAACTCCCCGGCTCGACTATAAATCTCCCATTTATTAAAATAGGGTCTCCCCAGCAGCCCGATTCCAGTGTCACTACAGTAAAACTTCCTTTAGATATAGGCCTGAACGGCCAAACTAAACTAGTAGTAGACACAGGCGCTGAGGTAAATATAATAATGAAAAGGTCATTAAAAGATCTCAAAGAAATTAACCACAATGAGGCATGCACACTTCAGACCACATTTAGTACCGGAAAGACGCTGGGAACTTGCCAGGGAAACTTCGTTTTAAAAAACAAAATTCCCTACAAGTTTCAAGTCGTAAAGAACTTGCCTGGCCTTTCCGATGATGGACTTCTAGGAAATGATTTCCTAGCAAAAAACTGTAACGTTGAGGGTCCTGGTAAGGCACTAAGGTTTCCTCGCACTGAAACTAATCCCGATGAATTTGCTTTGCCATTGATGTTTGAAACGGACAAGCTACATTCTGAAAAAGCAGTCGAAGTAAGAACACTTGCAGAAGAGGTAGAGTCTAAACAGGCTGAACTATCCACCTGCAGTGTCTTCGAGGCTTCTCAAACGAGAAAATCTGGCTGTTAAGCTCCACAAGAGCTCAATGAATGTGAGAAAAGCTGTCTGGGCGAACAAGAGACCGACGAAATCAGGTAGCAATTGGTTACCTTTAAGGAACCAATATGCATACCTGTGCGTTCTCAAATTGTTGCCCCAGTCCCGTTACAAACTCAAGAAGAAATGCTCTGTTTATCACAAGAGATAAGTGATGGAGTCTTCTTGGCAAACAGTTCACTGTCATCTGGAGAAGAATTAGTGCTGGTTAGTATTCTCAACGCTAACAGTCATCAAGTAGTCATACATAGCTTAAAGTTACAGCTATATCCAATAAACGACTACACCATAGTCCCATTAACACACACAAAAGACCACAACCATACGCACATTCCCATACCAAATTTAGAGGCAATATCAAACACCACAAGAGACGGAACTGAGTGTCCAAAGCCTGCCAAAAAGGTGCATATAGCTCTTCCGTCCAAAATCCCGAGGAATAAATCACTATTAAACAAAAAACGGCCTACAAAGCCTATATTAAAGGTGCATATTACTCCACCGTCACACAATAAAAAAAATTCTACAGGGTTAAAAAACAATAGCATTGACGCGCATGAATATATCACACAACATATGGCAAAGACCACACAGGTGAACCAAACTCAGCCGTCAACAAAGCAGGAAGCAACTACCCTGCAACATGCTAAGAACAACGAAATAAAGCCTCAAAAGGAATCACAAAAGCCTCATATACCTACAGGTAACAAGTTAAACAGGAAGAAAAGTCAACCCAAGGTTCAGCTGAAAAATCAGCAATTTTACAACACGTACGCTATCTATACCCGGATTATGAGATTCCGGACGACATAAAGAAATACCCGCGTATATCCAGGCTAGAGCAGGAGCTCAGCCTAGACCCTAATTTGACCGCGGAAGAAAAAATTGCGATATCAGAACTCTGCGAAGAGTTTAACGATATCTTCTTCCTCAAAGGTGACAAACTCACCTATACAAATGCGATAACGCATAATATTCCATTGGTGCAAGATCAGGATCTCCTAATATATATGGATTAAATAGAACTAAAATGGATAAAATTATTAATATAATAATAAATCCAGTAATATCTTTAAATGAAAAGTAAGGATGGAAGGGGATTTTATCAATATTAGCATTTAATCCTATAGGGTTATTAGATCCAGTTTGATGAAGAATAATAGATGAATTATTGTTATTTCTGAAACAATAAAAGGTAAAATAAAATGAAAACTAAAGAAACGAGTTAATGTACTGCAAATCCTCCGCTTATCTGAAACACAGCGGAAAGTAATTAATGAGCAGCTAAAAGAAATGCTAGACAGCGGGATAGTACAGTCTAGTAAAAGCCGTTGGAATTCACCTCTACTAGTTGTCCCCAAGAAAGCGGGACCTGACCTGTCGTTGTCGACTTTCGTAAATTAAACGAAAAGACAATTGGAGACGCATTCCCGCTACCCCAAATCGAGGATATTCTTGACCAATTAGGTCATGCAAGGTATTCCACCACACTCGATTTGGCCAACGGCTATCATCAAGTTCTCGTCGACAAAAGAGATAGACATAAAACTGCTTTCAGCACAAGCTATGGACACTACGAGTTCAAGCGTATGCCATTCGGGCTCAAAGGAGCCCCCGCCACATTTCAACGCCTAATGAATTTCGTCTTAACAGGTCTACAAGGCCTCGAATGTTACCTAGCTGACATTGTCATCTATGGAAAAAATTTTAGCAACCACAACGAAAAGTTGACAAAAGTCTTCAATAAGTTGAGAGAGAACAACTTGAAACTGCAGCCAGAGAAGTGCCAGTTTCTACAAAGAGAAGTTGTTTACCTAGGACATAAATGTTCTAGCGAAGGAGCCTTACCAGACCCAAGTAAGGCGGCCTGCGTCCAAACATTTCCTGTTCCAAGAACAGTAAGGCAAGTTCAGTCATTTTTAGGACTTGCCAATTACTACAGGAAATTCATTCCAGACTTCTCCAAAATTGTACGTCCGATCACAAATTTACTCCGAAAGGATGCAAAATTCACTTGGACAGAGAAATGCCAAGAAGCATTTCAAAGCATAAAAAATGCTTTAATTTCTCCACCACTTTTAACTTACCCTGATTTTTCGAAATCTTTTAATTTTACTACGGACGCAAGTAACGAGGCTCTAGGAGCTGTTCTTTCTCAAGGAGAAGTCGGAAAGGACCAGCCCATTGCCTATGAAAGCCGCACATTAAACAAAGCCGAAAGAAATTACTCTACTATATAGAAAGAGTTATCGACTATGGTCTGGGCTACCAAGAATTTCAGGTGCTATCTTCATGGCCGAAAATTCAGGGTCTATACTGACCATAAACCTCTCAAAGGTGTCTTCAATGTGAAAGACCCCACTTCCCGTTTGGTGAGATTTCACCACAAATTATCTGAATTCGATTACAACATTGAATATAAACCAGGGAAGTACAACACTAATGCCGATGCACTAAGTCGCATCCCTCAAGCATTAAAGGAAAACAGTCCACCACACGATGGACTCAGATGTGGAGGAAGACAATTCCACAAATAAAAAGTCATAAGTACATCTTGACTTTCCAAGATAATTTAACAAAATTTGTCGACTAGTATGCAATACCTAATGCAGAAGCAGTCACAGTAGCGCAAGTTTTCTTTGATGAAATCGTTACGCGCTATCGCATACCCAAAAGAATACTCACCGATCAGGGAACAAATTTCCTGAGTGAATTAGTCAAAAGAGTATGTAAGCTTCTAAAGGTAAAGAAGTTACAGACTTCAGCATACCACCCACAGTCTAATGGAGCACTAGAGCGTGCTCATAGACCCCTAATAGAATACCTGCGAACAATCGTAGATGAAAATCCCAAAACATGGGACGAACCACTGCATTCGTGTACAACAACAGTGTACACGAGGGTACTAAACTTACCCCAATGGACTGCCTATACGGCTTCACAGCGGATGTCCCATCAAATTTAAAACGGGATCCCGAACCCGTTTACAATCATGAGAGCTATTATCATATACTGAAGTATAAGCTCCAAAAATCATATGCCACGGCAAGAAAGAACTTATTGGCAAGTATACAGCACGCAAAGGGGTACTACGATAAGACAGTACGGCCCCTAACTTTCCATGTAGGAGACAAGGTTCTCATCAAAAATGAAAGCAGAAAACATAAGCTTTCTCAAATCTGGGTAGGAACTTATCAGGTAATCGCAATATCAAGTGATGTGAATACCACCATCAAAATTGGTAAACGTATCGTAACGGTACATAATAATCGTTTAAAACCATATTTCGAGTAAAAGCATGTTGAACAAAAATGAACCAGGTTGACTTGAAATTCCTACTACAGTGTCCATTAAACCTCATTTTAATACCTCCCCATAAACATTTGCGGGTCAGTTACTCCACTGCTCAGTTTAAAACGGTACAATACAAGTACAAATATGCTTAAATGATTGTTTTCTTCTTCTGGATTATCCACAGAAATGGCGCTAAAATTCATCATAGTTGCCCTCTTCATCCAGTACACAACTGGAGCAATCGCTGCAATGACCCAGCTAAATGACTCGGGTATACTTTTCGAGGAACTGGGAAATCTCATGGTATATCATGACACCTGGAATGTCCTCACCGAGATAGATTTGGATGAATTAGATTCCCAGATAAAGCTAGCAGAATATGCATAAACTCTGCATAAATGTAACCAACCCAGAAGACCTGTGCAACGTGCAGCAACTACACATACACGCTATAATAGATAGCATTCGAAAGCGCACGGAAACTATAAAGGAACTAGTACCAGGAAAACGCAAGGCCAGATCGCTATTTGATGGAATAGGCAATGCCATGCACTATATGTTTGGCACTATGGACAGCAATAACGAGAAAGAAATTTACAGCAGGTTAGAAGAACTTGAATCGAATACACAAGCCCTAGCCGAGCTAGAGAAACAACAAATTAGTGTTGTTAAAACTACCTTGGAAAAGATTCAAAAACCGTTGGCTATGTTAATAGACAGACAACAAAAAATAGCACACCAGATAAACGATCTCCACCAAGTGGCCGATGATTTAACTAGGAGGCAACAAGAGATTATATCAAGCTTATTGCTCCAAGTCATCGAAGTCGAATATCGACAAGAAGCTCTCTTGGATATAATAATGGCTAGTAGAACCAATCATATTCATCCACTCCTAATGTCTCCCAAAAATCTGCTGGAAATATACCGCAAGACGACCTCGAATTGCCCAAATGACCAAAATTCTCTATCTGTTCTATATCAGACAGCAGGAGCTCAGTCACTCCTTATGAAGAATAAATTGGTGGTGAGAATTACTCTCCCAATTTTTAATCTGCCAAAAATGAGACTACAACAGATTCAATGCTATTCTGTACCCAAGTCAGCAAATTATTCATTAATTCCAGACCCTGGTTATTCATACATAGCCAATAGCGAAAAAACTCAGGAATTGCTCTTATTAAAGGGCGAGGACATTGTCACGAAAATAACAAGTAATTTGCAAGAAAACACGTATGTAGGCCGGCTGAACACGCCTATAATCAAAGCGACTACATCCAACGAATGTGCCATTAAATTACTATACAACCCTTTAAATGAAGTGCCCAAATGCAGGTCCAGAGTAGAAATCCCCCAAAAAGACATACTGATCAAACTAAGCAAGCCCAATACGTGGCTATTTTCATTTATGACCTCCACGGTGTTACATATGACATGTCCAGATCACTTTGTGATCTCTAAACTGGAAGGACATGGGATACTTGAGATAACGCAACCGTGTCAATTGCAAATAAGTGACAAAGTGCTCAAATATGAAGGTCAAAGTAAACGCCCGCTGAAAATAATTCAACCCAAACAATTTCCACAATTTAATAATTCCTTATTTAATTTGAGTCTGGCTGACATTTTACCAGAATCTCAAAACCAAACGCAAGTTTCAATGGAAATTTTAACGGGAGACGATATTCACAAATCAGTCTACCAGGACACGCATTCACTAGAGGAAATTAGATGCAAAATTATTAAATACCAGGAAAAGGTATCGAGCAGAAACTCCCATATCCTGTCCACCACCTCTATATCATACACGAGCCTACTTGTTCTGGCCATAATGATTGTGGTGGCAGTAAAATATCTTAACCCTGTTGTCATCAAGATGAAACAACAGAGAAATCAACCACAAGGTAACCCCAAAATTTCATCAGAGGGAATTACTTCAGAAGAGCTAAGACATGCTCCCCAACACAGTTTAAGGCGAGCTAGAAGCCTCGCTAAAACCAAATCGGTTCAAATAATTTAAAAATGGGACACTGATACTGTCAACATGGCTCACCAAATCAAAGTAGATTTTATAGAAAAGGTAGACCTGGTAAAATCCTCAAAGGAAATCTATATAGACATGTACATAGTATAATTTTAACACACAAAAAAAACTAAATCAACAATATTAAGATGACTCAATAAAAATGTTAGAATCAAAAGAAAAAATGCATATAAAAACAAAAAATGCATAAAAATAACAAATTAACAAAAAACGCGCTAGAAGTAAATATAAACAGAAAATAGAATATGTATAAAAATTGTAAAAATAAAGGAAAAATACCTTAATCGTAGATACCAAGAAAACACAAACAAACAAAATGTAAGGATTAGATAAAACAATAAATAAGAATAAATAACATAAATAACTAGGTTAGACTCAATAAAAAACGGAATAGAAATAAAATGATAAAGTAACGGTAGAAATAATAAAAATATATAGAGTAGTATAAAATTATAATGTATTAGAATTTTAAATAAATTAGAACTAAAAATAAGACAGAATTATGACTAAAAGATAAAGTATAACAGAATAACTAACGAAAAAACATGTTTTACAAGTATAACCAAATAATTAGACAATAAAAACCAAAGGAAGATTACCAGGCTACTAATAATAAAATAAAAAAAATAAAAAATAAAAAAAAACAACTTTATATTATTAAATGCAAATAAAATAAAGAAAGTAGTGGAAATAAATAAATAAATAAAAATAAGTAGAGTGATAATGAAGGTAAAGATAAATGCCCTAGAATTACAATAAAATACAAAAAGTATAAGCCAAAACAAAATGAGGTAATTCAATACCCAAGAAAAGTTTTACCAGGTTAGATTACCAAAAAATGAAATAATAATAATAGATCTAGAAATTATTATATATTCATAGATTAAACATATTAACAAAAATTTTGTAAGCTAACACCGAACCGACCGAGACCCGATCCGCCAAATTAGTACCAGACCTAATAGACCTAAGAACAAAACAAAAAGATAAAAAAGCCGAAGCAATGCGTCCTTGTCTTCCTTTTAACTACGCCAGTATAAAAAAGGGGAGAAAAAACCTGAAAAAAAAAATAACAAAAGGAAGGGGGATAAAAATCACAACAGGTCAATGTTTTTTCTTATTTTTTTTTATTATTTTATCATTTAGTTTTTTATACACAAGCAAAAAGGAAACAGAAGAAACACAGGAAAGGTAAAAGCGAATCAAAAACATTAAAAGAAAAAAAACACATCGAATAGAAGTGAGAGAAACCATTCTCACTGCCAATCCTCGTCGGACTCTTCCTCAACTCCGAGGGGGGGAGGGGTGGCCATCAAGGGCCGGATGATGGCGGTGATGGCCGGATCAAACACCGGGTCGCAACAGGCACATAACCCTTATCGCCCGGTAATATTAAGGGTACCACCTGAAACAAAAACCATATGGGTAAGCGGTCAGGTTAAAATCACAATTATCCACACTCACCTTTGACAACCCAGGACTGCCCTCGGTGTGGGTAGATGGGTAAGTCCACCGAGTAGGTGCGGCCGGCCACGGCCTCCTCGCCCCACATGGTAAAGGGACGCTCACCTCGTCGTAACAATACTAGCCTCATCGGACCACGCCACCCGCGAATCACGTGCAGCACAAAGATCGAGCAGGCCACGAAGGTAAGGCCAGGCGGGCTGTGCATAGGCACGTTAGACAAGTTCTTGGTACATAACATCAGGTTAGTTACTTACAATGGGGTTAGCCAAGAAAAAAAAATACACGACAATACAATACACAAATAATCAATAGCCCAACATTTCATAAGTAGTCCCCCATAACACTTTCCTGCAACAAAATATTAGAGGCACGGTAAGCAGAATGGAAATCGCACACCAGCAGATAAGAATTCCTATTTGGTACCCAACAATAACAAAATCTGATTCTGGTCAAGACCATCCGCCCTTCCCCGATAGTTATTCCTCTCCAAAGAATAACTCTCTTATTTGCGGGGGGGAGGAATGTTACATACCTAAAACATACCTGAAAAAAGGTAGAACATATCCAGAAAATAATTATTCAAAATCATTCAATTTTCATATAAGCTAATCATGCTTAAAAGAATGAGTAGCTTATTAATTTAATCATTGAAAAAAATTGCATCAGCAATTTTTTTCACATACCATTTCGTTTTTACAAAAATGTTCCCATGACAAATTTTGCCTTCAGCAAAATTTGTCAGTAGAAATATTTAATGAAAAAAGAATAAAACCAAAGGCAAACCGTACCTTCAGTACGATTTGTCGTGAAACTTACAATATGTATGTACGAACATACATACATATCAAAAAAAAGCTTTCACGATCAGAAATGCGCGCCGCGAAAATACATTATATGTATACGCGCGCCGCAATTTCAATCCACGGGACGGTGGCTGATGTTTATAAAAGCATCAAATTTCAAGCCTCCGTCCAACGAAAAATATTCCGGACTTATTTAAACAAGTCCAGAATAAATGAAAATTTTTCTCAGGGTAGAAATGCAACTATACATTTTCTACCCTGACCGACGGCTCTTGATCGCGATAAAAATGATCAAGAGCGCAGTCGAATTTAAAAACGGAAGCAGAGTTGAGGTTTGAAAAAAAGTTGGTTTGGTTTCGGCAGATTGGGTCGGTTTATGTAAAAAAGAGTTTTTGTAAAAGTTTATGTAAAAAAGAGTTTTTGTAAAAAGTTTATGTAAAAAAGAGTTTTTGTAAAAGTTTGTGTAAAAAAGAGTTTTTGTAAAAGTTTATGTAAAAAAGAGTTTTTGTAAAAGTTAATCAAAAGAATTTTTGTAAAAGTTGATGTGAATAAAAAGGAAGCATTACTGAGTGTGTGGGGTTCTAAGTACAGAAACTCTGTAAGGATACCTGGTCAACAATAGCAAAGATAGGGAATATAACGCTGTTTTGTGGCTTCTAAACGTTGGTGATCTAGAACAGAAAGAGCACGACAGTCGTTATCAGAGGTAGCTATTAGGCTTGGTGTCACTTCTGCAACTATACCCAGGACATCTGGAGCCAACCCAAATAGACGCCAGAAGTCTATTCCTAGATATAGTTCCTGTGTGAGCCCAGAACCCACGTAAAGACCCACGTTCTGGGTCTTACCACGGAAAGTGATGTCCAAGTCCACATAACCATGAACAGTCGTCATGGCACCATTAGCTACTTGTACCTGTATACGATACCTTCTCCATTCAACATCTGCTTCCGCTGGCTTCTCTAGGGCTCCCTGGCCTAGGATACTGACAGTGGCCCCACTATCGAGTAACCCAGTCTCAGTTCGCCCGAGCAGTCTTATTGCGGCATACGGTCGAATGTCAGCTGGCATCTGCACGGAAATATGTGCCAGTTTCTTTCCTGCTTCATTCGTCGCCAGTATTCTCGCCAACGAACGGTCGATCGTTTCTTTCTTTTTTCAAGGTTTAGGTCAGGATACATGATTTCTACTAACTCAGCTACTGAGGAGAAGATCCCATCTCGCACTGCATGGTAATTCTGCAGACGCATGTGATAAGGCGTCAGCGGATATAAAACCGGCTCACGCCCACTCGTCAGAGCAGAGCTTGGTGGCCATTTTTATATCGAAACGCCTGGAGGCCGAACATCCTGCTTAACAACATTGCCAGAAGAACGTGCTTTTGGTTTTAACGGAACTTCAAAACTTAAAAACTCTTCGAAGGAAGTGTCTATCAGTGTCTTGGGCTCCCTACAGATGGAAGCGAGAGCTTGAAAATCTGCAGAGAAGTCAATTAGGTTCTCTGCTTCCATTAAGGAACTATCAAGTGGATTGTTGATGTCACCAGAGTCACTGAATGATATCAACGGACAATTCAATGATTCGTCGTTGAGGTCTGCTGGTGGAGCGGACTGCTTGTTCAAGGCTTGAACTGGCGTAGCTACCGCTCTTGCCGTTCGAGACGTCGAACCTTGTCGAGAAAAGGTATTGGGGCTCTCGACCCGTCTCTCGTTTTTCGCCGCGCAGAGTCTACAGTTTGCCTTGAAGACATTTTTGCGTCCGCATCCATAGCAGAACACTTGTTGCCTTATTTGCAAGGAGTCTTGATAGTAGTGGCCTTGTTGGTCACAATTCCAACAGACCGCTGCAGCTCTCTTCGAGATAGCTGACAGGTCTATCATATTATTGTCATTGCCAGGTAACATGGATATATCAGGATAAATATCTAGTGTCTTCAACTTCACTCACTCGGGTTCAGACCACTAGCCGTCGCAATCCGTAATTGGGTAGCTTGGATCTGTGTGACGAGGTATCTCAGCTGCCTAATGGTGAATTTCGTGAAGGTCTATCGTTCTGATATGCCTGTGCCTGAGGAATGTTATGACTAGGCATCGATTCTTATGCGCTACCTGGTCTTTGTTGGACTCTAGGCCCACTAATTGGTGGTGGTGGTCTAGTGGTGTCTACCAGAGGAATGTGTGCTACCGGAGTTGGCTGATTACGATAGTTACAAAATTCGTCCCTTCACCTATACTCTGCGTGACGCCTTCTTGTATCAGGTCTTGCATCTGGGTACTTAAGCCAGCCATCAAAGCTTCGGACGCTACCAAGCTATACAAAGCCTTGACCATTTGCAGCCGACATTGGACTATTCATGCGTGAACTAATTTGAGACATATTTACTGACTGTAAGCCAGGAGATAAGGCTCTACGTATTGAAGGTGGAGCTGTCGGTGGTGGTAAATTGAGTTGCGGAAGCTGATGAGACGTATTAATCTGGCTATTCTGTCGGGTATGGTTTCTTTTCGTAACTGTACCTGTGTGTCTGGTGAAATCTTTTTGTGTAAGGGCAGTTTGGGCAGTTCCCCTGCTCGCCTATCCATATCCACAAACACTCTTTATGGAATAGATGTCCACAGAGGTTGAGGACTGGTTTCCTGTGCGCAGACCAGTCTCCGTCTTGGCAGATTGTCCACTGGTCTGGTCTAGATACGGGAACTTCACCGGGGGTGGTGTTCGCATAGTAGCCATGATAATTTCAAAAATGTGATTTTGTGTGATGACGAAAACTCGGCGAGATGAGCAGATATTATTAAAATAGAATCAGACTCACACGACAGACTGCTTCAAAGAATCAAAAATAGACTTTCTCAGCAAGGCACTTAGCAGTATGCCAATTCCTGATTACTGAAGGTCTCATTTCTTCCCTCCTCCAACAACTCTTTCCTACCTCTTCGTTCGATGGCCATGTCCAACTAACCTTCCAGTTGGGCAAAGCCATGAGTCTGGTAAACTAGTTAGCTAAAAGCCAAAAAGTCATCTCACAGACTCATGACTCTGTCCAATCGTTTGGCCAACAAGGACATGCCTCCGTGAGAACACAAACGAAAATTCATTCGTCGGGCCACCTACTATTTCCATAGCAGAAGGCCAGCGGGAAAGATCAACAACTCAAAAAGATTTTAAAAAAATGCAAAAATTTAAGAACTTCCAAGGCTTGAGGCTTGACCAACGTCAAACCTAAAGTCGAACTTTCGGTAATACAAGAATACAAAAACCCTAAAACTTTCAAAAATACAAAGCTTTGCTTTAATGACAAAAATTCAAAAACTCTAAACTTTCTCAAACTTTAAAAACCTTAACAAAATCTTTAGATAACGACAACAGTTAGACTCAGGTCCGCATGTAATTCCCACTATGTAGGTATGAGAGTACCGAGTCAGACAATTAGCTAACAACCAAATGTCCATATCTCCAAGAAATCTCAGTCCCCAGCGTCAGTCACACTTAGACGCCGAAGTTTAACTGAGGTGGCCCCACGTTGGGCCCATTTTGTTATGGTAGCATGCAGAGTGATTGGCTTGGACCAAACAAAATACCGAAGCAGCACACCCAGTCTAGAAGGGACCTTTACACTACCTACCAATACTTACGTGAAGGCGCAGATAGTATGCCTTCATCTGCCGTCGCCCCATCCACCCAATCGACACTGAGGGCAGCAAGTGTTTTCAGTGTCCCCGTAGTTAACCTGAAAAGAGAGTAGTAGCGGACCTAGTCGACTGCCATATTAAGAGGGCTCCGGAGAGGAAAGGAAAAAACAACTACTTCTCATTTCTCCATTGACAAACCGTTTAATTAATATTATGTGACGATCCTCAAATACATACTTACGTAGGTAATGATGATGACACTACAAATCAACTATAATCTAATCTGATTAATCTCTTGGCGAGAAAAAGAATTAAATTTTAACAAAAACTGAATATGAATTGAGAAACAAAAATACTCACGGTCATGACCAATCCGAAGTGTTGAAGCGCTTCAGCATCCGGTATATCTGTAATGAAAGATTAAATTTCTACACTTTGGAAAGATAGTTCTTTTCGCTAGACGACCCTGCAATGATTCCCTATTTTGGGTGTACAAACTTCCATTTTAGTTTTTTTTTCAGTCTTGTCCTATATTTATAGCATAAATGATTATCACTACTATATTCTTACAACTAGTGATATGATACTACGTTAATCAACAGCAAAAGAAAAACTTGTTCGAATATTATGTGCCTAAATGCTTAGCTATCCCGAACTGGGTGAGGTCTTAGTCTAGGACCTACATGTACCTACATATAAATGTAAAAAAAAAACCTGCCATTAACATAACGGATATCTCCACTGATGAATGCATAATCCTTAATTCCATTCTCAGCGCCACGAGTATTCAGTGCCAACTGTATTCCTCATTACTTCATTTATAACCTCACTACGAATTCATTTAGTTATTACAATTTTTCTTTGTTTCTTTTTTCCTTTTCTTTGCTACAGGACGACCGCATGTTGGCTATTTTAAGCACCCAGTTTTGACTTTACAAAATGTAGAATAAAAATAAATTTCAGAGCAAGTTAATACTTTCTTGCAAATGTTGAACTTTGATTACTAAACAAAACATTATATTATTTTCTCGTGCGTAGGATAACCACTGACCTTGTTCCTGAATTACTTTTACTTGCCGGAAAATCCAATTGTGTTACCATGAGGTACCTTCTGTTAAGGGCGAAGCACCTCTAGCCTTCCGGGGCTTCGCTGTCACGATTATTACTAGCTCCTTAAAAAATCTCTTATGGCGGTGATTTCTTCGCCAGTGACTGGTATTGCTGCTCGTTGTTGAGCCCAATCAGAACAGCGGTCTTTAAGGCTCCCTTTTTCATTAGAGAATTCCTTTTTTTTTAGAATATAGGTAACAAATTAGTAGCAACACAATTTTCTATTCTTTATTAGTCACTTTATACTTTTCTCGAAAATTAGTATAACTAGCATACCATTTATATTGCAATCAGGCGCTGGATTTAATGGCTACTCCTCGTGACAGACCATTTTTGCCGCCTTTGGGATGCTTCTTCTTCTCTCGAGTCCCGGTCTCGGTGCGTATTGCTCATGCAGTATGCTACGACCATATCACATTTGAGAAACATTTTTTCTTCTTTTATTTTATTACATACTTAAATCTACTTATTTATCTATCGCTAATTTGAGGTTATGTTCATCCGTTCTGTTGCGTAAATTTCAGATTTTATCAAACTTTTTGCATACAACTGCGACTTCCTCCGTCCACTGTGTGCAGTTCCATTTGAGAAACATACAGTACGTTTACATGAATACTTGACTTGAAATCCACTTGAAACTCAAGTAGGGTTTTTGGTTGAATTAATTCCAATTACTTGACTTGAAATTTTACCTTTGACAACTCTGCATTAAGTTCAATACAGATTTGCGGATTTTTAGATAAGTATCTTGAGAAAAGTGCTAAAAATCACTGCCTGAATTATCAACAATAATCTTCTTATTCCTCTTTGCCATTTTCATATCTCGCACAAATGAAAAATTTTCAAGTACTGAAGTTTCGTTTACATGAATTTTTTCAAGTAAATCGAACAAAATTTTGTGATTTACTTGACTCAGTATATTTGAAGTCAATACGCGTTTAAATATTTTGATTACTTGATCTCTACTTGAAGTATACTTCAAGAATTCATGTAAACTAACTGATAGAAAGAAAAGCAGTTTGGCATTTCTCTCCATTCCATTGCGTTGTGTGGCGTCCATTGAAATTTAGCCTTTAGTGTTGGAAGTGCTGCGTGTAATTGCAGGGGATGTCGAGTTGGATCCGTCTCTCGCTATTTGGTTTTATTAACAAAAGATAATTTACATAGGGCACTTGCTTGAAACATGATTTCCCATGTTTATAATCCAATTTATATCAACAAGCACTGACCGAACACTAATTTCTGTTTTTTTTTTTTATGAAGATTTTAACAGGCACTAGTTGCACCAGAAAATTTGGCACAAATTAAACTTCAAAGATAAATATTTTTTAAGAAAACTGATTCCGTACTGTTGTTAAATTTCGTAAAAGAATTTTAAATTGAATAAACCTGTTCACAAAACAAAAGCACATTTGACAATCAAGCTCCAGTTTTGATAATAGAGCTCTTCGGCATTTCATTTACTCCTATGTGTTGCTATGGTCGTAGCGTACTGCATGCAGCAGCATGCTGCATGTACGATGCCGACATATGTAGCGATGTTTACATTAATCCCCACGACGAATGTGCTGCTATGTTGGCACAAGTGGACGTTAAAAACGTTAGACACTGACTGTGACTGAAAACGGGTAAACAGGTGGCTGAAAGAGAAGATTTGTTTTTCCGCCTTGTGGTATTAGACAGAACGAACAAAAATTGTGTTGGTTACGATTTTAAAGTTGTCCTCATAAAGTAACTAATAAGTCAGGTTCTGAGACGATCGATCGATTTAACTTGATTTAATTCGAATATATCCGGAAATAAAAATAGAAGTGGGTCAAAGCAGACGTGTCTTGTGTGAACTCCGGCATTCACATAATATTTTCGTTCCTCCTATTGGTTTAAATCGCATAAAATCTATGGGCGAAAAAAATCAATCTAGTTTACATCAACGAAAGAAATAGCGATTTCATTTGATTTTATTTGAACGAAGAATGTTACACGGAGTCCAGGCAAAGCGTGCTGTACGGCAATTGCTGTGCGGAGTCTGCATGTTTGCAAACCATCCTTCTTCATTCGAACGAGATAGAAATGTTTGCTAGTGCTCCACCAGTCTGGAGAGGGCCTTCATAGGGCTGAATCACGGACGCTGCTACAAAACTAAATAATCACCCCATGCGCAAACATCAGCTGTTAGTACCATTTCGCAGTAGCGGGACGGCAATAGCGGCACCCCCCATATCTAGTGCTTCAAGGGGATAGTACCTGCTGGCATCTACAAGAGGTTTTATAGTTACTGTCAGAGAAGTATAATCGTTAACTGGGCAGTCCTAAATGAGCTAGCGCTGAATCCTTCTAAAACGCAAGCAATTTGTTATGCAATAAGGCCAGAGAGAAGCACACATCTGGCATCTCAGATCACTTCGATAACCCTAATGGGTCATAATATTCCTCTCGCAACAAAGGCCGTGAGAAATCTTGTTCTTCTTATGGATTCCAATCTCACTTGGAAAGCACAGATCAATCTAAAGTGCGCGAGAGTATATCATGGGCTGCGATCTCTCTACGCAGCTTCACCCCATTTTGACGAAACAACTAGGCTTAGACTGTTCACTGCCCTGATTTTGCCACACTTCCATTACGCCGATGTCGTCCTATATCCAATCTCACAGACCGGGTTGAACAAGCTATTGAGGGCACTTAGAGCATGTGCCAGATACGTGTTCAATCTCAGAGGAGGAGCTCATGTAAACCCACTGTTCGATATCCTGATTATTGGAATGCATGTATGAACACAAAGCACTGGCATTTATACATAAGGCCAGACTTGGCCTTCTACCAGGCTATATAAAGAATCGCTTCCCTTGGAGTAGAAGGGACAACAAAAG
The DNA here is from genome assembly GCA_963930735.1 of Dioctria linearis. Lineage (NCBI taxonomy): Eukaryota > Metazoa > Arthropoda > Insecta > Diptera > Asilidae > Dioctria > Dioctria linearis. Next base: position 133,884,166 of record OZ005742.1, on the reverse strand, counting down.
GCTTATTTACCCAAGCATAAATACAGTTTGGTGGCAAAAGCATATCACAAGCTGGAATGGATTGTCGGAGGAAATAAGGGAGCTTAGCTGGCCTGGCGAATTTGCAACGAAAGCCTTATTTGCTCTTAGCTATTAGGATGTTGAACCTAATATCCATCCTCAGGAACCTAACACAGCTCACTTAGTCTGCCAAACGTTGGCACTATATTTATAGTTCCTAAGTATTGGTAATGTCTGATCAATACAGATGTAGTACGCTATCCCATTTTACTTTTACCATTCTACCTACTTTTTTTTTTTTTAATTACTGTTCTAGTTATTACTTTGTTCCGCTTCAAATTAGTTCATTTTAATTATTTAATTTGAATTAATTATATTAGTACCCCGTATATGCACATTTTGCATTTTCCATACAACCATTCATTCATATGATCATCGGATTAGATCATGATTCCCGACTCCATACTCAGTAATTCTTAATCCCTAACAGGTGGAATACAATTCCTCAACATATTTTCTTCAACATATTTGCTCAACCTATTAACTTCAATGGATCCTCTGGTATTTTAATCCTTTAATACTCCCTAATGCTTTCCAATCCTTGATCAGACAATATGAATCTTGGCACCATACCTCTGTGCTAGGTGCTAGGTTTGATTATTTAGTGGTTTGATGATTTAATGGTTTAATGTTTTAATTGTTTAATGGCCTAATGATTGAATGATTTAATGATTTGTGTTTAAGTGTTTGTAGCTGATAACGGAGCTGTTATCTTTTTAATGTTTATTTATTTATATATTTATAAAAAATTAATACGATAGTAAACAGATACATAAATCCAATTATTTACTACCGTTTGGTTAGCGCTAATTGACTTCAAAGGAAAAAAAGAAAAAATAAATAGAACCAACTATCATATTGTTACGTGCAATAGAAAGAGACAACTGGTGACATCTACTGGCAATAAACAACTACAGGTTCGGAGAGTAAATGACTTCAGGTTCGGAGAATCGATTATGAAAGTTCAGGAATAGAACAAATAGAATAGTCAAGAAGCTTCTGGAATAGAACACCCCAGATTAATCCGGAGTGTTTCTAGGGTATAAATATAGCAGTTGTCATCGCCAGAAAAGAGTCTTGTTTTAGACGTTGCAGTGTTAAGAAGCGAAAGTAATAAAGAAGCGATAGTGTGTAATTAGATTGCGATTATTGAAAGTACAGTGTTAGCGATAATTAGAGTTGAGTTGATTAAATGAATGTTTGTGAACTTTATATGATTTAAGTGTAATAAAGAACTTATATATTAATTATTTAATATTGTGTTTTAAATAACGAACCAAAGGCCACGCTCGCAGCAACTGGTGTCAGAAGTGAAATAAATTCGCGAAATAAAGTGGTGGCAATTGACTAAAAATTAAAAGAGTGATTAATTTTGAGAAATTGTGTTAAATTGTGTAAGTTCTGGAAAATAATTTATATTCATCTATAAGAGAATTACTAAAATAATGGGGCGCAAACTGGACGAGCTTCGAACGCAGGATTTGAAAGTGGAGTTAGGGAACCGGTCATTACAAACGACAGGCATAAAGAAAGTTCTAGTCGAGCGACTTAGACAAGCTTTGATAGAGGAAGGAAAGAATCCTGAAACATTTGTTTTCGAAGAGAACTTGGAAGAAATCGAAGTTGAAGAAGCGCCTGCGATGAAAATGGAACAGCTTTTGAGTACTTTAATGAGTAAAATGGAAGCCCAATTTGATGAGGAACAAAAGAATTCTCTCGAGGAACAAAAGAATTCTCTGGAATCACGTTTAGATGAACAGAAGAAATCTATGGACGAACAAAAGAAATCTATGGAAGCCCGTTTTTATGAACAAAAGATTGATTTGGAGGAACAAAAGAAATCTCTGGAAACCCGTTTGGACGAACAAAAGATCTCTTTGGAGAATTGTCTAGAAACTCGTTTGGAGGAACAGAAGACTTTCCTGAAAAACTCATTAGACGAACAAAATTTGAAAATTGAAGGAATCGAGCAGGAAGTGGCGGAAGCTCAACAAAAAGTCACCGAGCAGCTTGACAGTTTTAAATCAGATCTGGAAAGAATAAAGCATCGTCAGCCTCTAAGCGGAGCAACTGAAATATCCGGTGCAGGTAGAATGAAACCTCCCATATTTGATGGACAAAATTCGTGGCATATCTTCAAGAGACAATTCGAGGCAGCTTCAGAGGTAAATGGATGGAATGATGAAGACAAAGCTATAGCTCTGGTGTTAGCACTTCGAGGTCCTGCGTCAGAACTCTTACAAACTGTACCGATTGAAAATCAACGTAATTACTCTTCATTAGTATAGGCGATAGAATTACGTTACGGAGATGAGCACATGCAGCAAGTATATCGCCTACAGTTGCGCAACAGGATTCAAAAACATGGCGAATCACTACAACAACTGCAGGCAGATGTAGAAAGATTAGCGCATCTGTCATACTCCAGCGTGAATGCGGATTTTCTCAATGAAGTGGCGACGGAGGCATTTGTGAACGCTATTACAGATCAAAATTTACAACAATCATTGAGGCTAGCAGGAAAGAAATCAACAGCAGAAGCACCAGCCTATGCATTAGCATACGAATCCGCCAGACAAGCTTCACGGAGTGCAGTACGAGTGAGAGAAATTTCAGTGGAAGAATGTACTTGTAATAGAGTGCAATCATCACAGAGCCCGCCTTCACGTGGTGTCCTCGATGCTGGAATTGTAATAGACCAGGGCACCTTCAAAGAGACTGCAGAAAACGTCGACGAGTGGAATCACCAAAAGAAGAGGGGAAAGAAGAATGCCAAAGATGTCGATCCAGGGAACAAGCAATTCGTGGAGAGACTAGATATAAAACAGCGACTAGTCGCATCGTCTCTCCTCTTGAGCAGTCGCAAAACTAGTAAAAACCAACTTCGTGGGGCAGAAGTTGGTTGGTGGAATCGACAGCCCCGAAGTCATCATCCAAGTAAGTCAGTTACAGAGAAATAATAGCAGTCTTGTTATATATGGAAGTGTAGGAAAAAATGACTGCGCAGTTACTACCGATACTGGAGCTTCAAGATCAATTATTAGAGCAGATCTTGTTAAGAACAAATGGCTTCACAACACCACCAAATATCTACTAAGAACAGCAACTGGAGCAGCAGCACAGGTGTTTGGAGAAATAACTTTAGATGTTCAACTAGGCGAACTACTATTTCCTCACACTTTCCTGGTTTCAGACATAATGGATGAATGCATTCTTGGAATAGACTTCATGACCACATACAAAATAAATCTGGATGTCGGAGAGCGGATTCTCAAATATGGCAATATAGAAATTCCTATGAGACTAGGAGAAGGAGCAGATTATCCTGCGAAAGTAAGGACGATGGTCTGCGAAAATATTACTCTTTCGCCATGCTCCGAGACACTAATATGGACAAAGCTTACTGATGACATCGGGACCTGCCGATTCTATCTGGTGGAGCCTAACCCCACAAAAGTTACATCGAACATCATCGTTGGCAAGACTTTAGTGAAGGCAGAAGGTGCAACATTAATACCAGTCAGAGTGCTTAACACATCCGAAAATGAGGTACAACTAAAAGAAGGTGCTATAATTGGAAATTGTGAACCCATTTACCAAATCGTCAATTTGGATAATGGTAGTAATGTTAAGGAGACAAAAACTATACCAGCTACTACTCAACAGGTTCAGAAACTTCTTTCGTCCAGTGCCTTAAGTGAACAACAACACAACGATGCCAAAGAGATGATCGATGAATTTTCGGAATTATTTGCAATGAATGATGATGACTACGGTAAAACAAATCTTGTCCAGCATCGAATCGATACAGGAGATTCCAGGCCCATTCGACAGACACCACGAAGATTGCCATTAGCCAAACAACCAGAAGTTGCAGACATGATGAACTCCATGAAGAAACAAGGCATCATAGAGGAATCTAACAGCCCTTGGACATCGCCGGTTGTTCTGGTTAGGAAAAAGGATGGCAGCACCCGATTCTGTGTAGACTACCGCCAACTAAATAACGTGACGAGAAAAGATAGCTATCCATTACCACGGATTGATGACACATTGGATACCCTTTCCGGAGCGCAATGGTTTTCCACGCTGGATTTGAAGAGTGGTTACTGGCAAGTGGAAATACATCCCGAGGACCGAGAGAAAACGGCTTTCTCAGTTGGCAGTGGCTTATGGCAATTCAAAGTAATGCCATTTGGGTTATGTAATGCTCCAGCCACATTCGAACGACTAATGGAATGTGTTCTACGTGGTTTAACCTGGAAAACATGTCTTGTCTATTTGGATGACATAATAGTAATCGGAAGGACATTCATGGAACATAAAAACAACTTACGGGACGTACTTCAAAGACTCAAAGATGCCAAATTGAAGCTCAGTGCGAGTAAATGTGCTCTATTCAAAAATGAAGTTAAATATTTAGGGCACATAGTTTCATCACACGGAGTGAGAACCGATCCAGAGAAGATAGAAGCCGTCAAAAATTGGCCAGTTCCAAAGGATAAACATCAATTACGGAGTTTTCTTGGTTTAGCTACCTACTACAGGCGATTCGTGAAATGTTTTGCAGGTATAGCAAGAAGCCTACATCAACTTACCGAAAAGGGAAAGCCGTTCATATGGTCGGATAAATGCAACGAAAGTTTTGAAAATTTGAAGCAACAGCTCTGTGAGGCTCCAGTACTTCACTATCCAAAGCTGGGAAAAACATTTACATTAGACACGGATGCCAGCAATGAAGGTATTGGTGCAGTGCTTTCTCAGGAGGAGAATGGTCAAGAAGTTCCAGTAGCTTACTATAGCAAAGCACTTTCAAAGTCAGAGAAAAATTATTGTGCTACAAGAAAGGAGCTACTTGCCATTGTAAGTTCAACAAAGCATTTTCATAAATATCTCTACGGACAGAATTTCATCCTTCGCACCGACCATGCAGCGCTTAAATGGCTTCTGCAGTTTAAGAATCCTGAGGGACAAGTGGCGAGATGGATAGAGCGACTCCAGGCTTATGATTTTGAAATACAACACCGAAGAGGTCGTATCCATGGAAATGCAGACGCCCTTTCACGACGTCCATGCAAACTTGAATGCAGACATTGCGCCCGGATGGAAGAAAAAGAAACAACAGCAACTATACAGTTGGTAACCGTGGAGCCATCTATAGGTTGGGACAACGAGGACCTACGAACAGCACAACGAGAAGATCCGCACATTTCACCTATTCTTGCTTGGAAAGAAGACATGGAAAGACCAGACTGGAAGGATATTTCGGAACGGAGTGAGAAGCTGAAAAGTTACTGGGCTCAATGGAACTCTCTTCATGTTGAATGTGGTATATTAAAACGCAAGTGGGAAGCACCTAATGGCGAATCTTTCCGAATGCAGATAGTCGTGCCGGCATCAAACGTCAAAGATGTTCTAGACGAAATGCACGGTGGAACCTCTGGAGGACATTTGGGAGTGAACAAAACCATTTCCAAAATACGAGAAAAGTTTTATTGGTTACATATGCGAGAAGATGTGGAGGAGTGGTGCCGCAGATGCACTGTGTGTGCTGCTTGCAAAGGGCCGCAACACAGAAGCAGAGGAGAAATGCATAAGTATAATGTCGGAGCCCCCTTTGAAAGGATAGCTATAGACATCGCTGGACCTTTTCCAGAAACGGATGGCGGTAACCGTTATATATTAGTTGCCATTGACTATTTCAGTAAATGGCCTGAAGCTTATGCAATCCCTAATCAAGAGGCAACCACAGTTGCGGAACAAATAATAACGAATTGGGTCAGTAGGTTTGGTGTGCCTCACGAACTTCATTCGGACCAAGGACGGAACTTCGAATCGCGGACTTTCCAGGAGATGTGTAAAATGTTGGGAATAAGAAAAACTAGAACAACTCCTCTACACCCACAATCTGATGGCATGGTAGAGCGCTTCAACAGAACATTGATCGAGCATCTAAAGAAAGTAGTTGACTATCATCAACGCGATTGGGATCGACATATTCCTGTATTCCTAATGGCTTATAGATCAACCGTTCATAGTACTACCGGACAAACCACAGCTAAAGTCATATTCGGAAGAGAGATGCGTTTACCTAGCGACCTCAAATTTGGTACCCCCAGAGGTGAGCAAAAGTTACCAGAAGACTACGTATCGGAGCTCAAACAACAATTAGCCTATGTACACGAGGCCACGAGGACGAAATAAGCAACAAATACTGATCGGATGAAGACCCGCTATGACTTACGCGCTAATTCCGCAGGATTTAACGAAGGTGATCTTGTTTGGCTGTACAACCCGAAACGACGTAAGGGACGTTCTCCAAAATTGCAACAACACTGGGAAGGACCATATTCAGTAGTAACTAGAATTAATGACGTGGTATACAGGATTCAGCGTGGCACAAGAGGCAAGCACAAAATTTGTGTATTTGGACCGCTTGTGTCAATACTACGAGCATCAAGACCGTGGACCACCTGTTGTTCGGGACGAACAAGTTTAAGAAGGGGGCAGTGTTACGTGCAATAGAAAGAGACAACTGGTGACATCTACTGGCAATAAACAACTTCAGGTTCGGAGAGTAAATGACTTCAGGTTCGGAGAATCGATTATGAAAGTTCAGGAATAGAACAAATAGAATAGTCAAGAAGCTTTTGGAATAGAACACCCCAGATTAATCCGGAGTGTTTCTAGGGTATAAATATAGCAGTTGTCATCGCCAGAAAAGAGTCTTGTTTTAGACGTTGCAGTGTTAAGAAGCGAAAGTAATAAAGAAGCGATAGTGTGTAATTAGATTGCGATTATTGAAAGTACAGTGTTAGCGATAATTAGAGTTGAGTTGATTAAATGAATGTTTGTGAACTTTATATGATTTAAGTGTAATAAAGAACTTATATATTAATTATTTAATATTGTTACGCGCCACAAAGTGATACAAGCGACATCTATTGGAAATGGAAACAACTTTAGGTTAGTGACATCCTAGTAAACTGGGTTTGGAGAATGGAATAATCAGGAAGGTTCTAGGATAATTCGTAGAGTATAAATACGGCGCTGCTCACATCCAGGAGGCGAGTATTATTTCAGACAGCGAAGTGAGAAGTGAACGAAGTAAACTATTTGGATTGCGATAATTAGAAGTACAGTACTAGCGATAAATAAAGAGTTGATTTGATAATTATTTGTGAATTTGCGAGAGTAAACAGTAAAGTTAAATAAAGAAAGAACTTTTGAATTATATCTGAAATATTGTGTTTTAAATAACGAATTAAGGCCACGCTCGTAACAACTGGTGTCAGAAGTAAAATAAAATCGCGAAATAAAGTGGTGGCATTTGACTTTGAAATTCAAAGAGTGATTAATTTTGTGAAATCGCGCAAGAATGGGACGCAAACTAGAGGAGCTTCGCATACAGGAATTGAAAGTGGAGTTGGGGAAGCGGTCATTGCAAACGACAGGTCTAAAGAATGTTCTAGTCGTGCGACTTAGACAAGCGTTGATAGAGGAAGAAAAGAATCCTGATACATGCGTTTTCGAGGAAGAACCAGAAACTGAAGAAGAGCCTGCGATGAACATAGAACAGCTTTTGGGTACTTTAATGACCAAAATGGAGCTTTCAACCCTGCAAGTGAAAAATGCTCTTGAGGAACAAAAGAATTCTCTGGAATCCCGTCTAGATGCACAAAAGAATTCTCTAGAAGCCCGTTTGGACGATCAAAAGAATGCCCTTGAGGAACAAAAGAATGCTTTTGAGGAACAAAAGAAAGCTTTTGGGGAACAAAAGAATTCTCTAGAAGCGCGTTTGGATGAACAAAAGAATTCTCTGGAATCCCGTCTAGATGAACAAAAGAATGCTTTTGAGGAACAAAAGAATTCTCTAGAAGCGCGTTGGGATGAACAAAAGTGTTCTTTGCAGAATTGTCTAGAAACCTGTTTGGAGGAACAGAAGACTTTTCTTAAAAATTCATTAGACGAGCAAAATGTAAAAATTTAAGGAATCCAGCAGGAAGTGCTGGAAGTTCAACAGCAAGTGTCGGAAGTGCAACAAAATGTTACGGAGAAGCTTGACAACTTTAAAGCAGATTTGGACAGAATGAAGTATCGACAACCTCGGCACGAAGGAACTGAAATATCCGGTGCAGGCAGAATGAAACCTCCAATATTTGATGGACAAAATTCGTGGCATATTTTCAAGAGACAGTTTGAGGGAGCTTCCGAAGTAAATGGATGGAATGACGCAGACAAAGCTACAGCTCTGGTATTAGCACTTCGAGGTCCTGCGTCAGAGTTATTACAAACTATTCAGATTGAAAAGCAACGTGATTACATTTCACTAGTAGGAGGAGGAACAGATTATCCTGCAAAAATAAGGACGATGGTCTGTGAGAATATGACCCTCTCCGCATTCTCGGAGACGCTAGTATGGACACAGCTTACTGATGACATCGGGACCTGCCGATTCTATCTGGTGGAGCCTAACCCTACAAAAGTAACATCGAACATCATCGTTGGTAAGACTTTAGTGAAGGCAGAAGGCGCAACATTAATTCCAGTCAGAGTGCTCAACACATCCGAAAATGAGGTACAACTAAAAGAAGGTGCTATAATTGGAAATTGTGAGCCTGTTTATCAGATTGTTAATTTGGAAAATGGTAGTAATATTGAGGAGGCGATACGTATACCAGCAACTCTCAACAGGTTCAGAAACTTCTTTCATCTAGTGCCTTAAGTGAACAGCAATACAACGATGCCAAAGAGATGATCGATGAATTTTCGGAATTATTTGCAATGAATGATGATGATTTCGGCAAAACAAATCTTGTCCAGCATCGGATCAATACAGGAGATTCTAGGCCCATTCGGCAACCACCACGAAGACTACCATTAGCCAAACAACCAGAAGTTGCAGATATGATAAATTCCATGAAAGAACAAGGCATACTTGAGGAATCTAACAGCCCTTGGACATCGCCAGTTGTTTTGGTCAGGAAAAAGGATGGCAGCACACGATTCTGTGTGGACTACCGCCAACTAAATAATGTAACAAGAAAGGATAGCTATCCGTTACCAAGGATTGATGACACATTGGACACCCTTTCCGGAGCGCAATGGTTTTCCACATTGGATTTGAAGAGCGGTTACTGGCAAGTGGAAATACATCCCGAGGACCGAGACAAAAGTGCTTTCTCAGTTGGAAGTGGCTTATGGCAATTCAAAGTTATGCCATTTGGATTATGTAATGCTCCAGCCACATTCGAACGACTCATGGAATGTGTTTTACGAGGATTAACCTGGAAAACATGTCTTGTCTACTTAGATGACATAATTGTGATCGGAAGGACATTCGAGGAACATAAGAACAACTTACGGGACGTACTTCAAAGACTGAGAGATGCGAAACTGAAGCTCAGCACGAATAAATGTGCTCTATTCAAGAATGAAGTAAAATATTTGGGGCATATAGTTTCATCACAAGGAGTAAGAACTGATCCAGAGAAGATAAGAGCTGTGAAAAATTGGCCTGTTCCAAAGGACAAACATCAATTAAGGAGTTTTCTTGGATTGGCTATCTACTACAGGCGATTCGTAAAAGGTTTTGCAGATATAGCAAGGAGCCTACATCAACTTACAGAAAAAGGAAAGCCGTTCATATGGTCAGATAAATGTAACAAGAGTTTTGCAAATTTGAAGCAACAGCTCTGTGGAACTCCAGTGCTTCACTATCCAAAGCTGGGAAAGACTTTTATATTGGACACGGATGCCAGCAATGTAGGTATTGGTGCAGTGCTTTCACAGGAGGAGGATGGTCAAGAGGTGCCAGTAGCTTATTTTAGGAAAGCACTCTCAAAATCAGAGAGAAATTATTGTTCTACAAGGAAAGAGCTACTTGCCATTGTAAACTCAACCAAGCATTTCCATAAATATCTCTACGGGCAGAAATTTATCCTCCGCACTGACCATGCAGCGCTTAAATGGCTTTTGCAGTTTAAGAACCCTGAGGGGCAAGTGGCGAGATGGATAGAGCGACTCCAAGCTTATGACTTTGAAATCCAACACCGAAGAGGACGTATCCATGGAAATGCAGACGCCCTATCACGACGACCATGCAAAGTTGAATGTAAACATTGCGTTCGGCTGGAAGAAAAAGAAACAAAAGCAACAGTACAGCTGATGACGATGGAACCATCGACAGGTTGGAACAACGACGGCTTCCGAACAGCACAACGGGAAGACCCAGACATATCACCTATTCTTGCTTGGAAAGAAGACATGGAAAGACCGCAATGGCAAGATATCTCGGAGAGGAGTGAGAAACTGAAGAGCTACTGGGCTCAATGGAACTCTCTTCACGTTGAATGTGGTATATTAAAGCGCAAGTGGGAATCAACTAACGGCGAATCATTCCGAATGCAGATAGTCGTGCCAGCATCCCAGATCAAAGATGTTCTAGAAGAAATGCACAGTGGATCATCTGGAGGATATTTGGGGGTGAATAAAACAATTTCCAAAATACGTGAAAGGTTTTATTGGTTACATATGCGAGAGGATGTTGAGGAATGGTGCCGCAGATGCACTATCTGTGCTTCTTGCAAAGGACCACCACACAGAAGTAGAGGACAGATGAATAAGTATAATGTAGGAGCCCCATTTGAAAGGATAGCCGTAGACATCGCTGGACCTTTTCCAGAAACAGATAACGGTAACCGTTACATATTAGTTGCTATTGACTATTTCAGTAAATGGCCTGAAGCTTATGCAATCCCTAATCAAGAGTCTACCACAGTAGCGGATCAAGTAGTAATGAATTGGGTCAGTAGATTTGGTGTTCCTCATGAACTTCATTCGGACCAAGGACGGAACTTCGAATCACGGACTTTCCAAGAGATGTGTAAAATTCTGGGAATAAGAAAAACCAGAACAACTCCTCTGCATCCACAATCTGATGGCATGGTAGAGCGCTTCAACAGAACATTGGTCGAGCATCTAAAGAAAGTAGTCGACTATCACCAACGCGATTGGGATCGACATATTCCCATGTTCTTAATGGCCTATCGATCGGCTGTACACAGCACGACCGGACAACCGCCAGCAAAAGTAATATTCGGAAAGGAGATGCGTTTACCTAGCGATCTCAAGTTTGGTACACCCAGAGGTGAACAAAAGTTACCAGACGATTATGTATCGGAACTTAGACAACGATTGGCTGATGTACACGAAGTCACGAGAGCAAAATTAGCAATAAATACCGATCGGATGAAGACCCGCTATGACTTACGTGCTAACTCAGCAGGATTTATTGAAGGTGACCTTGTTTGGCTGTACAACCCGAAACGACGTAAGGGACGTTCTCCCAAATTACAACAACACTGGGGAGGACCGTATTCAGTAGTGACTAGAATAAATGACGTAGTATATAGGATTCAGCGGGGTACAAGAGGCAAACGGAAAATCGTTCATCTATATCGTTTATGTCAATACTGCGAGCATCAAGACCGTGGATTACCTGTTGTTCGGGACGAACAATTTTAAGAAGGGGACAGTGTTACGCGCCACAAAGTGATACAAGCGACATCTATTGGAAATGGAAACAACTTTAGGTTAGTGACATCCTAGTAAACTGGGTTTGGAGAATGGAATATTCAGGAAGGTTCCAGGATAATTCGTAGAGTATAAATACGGCGCTGCTCACATCCAGGAGGCGAGTATTATTTCAGACAGCGAAGTGAGAAGTGAACGAAGTAAACTATTTGGATTGCGATAATTAGAAGTACAGTACTAGCGATAATTAAAGAGTTGATTTGATAATTATTTGTGAATTTGCGAGAGTAAACAGTAAAGTTAAATAAAGAAAGAACTTTTGAATTATATCTGAAATATTGTGTTTTAAATAACGAATTAAGGCCACGCTCGTAACAATATTGTGTTTTAAATAACGAACCAAAAGCCACGCTCGCAACAATATATACATAAGGAACTTAAATAGAGGATGATAAACAATAGTTACATTTGAAAAGGAATAGTATAAAATTAAATAATGTAATTACAGATAAATTTAAAAGTCATAGATATAATATCTAAATTCTTTATACAAATCAAAAAGCTTAAGAAAAACTTAGGATAATAAAAAGACAGAATTAAAACCCTACTTATACACATATAGGAATAAAGCTAGAAATTAAATTAACTTTAAAACAGTATAATTTAAGTTAAACAAAGTAGAGAAAATAGGGCAATAGAGCATACAGCGAGGTTAGTATACGGAAAAGAGAAAGTGAAGGAAGGAAGCAAATAAAAATTAAAGTTAAGTTGAACAATTTAGAATGGAGAAATTATCCAGAGCATTAATTTAAGTTAAGAGGCTGCGCTTAAAAAACCCGAAGGTATCACTGAGTATATCCAAATCATTGTATAAGGCATTGTGGGCCCTTTGAATTCTAACCAAAGGTGACTTGAGATGCAAGTTGGTACGGGGTGGATCTATGTGAAACGTAGATAGCTGTCGAGTTAAATGGCTAGGAAAGCTAATATTTAATTTGGACAGAAGCTCAGAGGAATCAATAGAGCCGTGTAATAATTTAAATAACAAAATTTCATCGAGATAGGAACGACGTGCTTCTAGGGATACCATGGAGTATCTAGTCAATCTGCCCTCATAGTGTTCATATGAGCCCGTAAGTTTGAAGTGCAAGTACCTAGTAAATCTGTGTTGGACACTCTCGATTTTATTTTTGTATGTTGTGTAAAAGGGATTCCATATTGGGGAAGCGTATTCTAATATGGATCTAACTAGGGTATTGTACATAGTTTTATGGGTAGATGGTTGTTTAAAAGGCCTAGCACACCTTAAGACAAACCCCAGAGTTTTAAAAGCTTTATTGGTGATATTATTAATGTGAGAGTCAAACATTAGCTTATTATCAAATTGTACTCCCAGGTCATTTATTTCTGAGACACGGGTAACTAAAAGAGTGCCCAACTTATATTCCCAATTCAGCGTAGTGCGTTTTCTTGTAAAAGAAATGCATTTGCATTTGTCCACGTTTAGGGACAAATGGTTTTTGTTACACCATGAGAGTAGCTTCTGGATGTCATAAATTTTAGTGTCATCAGCATAGGTTAAAGACAAAGAGCAGAGTTCTCTATAAATTTTAGTGTCATCAGCATAGATTAAAGACAAAGAGCAGTGTTCTTTGGGAAGGTCATTAATGTATAATAAGAAGGGAAGCGGGCCAAGAATCGAGCCTTGGGGTACGCCCGAAGTTTGGGTATATAGATAAGATGAGAAACCATTTATTACAACAGAGAGCTGTCGATTCGAGAGATATGAATGAAACCAGAGGGTACTGTTAGAGTCAAAACCCATTTTCTTCATCTTAGCCGTAACTATATTGTGATTGATTCTATCGAATGCCTTAGATATGTCCGCATAAAAAACATCTACCTGTTTAGCTTCATCAAGAGCTAGGGCAATAGAGTCTGTGAATAATTAAAGATTAGTTACAGTAGATCGATGTGGTAGGAAGCCATGTTGTTGTGGACTGATGTAGGGTTTTATTTGGGGCAGTAGATTATAGTAGATTAGTTTTTCAATAATCAAAGCTAAGGCATTAGAAATAGAAGTAGGGCGGTAGTTTCTTACTAGCTTTTTATCCCAAGCTTTGAACGCAGGGTAAACACACAAGTCCTTAAGAACGTCCGGGTAAATATGCTTGGAAATAGAAGAATTAATCAATGCGGTAATATGGTGCGATAGAACTGAGGAACACTTCTTGTAAAATGTGTTAGGAATACCATCTGGACCCGCATTTTTGTTTTCATCTAATGACATAAGTAATACTTGAACCTCAGTATGGTGTATGAGAGGGATATTTAGGGAGCTATAAAGAGTTTCATCAGATATATTACGGATAGTCGAACTCAGGTTGTCATCAAATGTGGTCTGAAAGTGTTTAGCAAACAAGTTGCATATACTTTCTGGTTTGTTGGCAGATATTCCATCATAAAGCATTTCCTTAGGGTAGGAGCCAGAAAGCTTCATGCTTTTTGCATAAGACCAAAAAGTCTTTGGGTTGGAGGATATAGAATTTTCGATGTTTTGAACATATTTTTTATAGCATATTCTAATCATGCTTTTTATCTGTGCTGTTATTGGCCTCACCAATACTCTTAATAAATCCAAACTACTAACTAATGATTTATGACTCAATTTAATGGAATTGATATTCTATATACCTCCGTAACCATATAAGCTATTAATTTTATCTGTATAAGCTGTTAATTTAGGCCAACTGAATCTTGTTTAATTAATATATTGTTTATTTTGCTATATTTTAGGTAAGCTATTGGACATACTCTGTAATCTCGTAGAACCCAGCGTTATACGCTGCTTTAAGCAGGGGTTTATAAAATACATACACTTTGATTTGATTTGATTTGATTTAGATATTGACATTTTGATTTCATAGCTAGCATTAAGGTAGGACAGGATTACCTATATAAAATTTGGATGAAAATTAGAATAAAGAGAATAGACTCAATTAAGATAAAAATATTTCAAATAGCCTAGATTAAACCAAAAGAGACCAGGCTAGAATTCGGAAATGAATGACAACTAGATGAAAGTTGAATTAATTATCTAGATGCAGTCCGGATTAGACTGAGTATGTGAGATTTCACCATGAAGAAACTGGGTTAAGTACCAAAATGTTGGCTGATACAGAATAAACTTACAGATATATAATATAGGGCATTACTAGATTCGAGATCAGCTAATTAAATTAAATTACGGTTACAAGTCAGTGAAATTGAGGTTTTAATAACGCACGGAAAGTAGTAGAAAATACTCATACTTCATCGGTCATCTGATTCCAGATAGTCGCCCCACGCAGGAAGATGTTTCTTCCACCATATTGCGACTGCACCCTTGGGAGGACAATTCTCGACCGGTTTAATATGCTCCAGTTGATCCGGCTCACCAGGTAGCCGGGCAGTAGATCACGTCTAGCTTTGAAAATTAACATCAAGATACCAAGCTCGTGCATTTTGGCTAGCTGACACACAAGAGCCACGCTTGAAACCCACGCTTGAAACCGAAGACATATCTGGCGCAAGCCATGAAAGCACGGCATAGTTTATTGTGGTTGCCGCAGGAGATAGGGAACAATACCACATCCGCATAGAAGAAGTGTGGTAAGACCAGAGCAGTGAAAAGTCTAGTGCGTGTTGTCCCATCTAGATGTTGTGATGATGCGTATAGTGTACGCAAGCCGTAATACACTCTAGAGCATATTTTGTTAATCTGAGGCTCCCAGGTTAGACCAGGATTAATGAGCACGCCAAGGTTAAGCACCGCCTTCTTGGACAACTCAATATTGTGACCCAATAAATGCAGTGCAGGAATGTCTGAAGAGTTAGCCGCATTCAAGGGACGAATAGAATAAATTATGGCTTGTGTTTTAGTGGGATTAAAGGACAACCCGTTATTAGCTGACCAGTCAGCGATCCCTGCCAGAGTCGTATTAATGACCACCGCCGCATCACTGAGGTTGCCTGGAGCACCACAATAGATCTGGAGATCATCTGTGTAGATTGGAAGTGTAGATTATTCAACACAGTGGTAATATCATCCATGAAGAGTGTAAAAAAGAGCGGCGCCAAAACAGCCCCCTGAGGGACTCCTTCCACCACTGACCTCATAGATGAGTATGTGCCATTACTGTTTACCAGGAAATATGGGTTACTCAAGTAATGGCCAATCAATCTACAAGCAGTAGCTGAGAACCCAAAACAGTTACGGAGCTTAGCAAGCAACAAAGAGTGAGGGACCCGGTCAAAGGCCTTGCTGAAATCTAATAGAACGTGAATTACGCCGTTACCCCTGTCACACAGATCACGAATGCACGTTGTCACCACAAGAAGTGCTGTTCCTGTTGAGTGAAGCCTCCTGAAGCCTGACTGGAATTTTGAGAGTTTGCAATGGTTGTGTTCACCTTTTGGCTATAGCCGGCTATAGATAGCTCACACAAACGTCAAACTACTTTGGCTTCAGCTTAGAATATATAGCAAACAAGAACGGTGATAAGCCAGATTATGCGTAATGAATTCTGGTTGTGTTGGTAGTGCATGTTTTACATGTATTTACAAGCCGCCCCTATTCTAAAAAAACTTGTCAATCTTCAAAAAGTAAACAAAGGCTTTGTGCGGAGCATCTGTGGTAAAAAAATTTCTTTTTCTACTTTATTTTGAAATAAATCACATATTTAATTTATATAAAACTTTGCCTGAAAAACGATTTCCCTAGTTTATAATCCGATTTATATTTGCAAGCACTCACTACACACTTTATTTATGTTTTTTTAGTTGATATGGAGCTTTTAACAGGCACTATAAAACTCTCCACAAAATAAACTTTAAAGATAAATAGTTTTGAAAAGAATTGATTCCGTACTTTTGATAAATTTCGTTAAAAGAATTTTAAATTTAGGAAACCTGTTCGAAAAACAAAAGCAAAAGCAACAATTGACAGCCAGGACCAGTTCTGACAATAGAGGCCACTCAGCATCTTAAGGCGATGACACAATGGTGGCTTCGGCTCTCGCTCCGGCTTCGGAGCCGAAGCCAGCTATCGTTGAAATCGAAGCCGACTATGACACAATGGCGGCTTCGTAGATTCGTAAAGAAGTAGTTAAATACAGAGGGAATTGAAGAAAAATAAAATGAATAATAATAAAAAAATAATTCAAATAATAAATACTGCTTCATAATCACAACTTTAATTTATATTATTAAGTTTTCAAATGTATAGAAAAACTTTGAAAAGCAATAATTAATTAAAAAACAATACAATACAATACAATAAAAAACACAAAACTGAATTACAATAAAAGCCACTCACTAGGAATACCAATTTCCTCGCTTATTCTTTTCCACACTTTTTCCTTTTTATACCCTAGATGAAATCTAAAGGGGTATACTAAGTTTGTCATTCCGTTTGTAACACCTCGAAATAATGATGGTAGAGCAAAATGGATTGGACACCCACGCATAATATTAAAAGTTATTTTGATTTTTGCATGTCCGTCCGTCCGTCCGTGCGCACGATAACTCGAGATCGCGTACACTTAGAGAGCTGAAATTTTGTACACGGACTTTAAAAAAAATGTAAAATTAAGTTCGAAAATGAGACAAATCGGGCAACTCCTTCCCCCACAAAAATTCCCATACAAAAATTTCGTTTTCCGTTATATATTTGAACACTGCCTGAGAACGAGTCGCCGTAGAGAGCTGAAATTTGGTACATTGTGTTTTCATTGTACTATCAATTAAAATTTCAAAAATGGACTAAATCGGGCAACCCATTCTTGGTGTTGCCATATAAAAAATTAGGTTTTTTATGTATACTGTGAAAACGATCAGTCCAAGACATTTTTATTGTACTAAAAACTTCTTCAGAATATAAAATCCTATAAAATTGGTTATAATCATTTTTTCTGTCCGACGAACCGTTCTAGAAAAATATGCGAAAAACCACTGCAAAAATCAAAATTGCTCAAATGGGTACCCATACGAAATTTCATACGGGCATTCATCTAGGGTATCATAAGAATTGGTCTTAGACCAATTCAAGCTTTTTCACTTGTTAAAATTATTTTTGTAATCTTTGTCGCTTTTCACAAGGAATTTTCCTTCACCATTTCAATAAATTTTCCTTCGTATGACATTGTGAAGCCGCTGAAATCAAATATCAACTGATAGCGGCTGCGTCTCCCAAATCGAAGCCGGAGCCGACATTGGGTTAAAGGCTTTTCACATCGAAACCGAAAACCGATAAGTTCTACACCGAAAATTCGCTTTTGCTTTCACATCAAAAACCGAAAACTTTTTTTCGGTTAAATAGAGTAACATTTAATTATCATAAAAGTTGTATGATAAACACAAAAGTGAGGTTTAGTACGACCGAAAAAATGTTTCGTTCCGAAACGTTCCACATGTGGGAACAAAAAGAAATTGACATTTTTCGGCCGAAAAAAGATAAAAGTTGCGTTTTTCTTTCAAATCTGAAATAAATAATCTATTTTATTAGTAAATTTATTAGTTTATCCTATTTCCCATGATTTTATTAATCATTGGAGCAAAAAACTTGTGTTAAAGTGGAATAAATTGCGTTTTTCGGTTTACATTTTTCGGTTTTGATGTGAAAGTGCCTTTAAAGTGCGGTACGCTAGAGCCAAGGAATTAGGTCAAGGAATTTTTCCACTTATTTCTTAAAGAAAATTTGACATTAGGTCAAGGAATTTTTGACAATTTGGATTTGTTAATTGTGTGATATTTCTGACAATAAAGAAATAATAAAGAAAGTGAAGAAATGGATAATTTCCAATGAAAAATGAAGATACACGTAAAACAATTTTTATTCGTCCATTTGTCATTTTAAAATTGATACAGCTCTTGCAAAATCGCCGTCCTTTGTTCAATTTTTCAATTATTCCACCACCGTCAAAATTCCTTACAGAAATAAGTGCATCGGTACTTATTTCTTCAAGAAATATTGACATAAATGGATTTTTCGTAAAACAGCGACATCTTTTTGTCAATCGGGAAGTAGAGTTTTTCTGTTCGAATTACTTTTCTCTAGCGTACTACCTCAAGGAATCGGCCAAGAAAAAAATTCCTTGAGCATTCCATGACACTTTTTTTACATAGTTTTTGTATAGGAACAAAAATTCCTTGGCTCTAGCGTACCGGGCTTAAGTAGCACCGCCATACTCACATTTGATTTGGACAGGCTTCGGCTCCGAAGCCGAAGCCACCATTGTGTCATCGCCTTTACATACTCCTATGGGCAAACCCAGACGAGTACATTTTAAGGAAGGAAGGAATTTGGCTTAGACGTGCCATAACAATAATGTTCATTCGCGTAGTTCCTTATATGATTACCGAAATTAATTGTGTCCGTGTTCAATTAAGTCACAGTTTTTTATACAAACAATTACTGTATCACAAATTCACAACACGTAATGATTTTTAAATTATTATATTATCACCTCAAATCGCAAATAAACATCTCTACATCCGTCCGATGAGAAATTTCAGACATTTCGCAGTTTCAAAATAGCCGGCTTGCAGCATTATTGGTATGCTGCCCGTACTCAGGATCGAAACTAGGCATTTCGGCATTTTTCCTCCCCCCGAATACTTCTCGCCCGTAAAAAGTGCCAAGCCCTGAGTGGGCTATGGCTATGTATGACGCTGTCAAAGTTTACCTAATAATAAGTCACTGACATATAATAAGAATGGACTGAGCCATCCTATCTAATTCCTATAGTCAAAAATGGCACAAATTTTTGCTATAATCTATTTGTCTCTTTCAAGCTCAAAATGTACACTGAACTGTAACCAATTTTGGAAACAGTACGGGTGTATTAATTGAAATGCATTGGAATTGACATACAAATTGAGACAAATATATGGTTTTTATACGTCTATCTCTTACAAGCTCAAGGAAATTCGACAAAAAATCTGCAGAGGAGCACATTTTTCAGTAATATTACAAATGTGTTTTTGGGTTAATTAAAACAAGTTTAACTTTCTAAATAATTTTAATTTAATGTAATACTATTTTATAACAACTTTAGTGTTTCCAATCGACAAATAATAATAAATTATGAATCGGTGTGCAATTGTACGAAATAAAGGGTTTTCACAGCCTGTTCAATATTTGTGCCATTTTTGAAGCAAGAACGCTCAGTCCATTCTTATTATATGTCAGTGTAATAAGTTAAGAAGCTGGTGAGATATCCGAGTGTTTTACATTTAAAATGCACACGGCAAGAAAAGGAAGAAAGAAAGAAAAAAATCGAAAAAAAATCAAACTCTCTTTAAAAATTTTATGAATAAAGATAAAAAATGTGAAAGCGCAAGTTGCATGCACCGAAACAGAATGGAAAATGTTTCATTTTCGTAAATAAATGAGAAGGGGCGGAGTTTTCACGTTTTACTCTCATAAAATGCTCCCGCGCTTTTGTGAAACCGGTTTTCATAAAATATTGATAATGTTAGGACACATGTTGTTGTTGTAAAAGGTCTAAAAGGACACATGTTGTTGCTGTAATCCTATGATATTTGAACAGCACGTGTTTCTGTTTACATTCGTCTTACTATGAAGAGATTAAGTGGGAGAACTCATGCTGGATTCTCTGTTATTTTCGAGGAAAATGAGAATTTCATTTGAGAGAAATTTTACATCTCCTTTCAGCATCTGGGCCGAAGCGAAATTTATCTTTTTCTTAAAAATGGGAAGTAGCGTGGCCCGAAGTACATTATTATGAATAGGTTGAAAGGATTTTGAGAGATTTAATTAGATTTTGTCGTTCGGGTAATCCTACGTTCTCTCAATTTTTGTTTTTAACTCGCTGTCTCAGTTGCACTACAATAGTGCATAGACAAGTTCTTTCCCCCATTCATGCAAAAGACGAAAGTATATGAAATTACTTGTTTCATTCTAAAAAACACCAGAAATTTGCCCATTTTGCTCTACAGCTTCTTAACTTATTATTATGAACTTTGACGCTGTGCTCTTGAAATATTACGCTCATGTACAGGAATTATACAAACACCTTCAGAGCACATGCCAATTTGAGCTCCATCAAGTTGGCCGGTCAATTTTTACTTATTTTATATTTTATGGCACATATCGATTGTTGGTCGTTTGTTGGTGTTTGTTGGCTTAATTTAAACGCTTTTTGCAATTAGCGAAGAATTGAGAGACCAACAAACGATTTTATTAATAAAAATTAAAAAAGTAAAAGTTGGCCGGTCAACTTTTACTTTTTTTATTTTTTATTGCACATATTATTTAATTTATAACCAGCTCAATCAATGCCTAATCGTTTGTTGGAGTCGTTTTTATTAATAAAATCGTTTGTTGGTCTCTGAATTCTTCGTTAATTGCAAAAATAATGTAGACAAGCTACACATTTTGGCTAAAATCAGCTACAGCTTCATGTGCAGCTAGCTTCACGTGTAGCTTAGGTAAAAAAATTTTGCAATTAGCGAAGAATTGAGGGACAAACAAACGAATTTATTAATAAAGACGATTCCAACAAACGATTAGGCATTAGGTCTGTTCACGTACTCGAATTTGTGTGAATGCATTAGCACATTTTCATCCAAAAGCACCCAAACTCTGTTCACGTACTCAGAAAGGGGGGGGGGGGGGGAATGTAGACGTCACACTTCCCCTTCAATAAAGTTTTAGCCCAAAACCACCCAAGCAAAAACTCTGTGTAACTTTTGTAACAACTGTCAAACACATTAAAATTTGAAATCGAGAATTGTCAGAAATTCAAACTGTCAAAGGAAAAATGGAAAAGACAGCAGAATTTGCAAATGATGTGCACTGTTTGTCCAAGTCGTATAAAAATTTACAAAATAGTAAGTAAAATGAATAGATTTGTTATGTTTGGTATTTTATTATCAAATTAAAGTTGTTAGCTTGACAGTTTGTAGTTGTCACTTTCGCTTTTTGCCCAAGAACACACAAAAGTTGTTCATGTACTTTCCAAATTTGATAGCTTCCACTCCTGCACAGTTTCACACAAAAAAGCCCAAGAACGAAAACATCCGAGAAGTACGTGAACAGACCTATTGATTGAGCTGGTTATAAATTAAATTAATTTAAAAATAAGAATTTTCCGGCTAACTTGATTGATGACGAATTTTCTTTTTAGATTTTCGAAAAAACTATTATCCAACAAACGTTTAAATTAAGCCAACAATCACCAACAAACGGCTAACAATCGATATGTGCAATAAAATATAAAATAAGTAAAAATTGACCGGCCAACTAGATGGAGCTCAAAAAATGAAACGATATTTGAATAATTTCTGAAAATAACTGATTTTATATTAAAAATATGTCGACTTGAAGGAAAAGAAAACAAGTTTTTTATTATTTAAAATTCTAATGCAAATTGGCGGACATTACAAGCAAATAACTCAACTGTAAAATGTAAGGGAAAGTAATATATGGCGCTGCCGCCCAGTGTCAATGTAACTTGCCCGCCGTTTTAACGACGACGACGACCACGCCGGCGTTAATATAATCCAGTCAAAAGGTTTGTTCATTTCTTGAAAATATAATTTTAGAGAAGCTGAAGATATTCATATTTTAACGTATAACCTACAATGGGTCTAATTATACTCTAAAAAAATTGTGATGGTGAAAAGAAAGAGTATTTTGGATCTTTGTCATTTAGTTACTTTGATTTTATTTATTACAATAATATATCAATAAAGTATTTACCAATACTTTGTCCTTAAGCTATTTTCTTTCCTGACATGAGAAATGTACTATTTCTCCGGTTGGATATCGAACAAAGGCGCTCTGATTTGTAAAGCGTTTCTTACAAACTGGACACACAGTGAAGTCAGTGATAAAAATATTTTTCATTTCGTAATGCATTCTCTGTTCCTGCATCTGCAAATCTTCTGCATATAGTAAACCCCTCAAAACTTGATTTTGCCTTCGGCGTTCTAAATTTGTTCGAAGCACGACTTCTAAGAATGGTTTTAGCCGAACTAAAGGAATGTCATCTGAAAGATACTGAAATAAAAAGGGTAACAAAGTTGTAGTGTATAAATTAGTGAATTTACGCTACCGGTAGAACTTTTACTGGATTTATTTTTGCTGCGTATTTATTGATCAAATCAAGAATAACTTCATTTCTTGGATGTAAACATATTGGATGTAGCTCTACGCCACTATAAGGAGGCGATGTAGGAGGTGTTAATAAAGTTTTTATAAACAGAGCGAAAATGTCCTTTTCTGTCACATAGTTTTTTTCACAGTATTCTGCTGCTTTTTCTATGTTTCCTAGAATTTGAATATGAATTGCAAGGACTTTTTCATGCTTTTTTAATCTTCCTAAAATAATTGCTCTTTCTTCAAATAAATTGCTGGTGGGAAAATCGGAAAGTACATTTTCTGCATTGTACTTAGTAGACTTCTCGAGGAAATCTACAAGTTTTGATCGAATATTCTGCAGAGTGATTTTCTTTTGACTTGAAAAATAAAACAATGGAGGTAGTGAATAATAACCTAAGATATTTCAATTATATTTTACCTTTCTCCACCAGTACGGCTATTTAACTCATCTGACAATACCTGTGCTTTTTCCCTATATTGTTGAATTAGAATGTTATGAAACATTGGTTTCGGCTCACCCCAGACATGAATAATATGCTCCAAATACGAAATAACCAGCAACTTGTGACTTTTAAGCAAATAATCTAAAACTTCAGCTCTAGGAAGATTTTCAACTTCTGCGAAATCCTCTGTAAAAATTTTTAATCCGTCGTCAGGGTATTTATTTAAAACCCAATCGGAAAACTCGAAAATTAAATCCTTGTGCTCCTTTCCCATGTGTTGCAAGTATTGAATGGTTCGTTCGTGACCAAAGAGACTAGATCCAGCTACCTACAATCTTTGATTATAAAAACATGTAGAAGTTAAAATAAAACTCACGTTTGCTTGTGAACGTAACAAATCCAAAGCTCTCTTATGTTGCCCCTTTGTTTGGTAGAGGATAATGAGTTCACCAAACTTTTGATGCTTTTTTAGTGTCTTCTCTGACTCTTCTAAATGACAATGATTTAATCGTAGAAGTGGTGCTACTAGCGAGTCGTTTGTCTATGAAAATAAGTTTAAAAAATTTTTTTTTCAGGTTATACAAAAAAAAAAGGAAATCTAAAAAGTTTGATTTAATGATTATAGATTATGCATAACTCATTAATCTCAAATGTATAAGAACCAACACATAGCAAACGGAAGTTAAAGCGATAGGAGCAGGTGCAAATGAGTGCATGACTTTCGCCTGCTTGCATATAATTAACTCCTGCATCCAAACTTGCTACTGAATATTATCAATTGTAATTGCGCATAGGATATTGAGGCTGCCCAATTAATAAAATTTTTAAGTTTTAACAATATTATACCACTAATACATCACTTCACTACATGCACACCTCATACCTGCAAGTAACATTTCAATAAAGTTGTGTCAATAATCGACAATAGTGGCGTCTTCTTTCCGA
Organism: Dioctria linearis; assembly: GCA_963930735.1. Classification (NCBI taxonomy): domain Eukaryota; kingdom Metazoa; phylum Arthropoda; class Insecta; order Diptera; family Asilidae; genus Dioctria; species Dioctria linearis. The sequence continues at coordinate 133,860,016 of OZ005742.1, read as the reverse complement.
ACGATTTGGACTCGTTTGATTTTTGTATCTCATTTTGTAGGTAGTTTCGCACTTCTATTAAATAGTCAATAAGCGCTAAAAGGCCATTCTCCAAGTCTTTATCTTCTAAAGGAGGTATGTTATGTGTTGAAGATGGTGCAACCCCTTTTTGGCCATCTTGTGGTAACAAGTCAGGAAATAGACGGATAACATCGCAAGGATCCGTTTTTAATTTAGCAAACACTTCCATCGCCTCGGCGAATTGTTTATTAGCAAACAATTCAAAGGCAAAAAGTGTTTGAATTTGGTGAATTTTTGAATTTTTTTCATCTTCTGATTCGTCAGAGATTTTCTAGAATAAACTAAAAACTTGAAACTTATTTGTTTAAAACTTTTAGCGATTAATATTACCGTCAGGTCCAAGGCAAGTTGAAATCGTTTTTGTTGTAAAAGATTTTGTCTTTGCTTAGGAATATCTACAGCTTGAATATACCATAGCTCAGAAAACGAGGCTGCAAACAATGAACCTTTCCGTGATCGAACAATTAAACGTGCCTTGTTTAGATCGGAAATCGATTGAACCATGGTGTCCTTGTTAATCCCATTTGCATCTAAACTTCTGACTTCCATCCCATTCGATGTTAGTCCTATAGCGTACGGTTCATCCCAAACTATAGTTATTTTTTATTTATTTTTTGTTGAACATAATAACTTAATACCTACCAAGAGATAGCACAGGTTGACTCCAAGTTAAAGGTTTTACTGGCTTCTTGTGTTCAGTTCCACTAGGGACAATTAACTTTTCTGCAGATTTCTTTTGTATTTCTGCCTTATCATCTTTTTCAATAAAATCTTTAGGATCGATTGCTATAAGATACTCATCCTTAGCTACTCCAAATATACCTTCATTCAAAAGGCAAATACATGGGTCCATTATACGCGAGGAGGATGTAAGATATAAATCATATTTCTTCGGTTCCCCTGAAATCTATCAAACAGTTAACCTAACTAATTTTATTTATATATTATTCGCCAACATCATATAAAACATATTCGCTTTTGAATCCAACACAAATAATATCTCGACTCCAACAAAGAGCCTTTGGAATTTCGCTCAATTCGACACTGACTTGCAACTCCAAAAGCCTATCATGTTTCCAGTAGAAGAATTGAAGCTTCCTCTTGATAGCTACACAAACCCGCAAAACGATCGCAGTTTCACCGGTCAAAGACTTTGAATGCTTTAATGCAAACTCTTGAATATGAAAATACATACTAAATACATATAATAGCATACCGTAACATCTAAACAAAAAATACTTGCTCCTTTTGTTTTCATTGCACAGTGAATAAGGGAGAAATTTAGGCGACTTATGTCGCAAATATTAAGAAGACCATCTGAGAGACTGAAAAGAAGATTCTCTTCTGGTACAACCTCTACTTGGATTATGGGTTTCTTGCTGAAGGTTTTGTTGAATTTAAGTAGTTGTAACTCAATTTTATTATTGACTTCATTATGACTAACAGAATACATCAGAAGTTGCCCGCTCCTAGTTCCCAATATAACATGATTATCTGAAAAAATATAAATTAGCTTTTTCAGAGATAAATATGGATGTTTACCGTAAGCAGCTACCGATTCAATTTGTACAGAAAGTTTTGAAGATGGACACAAAGTATAAGCTTCATGCATTTTTAAGTTGCGAATATGTTGAAAACAACTGCTGATTGTCAACCAACTGCTGGGGGCTTGTGCTGGTTGTGGAACGGGGACTGGACAGAATTGAACTGAACCAAACCCATTCAACCTTCCCACACGAAAAGGGAAGAAAGGATTTTCCTCCCCTTGTGCTTAGACGTACGGGCACAATAATGTTGCTACGCGTACTTCCTCATATGATTACAGAATGTAATTAAGTCACAGTTTTTGATATAAACAATGAGTACGTTTAGACCGCAGCTATATAGGACTAGTTTTACGTAAGTCGAATTACGTAGTACTAATCCTGCTGCTGTTTAGTCCGCTCGTATTAAAGCTTTGACAGTTGTCAAAATTGTCAGATCTGCCTGCTATTTCAGGAGAAATATGAAAAATAATATATTGAGTTTGTTTGTACACCTCATGCACAAGAAAATGGAGCATAGAAGAAAATTTAAAATCAGAATGAGGAAATACTGCTATTTATATTACTAAGGGCCGTATTCACCAAGCCATTTAATACAAATTTAATTTTAATTTAATTTTTATTGAGGGACCGCAATTAAATTTTCGTAGCTATTCACCAACCTTAATAAAATAAATAATTTCGGACATTTCGGACAATCAGCTGCAAGATTTCCGAATTTGGCAAGTGACAGTTCGCGTGAGAGTTCATGTATTTTAAATATTATTTAAAAAATTAAGAGAAGTTTTTATGTATTATTTAAATAGAGAAGTTTTTATGTATTATTAAAAATATTTTATAATATATGTACAATTCGTTTTAATTAAAAATAGCCCATATTAAGTAATTGTTTCCTCAAAATTTTAACTGCGCTATTAAAAATTTGACATTTGACTGCATGACTCTTCAATCAGCTGATATCGAAATTAAATTTATTTAAGAGAGGGTAAGGCCTCACTTAAAATTAAATTAAAATTAAATTTTCATTAAATCGACTCGGTAAGTGTGGTTGGTGAATAGCTTTAATTGAAATTTTTTTTAATTTTGCTTGGTGAATATGGCCCTAAATACCCAAGATAAAACATGCAAATTTTCAGGCTAATGGCAAAACATTATAAGATAATCTGCAACAATTATTTATTAATTATGTATAAGGGCGTCACTATTTACAAACAGCCTCGCATTTCCTTATGTGACGTAATGTCTCCATTTAATACTAATTTTTGTAGGTCAATACAGCATCAGAAACCGAATTAAAGTAGGACTAGTATTTCGTAATGCGGCATGTTTATACCACATAATATTAGTACTACGTAAGTCGAACTACGTAATACTAGTCCTAAATGGCACGGTCTAAACGGGCTCAATAAGTGTTAGTAATATAAAAAAGAGTTAAGTGGGAAACACAATTGCACCGTTTCGATCCGATACGTACAAGTGTCAAATTTGCTTATATGATACGTGTAATTGGACACATTCGCCGAAATGGATCGAAACGGATCGAATCGAAACGGAGAAGTTGAGCAAATTTCAACTTTTAAGCCCGGTACGCTAGAGCCAAGGAATTAGGTCAAGGAATTTTTCCACTTATTTCTTAAAGAAAATTTGACATTGGGTCAAGGAATTTTTGACAATTTGGATTTGTCAATTGTGTGATATTTCTGACAATAAAGAAATAATAAAGAAAGTGAAGTAATGGATAATTTCCAATGAAAAATGAGGATACACGTAAAACAATTCTTATTCGTCCATTTGTCATTTTAAAATTGATACACCTCTTGCAAAATCGCCGCTCCTTCGTTCAATTTTTCAATTATTCCACCACCGTCAAAATTCCTTACAGAAATAAGTGCATCGGTACTTATTTCTTCAAGAAATATTGACATAAATGGATTTTTCGTAAAAGAGCGACATCTTTTTGTCAATCGGGAAGTAGAGTTTTTCTGTTCGAATTACTTTTCTCTAGCGTACTACCTCAAGGAATCGGCCAAGAAAAAAATTCCTTGAGCATTCCATGACACTTTTTTTACATAGTTTTTGTATAGGAACAAAAATTCCTTGGCTCTAGCGTACTGGGCTTTACGGCTGACATAACCTAGAAAAATTATCTGTTTAACGTTTGTGTATAACTCACGATGGATGAAGAAGTTTTTATTAAAGAAATTGAAAAATATGAAGAGCTTTATGACAAAGGCAACAAATTTTACATGGATGTATAAAGAAAAGACAAAATCTGGAAAAATTTCAATGAGAAATTTAAAACTGATGGTAAGTTTGAACGGAACAATTGTGCTCATGCACGTAACGGATCGAATTGCGAATTGCGGTAAATTCGGTAGATTACACTGACATGCATATGTAAGTAAATTCGACACGGTAAGTGTGGTTGGTGAATAGCTTTAATTGAAATTTTTGTTAATTTTGCTTGGTGAATACGGCCCTAAGTGTGGTTGGTGAATAGCTTTAATTGACATTTTTTTAATTTTCTTGGTGAATACGGTCCTTAGTCCAATAGTCTTTAACCATTTCCTATAAAAAGTAAATTATCCATTTGTAACTACGTCTCTGCGCAAACCCTTCGCGGCTTTTTGTTTACATAAAAGTGACAGTCAAACACCCCGCCAAAATCAAGATGGCGAAAATTTTTGGCTACGCTGCCATACATATACTTACTATGGGATGTCGCCTCCTTTAGTTCCCTCCTCAAAGCATCTAGAGCTCCATCAAGTTGGCCGGTCAACTTTTACTTTTTTTAATTTTTTATTGCACGTATCGATTGTTGGTCGTTTGTTGGTGACTTTTGCTTCAATTCAAACGTTTGTTGGATAATAGTTTTTTTCGGAAATCAAAAAAGAAAATTCACCGTCAAGTTAGCCGGAAAATTCTTATTTTTAATTTTATTTCATTTATAGCCAGCTCAATCAATGCGTAATCGTTCGTTGGACTCGTTTTTATTAATAAAATCGTTTGTTGGTCCCTCAATTCTTCGCTAATTGCAAAAATAATTTACCTAGCTAGCTACACATGAAGTTGTAGCTGATATTAGCCAAATTGAAATATTGTAGCTGGAGTAACAAAAACATGATATTGAAGTAAAATTCATATATTTCATGTATTGACAATCAACTGCAGCTCCATCAAGTTGGCTGGTCAACTTATACTTTTTTAATTTTTACCACGTCAAATGTTACTTTTTAAATTTTTTATTGCATATATCGATTTTTGATCGTTTGTTGGTGATTGTTGACTTAATTTAAACATTTGTTGGATAATAGTTTTTCAAAAATCTAAAAAGAAAATTCACCATCAAGTTAGCCGGAATATTCTTATATTTAATTTTATTTATACCAGCTCAATCATTGCGTAATCGTTTGTTGGACTCGTTTTTATTAATAAAATCGTTTGTTGGTACCTCAATTCTTTGCTAATTGCAAAAACAATTGACGTTATGTATATCTACTATAATATGTATCTACTGTGTAACTCGCTATGATGTGCCCAACGCTCGGCGGGCCTTTGGCAGGGGTGCTCAAATAAATGGATGTTTATGTTTACGTAAGCTACTACACATGAAGTTGTAGCTGATATTAGCCAAATTATAATTTGCAGCTGAAGCTCCAGTAACACCAACATGATAATGAAGTAAAAGCCATATGTTGATATATTTCATGCATTGACAACTAATGTCAAGGATATTCCTGAATTTTTATTAAATTTATTTAAAAATTTTCATTGAAGAAAAATACCATTTCTCAACTGGGAATTTTAACATTGAAAAGTTACAGATCTCACAGGAAACACTTTATATCTGAGCGGCGGGGTATGATTTTAAGGAGGCGAACCTTTATTACAAAATGGATTAGATTTAGCCATGATTTTTTTAAAAATAGTTCCATCACATAGCCGAAATTTTTTAACAATAATGTGAAGTCTAACTACATGTGATCCAGTTGGTTTAAATCTTACAATTGAAGTAGTCAGTTTAACATCATAAAAGCCGATTTATGTGTTTCAGGCATTAAAAAATAATTAATTAATGACTAAGTGTAGTTTAACTGTGAAATCTAAAGATTGTTATGACCGTAGTGACAGTGAATAAGAACATTTTCCATGGGAGCAAACGTAATATTTTCAACCATATATCTTGTTGCCCCGTTCTCTATATTGATTCTACTACACGGCTGTACTGAGCGTTCACTACAGGGGCAACAGATACTAACACAACCAGAATTTGACTACACAAAATTTGACTTATAACACTTCCTGTACTCTCTATATTCTAAGCTTTGAATACCCACAAAACTGACTGTGTCAAATATTTGGCTTTGTAAATGCGGTATTCTTGTGGTTTAAGTGAAAAAAATTTGAGATGTGCGAGGGAGAAAAGATTATGGGAACTGTTGCTAGAATTAGAAAAAGATGGAGATATTTTTCAATTAGTCAAAATTGAACACGCACACAATTAATTTCGGTATCATATAAGGAACTACCGCGGAGCATTGAATAAATAACTAATAAGGAAACGGCATATCGGGTGAAAACGTAAGCATCTCGGCGAAATGTATTAGTGTGCTCTGTTTGTATTCATTTTGTAATGGCAGTAATGAAATTCTGACATTCTGAAGGGGAACTCTTTTTATAATCCAAATTCGTATGTAAAATAAACAAATTTTTAGCTCCCCTTATTTTCAGATAATATTTCTTGGCGTTGCCTATGTATAACTGGAATAATTTATCTACCAATGACAATTCAATTGTAAACAAATAAACCGGCATTGGTAAAATGTTAAATCTTTTGGCATGGCTCTTTATTTTTACAGATATTTCACTATTATTTTGTTTAAAACAATATAATTAATAAGTAAAGCTATTAAGCTTACCTGAAGAATGATTTCCCACGACATTATGCTAATTTAGGACTCCGGAGTCTTTATTACACAAAATGTCGTTCACAAAAGAAATATTCCGCACTTATTTCACACTACCATTACGTAAAAAACACGTTTAATTCTTTATTTTTCACAATATCGCGAATTCAAATCCGAGAACTTATTTTCAAAATTATGAAATGTCAGAATATTGAACTGACACAAAATATCAACGACGCCCTCTTGTCATTTCTCTCCCCCCCCCCCCCCCCCCCGACCATAGGTCACACTGTCATTGAAATTCTTAAACACGTACACTGTATTCGCACGATACCCCGCTTCCTTATTAGTTATTTATTCAATGCCGCGGAGCAACATTTTGTGCTGGTACGTCTAAGCACAAGAGAAGGAATCTTCTTCTTTCCGTAAAACTTCTCGTTTAGTCCGTAGTTGATGCCGAAGAGTCCTCATTTTGGTACCCGTGGCTGGCTGCTCCGTTCACTAGTTGTGTGTGGTGCTTGTTCGCTTTTCTACTAGTTCGTCCCTGAATGTACAACGAAGTAGTGTTGCTTTTATTAAAACGTCAGTGATTGAAACGAACACAAAAATGATGTTAAGAAATTTCTCCAAGTTAGTTTATTTTAAAAGTTATAGCAGAATATTACCAGCTCGCCCTGGCAGATTAAGCGTAGTTTCAGTTAAAAATTCGCGAGTAGATGCCTTACCTTGGCGCTCTAGTTATTCTGCAATATGTGTGTTATCACGCTGTTTCACACAGAGGAGCTTTTGTACCAAGGTTTCTGATAACGCGGAAGACGAGTTTGTCGAGAATTCAAATGGAACTCAGCTGCCTGCAACCCTAGCTATTCCTGAAGTTTGGCCACATATTCCAATGATAGCGGCAAAGAGAAGTCCTGTATTTCCAAGGTTCATGAAAATTTTGGAGGTGACAAATCCAATGTTAATAGATCTTATTCGAAGGAAAGTTAAACTAAATCAACCTTACATAGGAATTTTTTTGAAGAAAGATAGTGAAAATGATTCTGAAGTTATCAAAACATTAGAGGACGTGTACCATGTAGGAACATTTGCCCAAATACAAGAAATGCAAGACTTAGGTGACAAATTACGGCTAGTTGTTATAGCTCATCGACGAATCAAAATTCTTGGACAACTAATTGAGGATATTACTGAAACTACTAGAAAAACTGATGTTGAAATTGATCGTAAGCGAAGGAAAAATCGACAGACACGATCTTCAAAACCAATCCGCCGGGATTACAATCGTGAGAATGTAGTTTCATCTGAAAAGTCAGAAGAAATCCCTAGTGATACTAGTGCACAACCAGTGCTAGTTGTGGAGGTTGAAAATATTAAGCACCAACCGTTCGAACAGTCTGAAGAAGTTAAGGCGTTAACACAGGAAGTGATAAAAACTATACGGGATATAATAACTATGAATCCATTGTACAGAGAGAGTTTACAACAAATGTTGCATCAAAATCAACGAGTTGTGGACAATCCGGTATACCTTTGTGACTTGGGGGCCTCTCTGTCAGCTGCAGATCCAGAAGAATTACAAGCAATAATGGAAGAACTAAATATACCGAAACGGCTCTATCTTGCACTTTCATTGCTGAAAAAAGAGTTGGAACTTTCAAAATTGCAACAAAAGATTGGACGGGAAGTAGAGGAAAAAGTTAAACAGCAACATAGGAAATATATTCTGCAGGAGCAGCTGAAAGTTATTAAAAAAGAATTGGGAATTGAAAAAGATGACAAGGATGCTATAGGGGAAAAATATAGGGAAAGACTTTCTGAAAAGACTGTACCTGTTGCCGTAATGGCTGTAATAGATGAGGAATTAAATAAATTAAACTTTTTGGAAAGTCACAGTTCTGAATTCAACGTCACACGAAATTACTTGGATTGGCTAACTTCTTTGCCTTGGGGGGTTATGAGTAAGGAAACTCTAGACTTAGATCAAGCAGCGAAAATATTAAATGAAGATCACTATGGAATGGAAGACATCAAAAGACGAATTCTGGAGTTTATAGCAGTAAGTCAACTTAAAGGAACAACTCAAGGTAAAATCTTATGCTTTCATGGACCACCGGGAGTTGGAAAAACAAGTATAGCAAAATCAATCGCCAGGGCTTTGAACAGAGAGTATTTCAGATTTAGTGTGGGAGGTATGACCGATGTTGCTGAAATTAAAGGTCACAGAAGAACGTATGTGGGGGCTATGCCAGGGAAATTAATACAGTGTTTGAAGAAAACGAAAACCGAAAATCCTCTAGTTCTTATCGATGAAGTTGATAAGGTTGGAAAAGGCTATCAGGGGGATCCAAGCTCTGCACTGCTTGAACTTTTAGATCCAGAACAAAATTCCAACTTTCTAGATCATTATTTGGATGTTCCAGTAGATTTATCTCGCGTCTTGTTTATATGTACAGCAAATATCATCGATGGTATTCCTGAACCACTTCGAGATAGGATGGAAATGATAGAAATGTCTGGTTATGTCGCTGAAGAAAAATTGTCAATTGCACAGCAGTATCTTATACCCCAAGCTATGAATGAATGCGGATTAAGCAATTCTCAAATATCAATCGAAAATGATGCATTAACTTCCTTAATTAAAAACTATTGCAGAGAATCTGGTGTTAGAAATCTGCAGAAACATATAGAAAAGATGGTGCGCAAAGTTGCTTTCAAAATCGTTAAGCAAGAAATTGACGTTGCGAATATAGGAAAAGACAGTTTAACTGATTACTTGGGTAGACCAGTGTTTGCTCGCGATAGAATGTATGACGAAACTCCAGTTGGTGTGGTTATGGGTTTGGCGTGGACAGCAATGGGCGGATCTGTTTTATATATGGAAACTGCCCGACGAAAATTTGAACAAATTGGGAAAGAACAATCAGAGGGAACATTACATATAACTGGTCATTTAGGTGAAGTGATGAAAGAATCTGCACAAATTGCCCTAACTGTTGCAAGAAACTTTTTGCAGAGCTGTGACAAATCAAACACCTTTTTAGAGAAAAGCCATGTTCACTTACATGTTCCCGAAGGAGCAACACCAAAAGATGGTCCCAGTGCTGGTATAACGATTGTTACTGCTTTGCTATCGCTTGCACTTAATAAACCTATTAAACAAAACATTGCAATGACTGGTGAAGTTTCTCTAATAGGGAAAGTTCTCCCAGTAGGGGGAATCAAAGAAAAAACGATTGCTGCAAAACGAAGTGGAGTTGTATGCATCATACTGCCAGAAGAAAATAAAAAGGAATTCGCGGAGTTGCCAAAATACATTACAGACGGCATTGATGTTCATTTTGTATCACATTATAGCGACGTTTATCAAATTGCTTTTGAGTAAATATAAAATTTATGTTTATTGGGAATAGGTACCTAAATATCGTTTAATAAATTCAGTTAAAAAAATTAATGCATCATTATTGATTATAGCTACTGGGTCAAGAATTCGCTTATGCATCATGAATGTATCTGATGTGTAATAATTTAGCAACGAACGCTTCACGGCAGTCCATAATGCATGATAACTTGCCGTGTTTTGTCTGTTTTTGGTGCCACTTTTAGAGAGCTAGAATTTAAAGAGGATTTCATCAGTGGAAAAAAAATCAGTTCTGAGGTAAGGTTCTTGCAAAGAATAACAAAACAAAAAAGTTAAAATTGGTGTATGACCAATTTTTACAATACCCTAGATCAATGGACAACTTTTTATACCTATAGCTCACTTTTGTATTTTTATTGACAGTAAAATTTTCTTACCCCGTAACTTAATTTAGCGCAACTACAAAGTAGGTACGCGTAATTTTTGAGTTGGGTGATACTGCGAAGATGCTGTTTGGAAATTTTAGACTTCGATGCTTGCTGGTTATAAAACGGCTATACCTCTATAACTTTGTACACTGCAAAGTTGCCTCGACCAAATTTGATGCTTTATATTGCCTTGGTGGCCAGCTGCAGCAGCCTAACTTTTAAGGCATAACTTTAAGTATTTGAACTCTGTGAACTCTGCCAACTTTTATAACATTCAATACGAACTTAGATATATTAATTGGGATGTTGGCTTGAAAAGTAGCAGCAGAAATAGTTCTTTCAATGTTTAATGAAATAAATAGAAGCGAAATCGTTTAGATCTAAGTACTGTAGAAAGCCTCAGGTAGAATGTATATACAAACGGGAGCGCTGATAAGCTAAATTAACTGCAGTACAATCTACTGTGCCAGCAAGTCTTAGATGCGCGGCGATAACGGAGAATAGCTACATCAACGGACAAAAGCCCTACCGACTACCAAAAGCTACGGTTTCAAAGAGATTTCGCCAGCGCAAGTGCGTTAGCGTTCGACGTCGTCCCGGCTGGCTCTCAAGGAAACAATATTGCGTGACACTCTTAAAACCTATTTTAGTAGTAGGAAAAGTTCTTTACCGTGGCAAAATAAATATGTTACCAAATTGAGTTAATTAATTAAATATAAAAAAATTCAAAAACAGAAAAATTCTTAGATTTACCTTTTTATTTCATTTTTTTGCAATAATTTCCCAAATGTGGTCTTTAATGGTTTAATGGGTTTTTGTAAATTTTTAATTTTAAATTGTAAAGGGAAGGATACGATTTTACTAAATCAATGAGTTTATCATCACCCACCCTCCTACCTTTTTCGCAGGAGTAATTTATTGCGTTTCTTGTGGAAAAATTCTTAGACTTACCTTTATATTTCATTTTTTTGCAATAATTCCCCAAATGTGGTCTTTAATGGGCTTTTGTAAATTTTTAATTTTATATTGTAAAGGGGAGGATATGATTTTACTAAATAAATGACTTCATCATCATCCTCCCACCTTTTTCGAAGCAGTAATTTAGGGCAGGTATTTGACAATTGCGTTTTTTGTGGAAAAAATAACTTTCTGGACTATTCTAGTGAAATAATTTAAATAATAATTGTGTTTTTGTGTGTTAAAAAAAGGTTTCTTTACATAAATCATGCATTAATTTAAACAATTGTGCTTTTTGGTGACAGATCTCAGAAAATTTGTGTTTCATGAGCATTGTGCTCTTTTCTGCTCTAAATTTGATAGTTAACCTAAGTTGAGCGAGCTGCTTTGCTCTGAACTTTTTTCGATTTCATTAATCAGAAGAAGAGAAGAATTTTAAGAACTTTTATTTTTAACGATTCTAAATCAAATCAAAAATACAAGAACAACCACCTCGTCCGGGGTTTGAAATCGGAACCTTCCGCTTGCGGGGTGACTGCTCTTACACTCAGCTAACGAAACAGATGATTTTTCCTCTTTCAATTATTAATTTGTAACTAGTCTACTAAGCCACGTTTGCTTTCAGCTGGCATTAACCCGTAACGATGAAAGCGCGGAAGTAAATTGTAAATTCAATTTTTATTTGTTTTTTCCGGGAGGGAATCGAACCTACACTTGTTAGAATCGGTCAATGATGGAGAACAGAAGAATTTTAAAAACCTTTATTTAATCAAATCATAAATACTGTATTTATGATTTGATTTAGAATCGTTAAAAATAAAAGTATTTACGATTTGATTTAGAATCGTTAAAAATAAAAGAACTGAAATTCTTCTGTTCTCCATCATTGACCGATTCTAACAAGTGTAGGTTCGATTCCCTTCCGGGAAAAACAAATAAAAATTGAATTTACAATTTACTTCCGCGCTTTCATCGTTACGGGTTAATGCCAGCTGAAAGCAAACGTGGCTTAGTAGACTAGTTACAAATTAATAAATGAAAGACGGAAAATCATCCGGGAAAAATTAATAAAAATTGAATTTACAATTTATTTGTGCGCTTTCATCGTTACTGGTTAATGCCAGCTGAAAGCTAACGTAGTAGGCTAGTTACAAATTAATAAATGCAAGAGGGAGGGAAAATCATCTGTCTCGTTCGCTCAGTTGTAAGAGCACTGACATATATAAAATGGACTGCTGATACCACTGAAATTGCTTACATTATTTGACATCATTATGGAATCACTTTTCTTTAATCGTCTCTTTTTGGTTTAACTACCTAATTCCGCGGAACTACAAATAATAAGCTCTATATAAAATCCACCATAGTCCAGTTTCAGTTCAGTGGTTTTCCGAATGAATATATAGAATAGAAATAGCTGGCAATACAATATTCGTATCCTTTCTCTGTCCCCCATACCTACTTTTAGGGACTTAATTTTATTTCTCATTTATGTAATACTTGTTTTACGGTTTTACGTCCTTGTGGAATCCAAAATTCGTTTTGAAATCATGGATAATACAAATTGCGGACCTCCATGCAAAGTCTTGGAAGTGGTCGATTATTAAAGTTGTTAATTTACTCTCCCTTGGCCGGATTATTGGATGTTTTTGGCTGTAACGAATGGTAGCATTTCTTAATTGCCCACCTTCTCGAATTAACACAGTGTTATGTAAGAACGGGTTGAGAGATAAGATTTTGCTTCTAAGTGGACGTGGATTCCGTTCTTGTAACATTTAATTTCAGTACAGAAAGCGGAATTTTGTGCTGCTTTAATGAGCCGACTTTTTGCTTTTGCGATTTCTGTTGGATGAAGTATCTTTGAGTACATTGGTTGTTCTTCTGTGGATTTCGCCGATGCCCTTTTGCATTATTGATGAAGTTGATGCAATATGCGACGATGCGTTGCAATTTGGTAAAGCTGGAAAATTTTCCAAAACAGTCATCGATGTTTGAATGAGCTATTGTGAAATGAGTTACTCGTCTTTGTTCAGTTTCAGGCTCATTAGCTGGAATTGTTCTAGATTTCGGCCAATTATTTTCACTGTCCTGCAACCAATGAGGTCCACGCCATCATAACTCATGATCAATCAATAATGACGACTTAATTCCTCTGGAATTGCAGTTAGCTGGATTGTCAGCAGACTTTACATGATGCCATGCCTTAAAGTCGATCAAGTCCCGAATTTTCGCCATCCTATTAGCCACATATGTCTTATACTTATTGGGGTGACTACGAATCCAAGCTAATACAATCCATGAGTCTGTCCAAGCAAACGTAGGAACTTTATCAAATTTTAAATCTATTTTAACGCGATGTATGAGTCGTGCTACCAATACCGCCCCACAAAATTCAAAACGTGGAAGAGATACGGATTTGACAGGCGCTATCTTTGACTTTGTCATGAGTAAATTGACTTGAACAAATCCTTGATCCTTGTTGATGAAGAACAACTCTAATATAAACAGCGGCAGAATACGCTTGATTAGATGCATTTGAAAATCCATGTATTTGACAGGTGGATAGGTAGGTTACTTGTAGTATGTAACCAACGTGGTATCTTTATATTACTAATATAATGTAATTTGTTTTGAATTCGCGCCACTACTTATCAATGGGTGCCGGTATTGGTTCATCCCATGAACATCCTGCAAGCCATAAAGCTTTCATCAAGATTTTAGAAGTAATTAAAATTGGAGATATCCAACCAAGTGGATCGAAAAGCATCGCAATTTCTGAAAGAATGGAACGCTTTGTAGAGTGAAGCAATCAGCTCCTGGATACCAATGAATGCCTAAAGTTTTTACAGATTCATCGCATGTGAATCGCAAAGGAAGTTCAACTTCTCTGTATGGTTCTGGGATCCTAGATAGTAGATCTGAAGAGTTGCTAACCCATTTCCTCAAGTTAAACCCACCGGAAGAAAACAGATTGATAAGGTGATCTTGTATTTGGAAGGCTTCTTCCTTTGTATCTGAGCCTGTAAGAAGGTCATCAACATAGAAGTGATTGAGTGTTTTTATTGCAAGGTAGGGGGCTGGCGTTGTGCCAAAACTTACTGTGGTCAATTGGTAATCTTGAATAGGTTCAATTTGATTATTCCTCCAAATTATTCTTTGGTAGGTTTGATCTGGAGGGTGTACTTTTATCATCCTGTACATTTTCTCTATGTCAGCAGAGGATGATTGAGAAGACTTCAGACTGCAGTACTGGACCCGTATGAAGCTGTTCGTATAGACTTTTTCCATGAGTCGCTTTAGCCGAAGTATCGAAGACGACGCGAACCTTTGGGGTGGTGCTATCTTTGATAACAGCATGGTGAGGAAGATAGTAGCTTTCTTCATTGTTTACTATCTTATTAGCCACTGTCACGTGACCTAGTGTCTTGTATTCATTAATACAATATTCGTATTCCTGATAGAGTTCAGGATTTCGTTCTAGCTGCCGTTCCAGGCTGTAGAACCTACATAATGTCATACCACGAGAGTCGCCTAGGCTAGGACTTTCTGTGGTGAAAGGTAGACTAACTTCGTAACGGCCGTGTGCGTTACGAACATGAGTTTTTTTTTATAAAACTCTTCACATTCTTGATCTGCTTTATACAGCTTTCTTCCTGGATGAACGTCTTCAGTTTCCCAAAACTGACGTAAAAGTTTATCCAGTGAAATGTCGTCGTCGTAATGAGCCTTTGCTGTTAACGCAGATGCTGTTAAGAATGTGGATGTATTTTTTAGCTTTTCGGCAGTTGGTGTTCCTGGAGGACATTTCCGTAAACCTTCCAATAGAATTTCGCTGTACACATCTGCTCCTAAAAGTAGGTCAATTTTTCCTTGTTTAAAGAAAAACGGATCGGCAAGTGGTAGCTCATGTATATGACTCCATTCTTTGTTTGAATGTTGAAATAGGTAAAATGTCCGTAATTTTATGATAAGGGCTGTACCGGTGGTTGCCTTAGTTGTGGTTGAATAAGGATAAATGTTCAATACAGTTTGTTTTTGAACATTTGTAGTTTCAGTTTTCCCCAGGCAAGTGGAGTTTGTAGTGGATGATTGCAGCTAATGTGCGGCGGCTTGGGTTACAAATGAAACTTGAGAGCCTGAATCTATCAAAGCTCTCAATACCAACATATTACCTTTTTTGTAGGATCGTTTAGCAATGCTGTTGCAAGCAGTGCCTGTTTGGTATGATGATTTCTTGCGTAAAGCGTGTGAAGAGCATTGTTGGATGTGGAAGGTGAGTTGCAAAGTTGAGCTTCTGATTGCTGCTCTCTTGGCTTGGATTGGGTCGAGGCCCTTGGAATGGCAATGGCACTGTGAAGTAAAGAATGATGCCTCCTTCCACATCGCTGACATGAAAACTTACTTGTACAAGTTTTCGTGTTGTGGTCCTTTGATAGGCAATTATCACACAATTGATTTGATGTGACAATTTTGTATTTATTGTCTACATCAAGTTTTATGAATTTCGGACATTTAAATTGACGGTGCTGCTCTTTGCACAAGGTATATGCTTGGGTATATGACATAAAATGGGTAGATGCTCACGGGATTGTAAAAATATTTTTAAGCATTCAAAAGTGGGAACTCCTTCTGCAGTATTGACCTCTTGTTCCCATGTACGGTGCGTTTCTGATGGTAAACATTATACCACCATATAGATGAAAATTGCATCCCATTGCTTAGTGGAAAATTGCAATGCCTCGAGTTCAAAGATGCATTCGGAAGACTTATCTAGCAAAGTTTTGATAACCTTGCCTGATTCGTGGGCTGCTTTAGGTAGATTAAAGAGTGCTTTCAATTGGGCATTTACCAAGACTTGTTTATTATCATATCTTGACTTCAAATAATGCAATTTCTGCACCGGAGATAACGCAGAATTTGAATGCACCAGGGAATTGAATAGATCGTGAAAAGGCCTCCATGAATTATAAGAACCTGAGAAAAAAGTTTCATTCTCTGTTTTTGGACTTGGTGCAACCTTTGTTTCGAATGCATCTAATGCATCCCTAAGAATACCTCGAAACATGAAGTATTTATTTTCCATCTTCGAAAATTGATCGTTTGCGAAATAATCGTACTTATGTAGTTCACTATCTTCCAAAGCATGCGTGGCTTGGATAATAAATTGTATAGTGATCTTTTTTATAATCTGACCAAATTTCGCTTAGAGCGGTTAATCGCTCAGAAATAAGAGCTTTCGTTCGTTTTTCTACCTCAGTTTTGTTGTAGTAATTGAATGATTTTTCGAAGATTATTGCAGAGGTGCCTTGGTTGCTCAAAAGTTTTTGATGTGCAGACATAATTAAAAGATTGATAAGATAAAACACTAGACCTTAGATCGAACTACCATAAAATATACTGCCAGTTAGTAGAACGTTCACGCAAATTTGAACTTTGTGAGACTGAAATGGATGCACTGGTAAATTTGGATCAAGGTCAAACACTGTTCACTACGTTTTAACTTTCAATAAATTATCGCACTTATTTCTTAAGATTTCCGACTAATTATATTAAGAATAGTTGTTTTGGGTCAAAAACTTTTGTATCACACTGAAAACACTTATTGGATAAAGTTAAATTATGATATTTAATAAATATGCACAGGAAGTGTATAATAATATGTAAATATATAAGTCATTATATAATAAAACAGATATATGAATAAATATTAATTTGTTACAAGTGACTGGTACTCACCTATCTACATCTTGACGCTTGAGGGTTGGATTTAAGCTAATGTTCAGACCCTTCGTTCTAACCATTGGTTAAAACAATTCTTTATTCCCGTCGAGACCAGAAATAAAGTATTAATGTTAGTAATATACTATCTCAGCCGAGACCCGAGATAATATTCTTTAAGGCAGTCGAGACTAGGCTTAAAGTGTTATCTTATCTTCAGTCGAGACCTGAAATAAGATGTGTTTATATCCGTCGAGACCAGAAATGATTGCTAGTAAATATTTTAACTTCAGTCGAGACCCGAAATAAGATGTGTTTATTTCCGTCGAGACCAGAAGTGATTGTTAGAAAAAGATTATCTCAGGCGAGACCCGTGATAATATTCTTTAAGTCAGTCGAGACCCGACTTAAAGTGCTATCTTATCTTCCAGTCGAGACCCGAAATAAGATGTGTTTATTTCCGTCGAGACCAGAAATTATTGTTAGAAAAAGATTATCTCAGGCGAGACCCGTGATAATATTCTTTAAGTCAGTCGAGACCCGGCTTAAAGGGTTATCTTATCTTCAGTCGAGACCCGAAATAAGATAGGTTTATTTCGTTAGTAAATATCTTAACTTCAGTCGTTTCAGTTTATTTCCGTCGAGACCAGAAATGATTGTTGTTAAATGTGATAGTTAGTCCCTAACTAGCCAACGTACCTCAAGCGATGCCAAGCACAAAAAGAGATCGAGATCAGTCAGCATGTCGTTTATGGAGTAGCAGAGGCAAATGATTATAAGAATTGGCAGTGCAGCTGTGATCTTACGGTACTAGCGATGAAATTTACATAGCAACGAACAAAAATGCATAGCAACAAGAAACTTAGAGCGGCCCATGCTGCTGTGATAAATTGCATTATATTTGAGAAAAAAATGTTCTCTCTATCACGTAGAGAAGAAATTCCCGTTCTATGGTACCTGTACCTACTTGTAATGATGATAATGATTTTAATTTGATCTCTCGATGAGGCTATACTTTGTGTTGTATTTGTACAATGTGTTATGTAGATAACAAATACATGGCTTTGTTGGGTTGTACCTACTTTTGGGAAAATTGTAATTAGATTGAATTTATTTTCTTTTCAGAACTCAATTTTAGCATGGTTTTTAGTTAGCGGAATTCCAATATTTATTCAAAAAATTCCAACACAGAACGATGTCTTTACGTGTTCCGATATTTTGTTATGCTCTATTTTACCATTCCTAGGAAAATCTAGCGAATTTCCGTAGAAATTTTATATTAGATAAGAACTGGAAAAATAGTGGACAAATGCGGACAATATTTAAAACTGTTTTTTGATTTGTCCATTATTTTTCTGAAGAATTCCGTATATGAAAATATATGGAGACAGTGTGGACATACTGCAGAAAAAGTAGAAATTGAAATCTTCACTTTGTCCGAGGAAATCTCCACACTCTTTCCTTCATTGGAACAACCGCGGACGATGTCCTTACGTGATCCGATGTTTTGCGATGCTCTATTTTGCCATTCCTAGTAAAATCTAGCGAATTTCCGTAGAATTTTTATATGAGATGAACTGGAGTCTGCACTGTATTCAGGCTTTATCCATTAAAATTCCAATGTAACAGTGGAACTAAAATATTTGGACATGCAATGGATATTCTTCAGAATGAATCTGCACTATATCCGGGCTTTATCCAATAAAATTCCAATGTTTTTATTGTTTCTTGGAAAAAGTATGGACTAACAGTGGAAGTGAAAAATTTGGACATGCTACGGATATTCTTCAGAATGAATCTGCACTATATCCAGGCGTTATCCAATGAAATTCCATTGTTTTTTTTTCTAGGAAAAATTATTTAGAGTTCTGCTATGGATTTGAATGGTGTCGTGAGACGTGAAATCATTTGCATTTAGTGTTGTGTTCTTGTGAGTGATGTGAGCAATATTGGGAACAATTTTTTGACAAATCGATAAAAACAAAGGTAAGAAAATTGGTCTATATTTAATATTATACATACATATATATATAGTGATAAACTTTAATGTTGTGGCTTTGATAGGTACAATTAAAAGTTCTCGTTTTCCTATTCATTTGCAATTTTCCGTGTGTGTGCTGAAATAATATTTACACAATTATTTTCTTTAGTTTACAAAGAGTAATTTTCTTTTTTCTTATATGATTTAAATGTAGTTTAATTATATCTTTACTTTGTCCAAAGAAAAGTCCACAGTTTTTCCTTCATTGGAAAAACAGCGGAAAAATATTGGACAAAGTTTTGTTGGAAGCTACTTTTGTCATTTATGATTACTTAAATACTAATATCTATAATTTTGTGCACAAAATGTACTAGAAGAAATATAAAATAGAGAACTTTTGATTCTATTAGCCTAAATTTTAATGGTGCAATGTATCCCTAAATATAGGGTAACTTATGTATGCCAGGCAAAAAGGTACCGACGATTTGTAAGGCAACATCTCCCTGATAAAACGCTTTCATTAGGAATTCAACAGATAGAGAAATTACCTCACATTTCCGCTTTTTCAAATCCACCAGGTTCTGCGGAAGCCGTTAGAAGTATGTACTTAATAATATAAAACTGGGAATTTATTAATCACGATTAGCGTTTAATGCCCATTTAGCAAATGTTCCCATGCATTCAAACATACAGGAAGGTGATGCTCAAGAGCCACGACTTATGCAAAATTCTCCTAGTCAACAAAATGTGGATGTCGCTGAAAGTATGAGTATAAATAAAAGCAGGAATTTTATTTCCATGATTTTTTTGTTATAGTGGACCCATCGTCCTCTACGTAGCCAGAAGGAAACGAGGATTTTTCCGATTCCTCATCGACCGCCAATGTTGACTATGAATTACCTACAAGCTTTACACCTAGTTTACAGAAAGAATTGGCTTCATGGGTTGCGAGAAGCCACACTCCTGCGATTCACGTTAACAGTTTGCTCAATATTTTGCAAAAGCACCATTCCGAATTTCCTGTAAATAGCAGAAAATTAATGGAAACTCCTCGAAAGCACGGAATTGTTAATATGTTGGATGGACAATATTTGCATATTGGTGTTGACTCCGCTCTCAACAATCTGCTTAAGGAATTTAAACATTTTCTGAACGACACAATTAAAGTCGATATTGGTATTGATGGTGTTGGAATAAGTTATAGTTCAAATAGCACATTATGGCCAATTTTAATGAGCATTACGGGTTCTCCTAATGTTACAGTAATTGGTACATATTTTGGGACATCCAAGCCATTTGATGTCAACGTATATCTAGAACCATTTGTAGGAGACATGAAAGCGGTCATTGAAAGAGGATTTATATGGAAAAATAAAAAATTTAAAATTAAGATTAGGGCTATTGTGTGTGTTGCACCAGCTCGGGCATTTGTTTTAAATGTAACTACTTTTTCTGGATACCATAGCTGTACAAAGTGTAATATCCGTGGATTATATGTGCTTCATCGAGTAACATTTCCCTTTGGTGTACATGCAAAACGTACCTCCGATCAATTTAAAAATAAAACGGATCCAAGCTTTCATTTGAGTGAAGACACAACTACCATAGAACATCTTGGAGTAGATTGTGTCTCTCAAGTACCAGTTGACTACATGCATGCTGTATGCTTAGGAGTAGTAAAACAAATGCTTCATCTATGGGTTCAAAGGAGAATGAGGGTATACAGTTTACCGAGGACTGCCATAGAGAAACTATCAGCACATATTATTTCTATATCACCACAAATGCCGGCTGAATTTAGTCGCTCACCTAGGCCTTTATTTTTACTCAGATGATACAAAGCAACTGAGTTTCGACAGCTTTTATAATACACATTACCAGTTCTTTTAAAAGATATATTAAAACCGGAATATTACAATCACTTTTTAAAATTTCACTGTGCAATAAAAATTCTTTGCTCCGAAGGAAACTGTATTTTTAACAACGAATTAGCACGGAATTTACTAGAAGATTTCGTTAAAGTTTTAGTGAACTATATGGAATACATACTATGAGTTTCAATGCACATAGTCTTTTGCACCTGAGTGATGATGTAAAATATTTCAATTCTTCATTGGAAAGTTATAGTGCCTTCAAGTTCGAAAATTATTTACAATATTTGAAAAAGATATCGCGATCTGGATACCGCGTGCTGGAACAAATTAATAACAGACTTGCCGAAGTTAGTCAACTAGATAAATTATCGAAACTTTCGAAAACAACCAATACGTGCAAAAGGAAACTAGATGGAACTATTTTTAAAAATAATTTCAAATTATCTGTTAAAGTACCTGACAATTTTTGTATGTTATGCGATAGATCCATAATAAAGATCACAGAAAATAAAGAAGAAAACAACGAAATGCTTATAACAGGTCGCAAAGTCGGATCACTGCACAATTTGTATAACTATCCTATCGAGTCACAGCATGTAAATATATTTGTTGCTAATAAGGAACTTTATGTCGGAACTGCGAATTTCGAATTAAAGGACATTCAAAGAAAAGTTGCCTCATTTTCTGTTTGTAATTCAATTTACTTTCTAAGATTACACCAACTTTAAAGAAAACTTTTACAAAACACCAGTTTAACATATTTTATAAGAAAAAATGAGGTATAAAGTGACATTTATTTCATGAACTTTAAAAGCATTGATAAATTTTAATCATGTGTTATAGCAGTTATTACATTGTGGCATTCGATGATGAAGAGGCTTGTGAAGTAATTCCGGAAAATTGGTTATGTGAAGATCGCTCTCACTGTTTTTGGCCTCCAAATAAATATATTAGAAAACTGCAGGAAAACAGAACTCCTCCTGAGAATACATGGACAGTGTGTGCTTGTAGGATCCTATCAAAAGCAGGTAATATAAAATTATACTTCCCTTTATGTACGCTTTTATCATTTTAAATAATTTTGTAACAAGTTATAAATCTAAAGTTGATTTAATTTCGTAGTAAATATGTGAGACGGCAAGCTTGAATTATTATTAAATTATTTGATTTGAATTATTTATTTATTTTCTCTTATTTTTTCTCTTTCCTGACAATCTTCAGATGTACGAAATTTCACCTTATACTTAAAATTAGACATAACAATTCGTTTTTATATTTTAAAGATACAATAGATGACGCCAACAGAAAATATGAAAGGGCTACATGGCATTCACCAGCAGAAGATGAGGACGGAAGTATGGAGAAGAAGCAGAAGCAAACAACTACTTATACATATAAATCGCATACATCCAATTTTCCTTCACAAATTGCAATTGAGGAAAGTGAGGAATTCCTCAATTTTCGAAATTCCATTATCAACACTGATACTGATGTAATAACCTATTCATTATCAAGTCAAACACAAATTGGGAAAAATAACCATGTGTCAGACATAGGTAAATTATTCAGATTTTACTGTTTAATGTTAAAATATCTTATTTTCGTCATAAAACGATAATTCCAGAGCGGCGTTTAGATGAAATGGAAAAAAAACATCAAAATATACGTTGATGAAAAGTTCCAAAATTTAGAAAAAGAAATAAGAATATCCTTCGAAAATGTGGAGAAAAAGTTGTCAAATTGCGTTGAAAATCTGACCGTGAAAATGTTACAAACTTCAAACTTTCAACAAAATGAAGAACCAGAGGTTGTAAAACCAACTATTTGTACAATGGAGGAATTTTCAGAAATAGAAAGTAGTTTAGCAAGAGGAGAAAATCCATTAGTAGGTATTCTTTATATTTTCTAACTTTCAAGTTAATAACTTTAATATGTTATAGAATTTCCTTAAAAAAGTAACGACACTCGATACAGGAGAGTTTTTTAAGAGTTACATTTTGAAAATATTCTCAACGGAAATGATTTCCAATCTTACATGGAATAAGACAGAAGGGAAAAAAAAATTGGTTTAAGAAGAACTAAGTTTACCCTATGCATTGAAGGTAACAATATTACTTTTATTAATAAATAACTCTAGTAAAGTACCGCTTTCTATTTACTTTTAGAATTTTGCGCGGAGCGATTTGGAGCTCAACAGGGGATAGATGCGCAAGATTTATTTCGCAAAACCCTGTGTAGGTTAAAACACTCCATAAGGAAAGAAATAATCAGGAAAAGAATAAAGTAAGATATAAATTTTGTTATTTTATTACTTTAAAGATTAATAACTTTTTCGTTCACAGAGAAACTGGAGGTAAAACACCCAGCATTGCATAAATATAAGATTTTTTTTCTTTCTTTTTACAACTGAATTGTTTTGTTTTGTTTTGCTTTAATGAATTACTAAAAAATAAATTTTATTTTGTTAACACTAAATCATTAAAATGCTTTTTATTTATTGTAGCAGGGAGAAATTCTGAAGAATTTCTGTGGAATAATTCTGCAGAATATCCGAACAAACCCTCCATAGAGTATCCGTGGAATATATCCACTAAATTTCTAAAGACATTGTCTTTATGATTTCCGTAGAATTTCTGTGGAATAATTCTGCAGAATATCCGAACAAACCCTCCATAGAATATCCGTGGAATATATCCACTAAATTTCCAAAGACATTGTTCTTATGATTTCTGAAGAATTTCTGTGGAATACTCCTGCAGAATATCCAAACAAAGTCTCCATAGAGTATCCGCGGAAAATATCCGCTAAGTTTCCAAAGATATTGTTCCTATTATTTCCGAAGAAATTCCTTGGAATAATGACTGCATACTTTCCTTGGACAGCGTAACTTTTACCCCGTGACATTCCCATAAAATTCTTTTGATAAACTCGGGAATATTCCACGGAACACATTCTTCGGACAGGAAAATTTCCTAAGAATATCTGATGAACATCCGTGGGCTTGGTTACTAGGGGATGGACATGCAAAAATCAAAATATGTAACTATTAATATTATGCGTAGGTGTCCAATATATCTTGCTCTACCACAAAACCCTCGAGAATACTTCCCAAGCCATGAAACAGAAACCTATATGTGTGCGTTCGGAGTCCGTTCTCTAAAATCTTCTATATTGATGCTTATGGAAAAATGTCTAACATTGACTTTATATATGCTATAGAGCCTAAACTACTATCCATACAAGAAAATAGTCTTCTTGTAACTTACAGCTTGGATCCTTACCTTCCCAAAGACTACACTTCCTATATACCTTATTTAACAAAATAATAAAATAGTTTTGATTACAAAGTAAACTCGCCATTTTACGCTCAATACCTCTCCAGCTGAGTGATAATTGCTTATGTGTATGTGAAGCCGGAGTCCGAATCTGTAGGCAGCTACATTCGATATCTTCAGCCCACGGCATGCCATGACGGCACAGTGACATTACAATGATTACTCAGCTGAGAATTTTTGTTTGAGAAATCGTAGTCATTTGGTTAAGATAAAGTTTTTTAAATAATTTTGTTAGAAAAGATATGAACATTTTATTACGGTTCGGAAGATAAGAAAGCAAGCTTAAGATTATCAGAACACCATTTTTCTGTATGAATAGTAGTTTAGGGCGGAGGAGCTATTCAAATCAAACTTTTGTCAGTTTTACATAAGAACACTGCAAATATTTTAGAATGTAAGGACTACGTTGGGCATCGAATGTGGTAGGGAGGTGGTCTGTTTCATGGCTTGTGAAGTATTCTCGAGGGTTTTGTCTACCATCATTATTTCTGTGTTACAAACGGAATGACAAACTTAGTATACCCTATACATAGATTTCATCTAGGGTATAAAAATAATAAATTGATATAATAAAAGATTTTTAATTAAAATATATTTTAGCCGAATGTTTCAAGAAATGTGAAAAGACTACCTGTAAGCTGTACCTACTTCTTTAATAAATGAAAATCTAACATTTCGATAATTATGCTGATTCTGCGTCTAGGTTGTTTATGAGAAAGTGCAATATTATCAGGTTGATGGCCAGGTGCTCTATTTTACGCTCATTCCGGTAAATGCGCAAGGTGGATGATTTATGTGTGGTGGCAGATAATATTATGCCTACGGCAAGGTGTTGGTTGGTGGGAACGTAATTCGTCCGCAATGAAAAATTTTGGTGGATACGAGTCACAAACAAATTAACATGCACATAACAGCTGACTGCTGTCAGGTTCTATGACACACAGGTCAATAAATCCAGAAGTATGTTTTCAATACCTTTTGGTTTCTATTCATGTGTACACTCTCAAATGCTTAGAGGGAGGGAGGTAGGACTCAGGGAGTCCTCTGATGATGATCTTTGAGATCGAAACGCGTTAGGCATAAATTAAATTAAATTTAAATAAACCATTTTATATATTTTCTGTGAAACTTAACAAGTGTTTTAGTTTTCCTTAATTGAAAATGAGGTTTCACCAAGTGCCAACAAAAAAATCTGTTGATTACATTATATACATAATTGATTATTGCGGGGAGAATGTGGACTTCATGCCAATATATGCTGATTTTCGTTGAATAGGTGATGTCATTAATTTTAACGTCGCAATTGTCAAAATGGATCAAAACGGTTCCTTATAGTTTTTGATGACAGGAATCGCAAGAAGAATTTATTTCGGCTTTCGGAACATTGGTGAGAAAAATGAAGTTGGGTTCTGGTTCCAAGATTTCAGTTAGGGTTTGTTCACAAGCGCGATTTATCGCATGCGACAGAGCTCTGAATGGCTGCAGCAATGTGGTTGTCGCTAAATATGTGTTATGGAAGTACTTTTGAGTGAGTTGCTTTTGGACGTGAAGTCCATCCTGTCAGCATTAGCTGACAGCTCACTCCCGTGATCGGCGATAGCACAGGGCGGCACGCTAGCACTTCACTAGTCGAAGTTAGAGTTATAGGGGGAGTTAACTAAAACGTGCTGCCAGTCACGAACCATAATGCAAGCAAATTCGTGCCTGTACAAAAACCACAAGCACCACATCCGATTCTCAAGGGACCCTTACCACCATTTACCTTTATTTAACTTGAAAGCGCAGATGGTATAACTTCACTGCTGTGCCATGCTCCATCTACCCATATGACACTGAGGGCAGTAAGTTAATTTTTAGTGTTCCTATATGACCTGAAATGCAAGAGAAGAGTGAAGCTATTCAACCTTCATCCTAAAAGGGCTCAGGGAGAGGGGTAGGGGAAGGCAAACGTTCTTGTACTCCATGTCGTACGTTATAAATATTTCTTTAATCAAAATTATATCTTAACCATTGTTTACACAAGTTGTTTTTTTCTAACTAAGCAGAAGGCTTTTATACCTGAGTACGTAATCAGTGCATGCCACTTCCCAAAGAACAGCAACAATATTTATATTTTCCTTTTTTTTACATTCCAACATTAGGTGACTTTCACCAAAGACAACTTTCTCTTCCCTTCATGGAAAAATTTTTCCTCCTCATTAAACATAAAGATAAAGATTATTTAAACGCAAAGGTATGATTTCAAGCAGTGTTCTTTTAAACACGATAACCGAGGAACAAATAATTTATAATAACATTCTAAACTCTTAGATAAGATTCGATTAAATACGTACTTTCTAACTCTATTTTATGGACGATGTAAGTAAGGTCCTTTTGTAACCTTTTCCTCTTCAAACTAATACAGGTAGGGTTTTCTGAAACGATTAATTGTAAATGAGGCCTTACTGCGGCCAGTTCTCTTCTATAGAACATGAACATATAATCTTTAATAAGGCTTTACTAATTCAAAATAGGGTTCATTAAATTGTTACATATACAGGGTGTCCCGTAAGTCGACGTCAAGCCGGAATCGGGTGATAGACCAATCATAACAGTTACCAGAAAAATATTTAAAAAAATCTAAATCATGTATTTTTCAAATTATAGACCTTTCTTTTGTTTTCGAGAAAATGTACACCCTGTGATGGTTTTTTAGCTCCTGTTGCAACAAATCTTTACTTTTTTTCAAATTTATTTTTCTTATTTAATCCCGAATAATGCTTATGTAACCTGTTGCTTTAAATTCTAAGCCAACTGTTCCAGCTTGGAAGAAAATGTCACATTTTGCCGAACCAAGATAGAAAATTAATATTTCACCCAACTTTAACTGACTGTAATGAAAAAAAAGGTACTACGCCAGTTTGGCAATTAACTTTAAAAGTTGGCGTATTTAATAAGGATTCTAAGATGGTATAACGCTTGCTACAATATTTCTTAGATTACGGAAAAATTTTATTTTTTTCTTCAAGAGACCCAGTTTCGAAAAATTTCTTTTCTCCTACAAAAACGTTTCTAGTGTACCCAAAGCTTGTCGTAAGGATAAATTTTCCTTATGTTTAAAATTAAACACCAATTATTTGGATGCTAAGGTACTAAAGATGTTCAAACTGCCTTCCTTCAGCTGCAATACAAGTTCGACATCTTCTTAAAAAGGGTCGGTTTATCAGACGGACAAATCTTCCATTGATGACAAATTCAACTGCTTCCGTAATTCTGGAGCTCATATTTTGTAAAATTCGGTGAGCTATACTTTTGGGCACTCCTGTGCTTTCCTGGATTTCACGTACCAAAGAACTTGGGTCTTCTTCAACTGCTTGAAGAACTACGTCCTCATAAGGTAAGGAACTCTTCCTTCACCATGTACTTGGATGGAAGTCGGCCCTCTGTGGAGAGTAGACGATGCACATTTGTAAAAACCACTGACTTATAACAATGGACTGAGCGATTTGCTATTTCATGTGGCACAAAAAATATTGTGTTTCTGTATATCACCATTAGAGCACCCATTAAAACGATTACATAAAAAACATGTAAAACTCAACCAATCAGATGAAATTTTACACCCGTAAATCGAATTTAATTAAAAAAATATATTTTCTTGTGCCCAGGTGTAAGGAATTAAACTCATTCCGACTTTAATTTTCAAAAGAGAGACGGAGCATGGTAAACAATATCTTTACCTTATTCCTTCTGAGGTGATTGGATCTGTAGCCAACATAAAAACATCAAATGGCTTAAGAAAACGTTCCAGAATGCAATATTTTGTGTTGGAGCTCCAACTCTGCCATAGGCCGAAAGAGAGAACTATAAAACTTGTGCCATGCTTTCCTATAGGAAAATGACAATACGCTCAGATATTTGACGAGCTAGAGTCACTATCTTGCTCACTCACATTTCATGTAATGACTCTCCGTCTCACTCAAACTAGAATCTTAAAGTTACGGTCTTACGACAAGCTTAGGGTACACTAGAATCGTGTTTAGTAGGTGAAAAGAAATTTTTCGAAACTGGGTTTCATGACGAAAAATTTTTTTTTTCCGTAATCTAAGAAATATTTTAGCAAGTGTTATACCATTTTAGAATCCTTATTAAATGCGTAAACTTTTAAAGTTACTTGTCAAACTGGCGTAGTACATTTTTTTTTCATTACAGTTCATAAAGTTCATAAAGTTGGGTGAAATATTAATTTTCTATTCGGCAAAATGTGACATTTTCTTCCAAACTGGAACAGTTGACTTAGAATTTAAAGCAACAGGTTAGATAAGCACTATTCGGGATTACATAAGCAAAATAAAATTGAAAAAAAGTAAAGATTTGTTGCAACAGGAGCTAAAAAACCATCACAGGGTATACATTTTCTCTAAAACAAAAGAAAGGTCTATAATTTGAAAAATACATGACTTAGATTTTTTTAAATATTTTTCTAGTAACTGCTATGATTTGGTCTATCACCCGATTCTGGCTTGACGTCGACTTACGGGGCACCCTGTATATATGAAGCATCACGAAATAAAATTCAAATTTTCATAAGCCAATCATACCTAAAAACACGGTTGGCTTATCTATTGCGCATATGAAGAAAGTTGCATCAGCAATTTCTTCGACTACGCGCAACATTCCGAACGAACAAAAATCATTTCCAAAGCAAAAGGAAAAAACGACCATAGCATGTCCTACCTTCAGTACGATTTTTCGTAAATATGATATGTATGTACACATATGCATATATATCGGGCGCATGAAATTTTACGTCGGTGAAGACTGGAACGATCAAGTTTTCACCGAGAAAGCCATTATCAGCAAATTGCCGCGAGCTGCATACATTGTGAGCGCAACAATGTATACACGATAGCAAGACGATGGTTTGATATTTATGAAAACATAAAATTTCGGCAAACAATTTTCTCAGGATAGGAATGCTAATTAAGCACTTTCCTATCCTGAACGAAGAGACTTGAGATTGAGAAATCTAAGTCTCGAGACAGTCGAGTTTTAAAAACGAAAGCGGTCAGTTTTGGAGAGTCGAGTTTTACAGTTTTCAGTTTTCGGCAGTCGATTTAAAACAGTCCCGAGGTTTTTTAAAAAGGATTTTGTGGTTTTGGTGGCGGCGCTATCTTGGTTAAAAATAAAAAGGAAAAAGTTGTAATTAATGGTCAGAACGTTAAGAAGTTCGCCCCCCAGTTAGTCCACCCAAATTCACATTCTCAGTCAATAGACTACACGCCATGGCGGACTACTCTAAAGTAGCTAAGCTCACAGCTCAACTCGTTCCCCTATTTTCGGGTGAAAGTACCACACAATTGGGACGAGAACTACAAACCTTCATCGGCTGCTGCAAACAAAATATGCGGTGCCTAAATGATGAGGAAAAAGTGGCTTTCATTCAAGTCTTTCTTACAAGACTCGGAGGTGACGCATACCAATTATTCGCTTCAGACGTCCCTGCTTCATTTACTGAAGTAGAGGACCGCTTAAATAGAACATACCTTCGCCGTGAGACATACTAAGAGCTGGTGAACAAATTAATTACCACCAGACAAAACCCGTTGGAATGTCTCACTGTTTTCATTACAACGAGGCAGCAACACAGAAGTGTGGAGCCGAGGCAGTCCCTGCTGTGAAAACACAGCTGATGGATTTCGCCAAAAACGCTTTGAAAAGTGGAGTAACTAACCCACGTCTGTGTCAGTATTTACTCACGCAGGGAGAAGGTGATTTAGAATCACTCATTCAAAAAGCCCTGGACGTGGAGAAACTGTTGCAAAGTGCTACATTCGTCCAGATTCCTTTGGTACAAGCTCCTCCAGTGGCTCCAGTAGACCCAGATTTACGAGTGAGAGCATACTATAGAGCTCCTTATTATCATCACAGTCACGGCAAAGGCCATTTACAAACAGTGATGTCAAAAATTCGGACTCAGATGCACTGGTCCGTAAAATCACTTATTCAGATTTCCTTAAGCGCAAAAACACTCCTTTCTGCTCAAACTGCAAAATTTATGGACGTCATGTTCGTTATTGCAGAAAAAGTCAACAAACGCAACAGATTGTTCCTCCACGCCTTTCCTATAGACTCACACAAGACCAACACAACTCACAAAGTCCTCAAGTCTTCAACAAAAAACTCAAATGTACCTTTTGCGGTCGCCGAGGACACGCAGATGAAAACTGCCGCCAGAAGAAGAAATGGGAAGCCCGGAGTCAGGGAAACGACATGCAACGACCCAAAACTCCCCGACTTGACTATAAACCCAGCTAAAAAATCAAAAGGGCCACCTCAAGCGCCCAAATCTGGTGTCCCTACAGTGAAACTGCCACTGCACATAAGCCTTAACGGTCATATAAAACTAGTAGTGGACACTGGCGCTGAAGTTAGTATTATTAAGAAAAGAGCAATTAAAGACCTCAAAATAATTAATTCCAATGAGGCATGCACTGTACAGACAGACACCTTTTGGAACCGGAAAGACATTGGGAAATTTCAATTTTAAAAATAAAATTCCCTGCAAGTTTCAGGTGGTACAAAACCTGCCAGGTCTTTCCGATGACGGCCTATTAGGAAACCATTTTCCTAACAAACAATTAGTATTACAGTCTGGCGTTCGTCGAGTGCGGTTTCATTTGCTTGCCTTTCCTGATTTTATTTTAAACTTTTCAATTGGTGCGTTGGTTTTTCTTCTTCTAGTTATTACTTAAAATCGTGATTATGTCTTTAATCTGCGGAAAATGTGATTCGGTGTGTACTGAAAAAACTAAAATTTTATGCGAATTTTGCAAGCATCTGTTTCATAAGCGTTGCTCTAGACTTGATGATGAGTGCTTAAAAGCTCTGAACGCTAAATAAGAGTGTGTTGTGGAAGTGCCCGAATTGCTCTGTTTTACCTTATAATGAGCTCTGTTCAATAATAGCTAATCTAAGCGATGAAATTAAAGATCTGAAAAATCAATTCATGTCACTAAAAAGCGATAGAATAAGGTTCCGAAATCAATCATTACCAGAGGCAGCACAGCAAGAGGTAAACATGAGTTCATCTCGTTCATTATCGACAGCCGTTATCTCTAAACCAAATTTGAGAATTGCAACTGAAATACAGCAATGCGAGAATTTTTCATCTGTATCCGCTGAGCACAGTGACCCATCAACTTCTACTCCTACTATAATGGTTAATGAAGCTCTGCCTATTAATGATGCTGCTGACGCTGAAAAATGGTCCACGGTTGCAAGAAAGAAAAAATCACATAAAAGAGTAATTGGATCTGATTACACCAACAACGATTTGAAAGTTGTCGGTGCTTTGAAATGGTTGCATATTTCTCGACTCCATCCTGACACTTCTGAAGAATCTTTGATTGGTTTTTGCGCTGATCGGCTAAAGGTTACTGTTGATCACTTAATTTGTAAGTCTTACTAAAAAAGATGTCGACATCAATATTCTAAAATACGTTACGCTTAAACTTGGGGTACTACAACATCTTGCAGAAAATTTGCTATGTTCTTCTTTCTGGCCAGCTGGAGTTACGATTCGGCCATTCAAGTTCATTCCAAAAAACACAAAATGCTGTGCTCCCAAACTAATACAGCTTGGTGTGGTGTCATTATCTGCGCTATCAGACAAAACGAGTCTGTCTATTTATTATTATAATGTTGGTGGAATGCGAACTAAATTAGATGCTTTTTACTTGACTGTAATGGAAAATGATTATGATGTGACTATTCTAACAGAGACTTGGCTTCATTGTGGGATTTATTCTTCTGAATTGTTTAATGAATCTATTTATAATGTTTATCGGAAAGATCGATCTCAGCAAGACACTGGCCATAATCGGGGTGGTGGAGTATTGATTGCAGTCCGTTCGAGTTTGATCAGTATGAAAATCAATTTATCATGTAGCATTGGTATCATAGATCAGCTTATTGTTTCCTCAAAGATGAAAGGGGAACATAATAATCACTTGTACCTTGGTGTGAGCTATATTCCGCCAAAAAGCAGCATGGAACTATAAAAACTGCATATTGACAATGTTTTTGCTATTTCACATTCAATTGATGGAAGTGATTCTATTTGTTACGTTGGCGATTTTAATCTGAGTAATATCTCTTGGACCTGGCCGGATGAGGACAAGAAGTATTTTCCCTTGAATGTAACGCAAGAATTTGAGTCGTATGTAATTGACAATCTCTTTAGCATGAATTTATCGCAAGTAAATAACGTTTTAAATTCGTTTAATAAGCTTTTGGAACTTGCTTTTGTTGATATGGAACTATGCACTAGGGTAAATGAAGTAGAAAATCCATTAATTCCAACTGATTTCCATCATAAACCTATTGAACTATGTTTATCTGCCTATAGTTTTGTATACTCTAGAATATAGTAGTTAAATATTACGATTTCTTAAATACCAACTTTAATGTTATAAATGAATATTTTAATTCTATTGACTGGTCTGTAATATATGTTTGTAATGATCTTTGTAAAATGTATGATCGGTTCATTGGTATTTTAATGGATGGTATCAACGCTTTGGTGCCGTCAAAAGAGAGAAAGAGCACCTTACACCCTGCTTGGTACAATCGTAGTTTGTTACGTCTAAGGAATGCTAAAAGTAAAGCTCATAAAGCATATAAAAGAAGTGGGACTAGTGCTGATAGAAATAATTGTTTGCGTCTACGCCGCGAATTTCAATTCTTGCATAGATTTCTGCATAAGCAATATTTATGGGACTTAGAATCCAAGATTAAAAGAAATTCTAAAGCTTTCTGGACATATATAAATAATAAGCGTTCTGGTACATGTTATCCCAACTTAATGCATTTTGGAAACAATTCTTCAAATAATATTCAATCCATATGTAATTTATTTGCTACTTACTTTGAATCCATTTATAATGATTCTAATATGCCCTTATCAGACTGTGATTACTCATATCTCCCGTCAATGGTGGACTTGGGTGCGATATCGTTGGGTGAGGAAGATGTTTGGAGAGCCCTTTCTACTTTAGAAATTAATCATTCCCACGGGACTAATTTAATATCTACTGGACTTCTGAAAATGTGTGCTTCTTCACTCTTTTCTCCTTTAACGTATATCTTCAATTCATCTCTGTCTTCTGGATATTTTATTGATGAATGGAAAATTTCTTTTATTACACCTGTTTTCAAAAGTGACTCAAAACATATGATAGACAATTATCGCCCTATTTTAAAGCTTCACCCAATTCCTAAGTTGTTAGAGTATTTAGTTACTGAAAAAATTTACGATTCCGTAAAACTCGGGATTTGCGATGAACAACATGGTTTTGTTAAAGGAAAATACTAATACTAATTTAATATTTTTCTAATAAGGTAATCAATGCTATTGAGTCAGGTAAAGAGGTTGATGTGATCTATACAGATTTCACGAAAGGCTTTGATAAGATTAATTATACACTTTTGATTAATAAACTTAGATCACTTCACTTGGCTTCCACTCTTCCTTGTTGGGATGGCTTAGTTCATACTTGGTTGGCCGCATACAGTTCGTGAAAATTGGTAACTGTAAGACTCAGCCGATTCATGTGAGGTCAGGCGTACCACAAGGAAGCCATTTGGGTCCTATTCTGTTTATTCTTTTGATCAATGATATTATCT
Organism: Dioctria linearis; assembly: GCA_963930735.1. Classification (NCBI taxonomy): domain Eukaryota; kingdom Metazoa; phylum Arthropoda; class Insecta; order Diptera; family Asilidae; genus Dioctria; species Dioctria linearis. The sequence goes on along the minus strand of OZ005742.1, from coordinate 133,826,185 downwards.
CCTGTTTTTAATTCGCTAATTGCCTTCTTTATGCAGATGATTTAAAGCTTTTTATGACTATAAATATCTTTAGTAATTGCATGGAGCTTCAACAGGATTTGAATAGTCTGGAATCCTGGTGTGTGGCAAATTCAATCGAACTAAATGCCTCCAAATGCAAAGCTATGTCCTTTTACCATTTAGCACATCACATATCCTTTCCTTATAGTGTCAGAAATGTTATTCTTGACAGACCTTCAAGTATAACTGATCTAGGTTTAATATTTGATAAGAAGATGTCGTTTAAAGAGCATATCGATTATGTTACATCTAAAGCTTTTCAGTTGCTAGGATATTTAAGGAGGCAGACAGGTGAATTTAAAGATCCCTTAACATTAAAATCTCTATATTTTTCATTAGTACGGTCCGTTTTAGAATACGGATCCGTTGTATGGATGCCTACTCAAATAACTCATATTAGACGTATTGAGCGGATTCAAAGAAAATTTACACGTTTTGCTGTGTCAAAACTAAATTGGGATCTTACGTTAGACTATAAATCACGTTGTCTTTTATTAGGATTGCATTCCTTACAGTCTAGAAGAGTCATAAGTTCAATAATGCTGGTCCATGATGTACTTAGTTGTAGGATTTCATGGCCAGAACTGCTATCTTCAATTCTCTTCTATGTGCCTCAAAGATATATTCGTCCTAGACGTTTATTGTTGTACCCTTTCATAGATCGAACTTTGGTTACCGTGAACCTATCACACAGGCTATTTCTAACTTCAACTTGGTTGACTCATTACATGATTTTAATATATCTAGAGAGAGATTTAAGATAATTATTTTGGAATTTTTCCGCTTATGCTTTATAGATTTGTAATATAGTTTACATATCTCTATAATTTCTTTAAGTTGGTTTACTAATAATGTATCTACTATGTATCTCGCTATGATGTGCCCAGCGCTTGGCGTGCCTTTGTCACGGGCACTCAAATAAATAAATGTTTTATGTTTTTTTAACTTTTGATTTGATTTGTTTTGTTGAATTCAGTATTATATACATACTTAGTTGTATAAGTTCTTGTAATCTGTAGGATTTATTCCGTAGATCGAAATAAACGAAATGAAATGAAATGAAATTGTAATTTCGGGAGCCAAAATAAAGCACTCAAGCTTCCTTGTACAGAAACAAATACCAAAGAGTTTACTGTGCCCTTGTCAAACAAAACGGACAAGCTGTATTTCAGAAAAGCAGTCGGAATGAGGTCACTTGCAGAAAAGATGGAACCTAAACAGGGTAAGCTATATACATGCAGTGTCTCCAAGGCAACTCAAAAGAGCAATGCTGGCTGCCACGTTCAACAAGAACCACTGGAATGCGAAAAAGCTGTCTGAATGATCAAAAGACCAGCGAAATGAGGCAGCATCTAGTTATTTTACAAGAAACAATATGCATACCTGCTAGGTCACAACAGATCATCACAGTCCCGTTGCGAGTGAAGGAAGAAATGCTCTGTTTATCAAAAGAGATAGGTAATGGAGCCTTCCTGGCCAACAGTTTACTCCCTACTGGGAAAGAAACAGTGCTAGTTGCCATACTCATCATTAACAATTTCCACGTAGTCATCAACAGTTTATTATTACAACTGCTACCTATACATGACTACGCCGTCACCCCAATAGGAGAAGCGATTAATATACACCACGTTCTCAAGCCGAATAAATCGCAAGCGAGTAACGAAAACATCAATGAGCTTCCCAAGGCAGAACATAAGTCATGCAAGACTTCGTTCTCCAGAATACCTTGATATAAGTTACTAACGAGGCCCAAGAGCCCTATAAAAGACGCGTACGAGATCCGTAAGATCTCATGGAAGGCAAAGTTAGCTTCACCGTCAAGTAATATTAAGAAAACCAATTTTCACGGCCCATTAGCCAAAATACGAATGCGTGCGAGTACTCGGACCAATCAAAAGTACTCATAAAAGATGGTACTCCATCATTAAAGCAGCAGAAAGCACATACCCTGCCAGTTAGTAAAGTCAGTGAAAATAAGTACAAAAAGGTTGAACAACGCAAAACTACCGTAAGCTTTTTGGAAAATACAGCTATTTTACAACACGTAAGATACTTGTTTCCGGATCATGAAGATCCCAAAAATAGCCCGCGGCTCACCAGGTTAGACCAAAGGCTCAACCTGGATGAAACATTAAACGCGGATGAAAAGCTTCGATATCCGATCTCTGTTATGAGTACAACGATATCTTTTATCTCAAAGGTGACAAGCTTACATATACAAGTGCTATCACCCACAGTATTCCCTTAATACAAGATCAAGCGCCCATAAACAAAAAGGCCTACAGATTACCAGAGACCCAGAGACAAGTAATAAATGAGCAATTAAGAGAAATGCTAGACAACGGGATAGTCCAAACGAGCAAAAGCCCTTGGAATTCACCCTTATTAGTGGTCCCCAAAAAGCCGGAACCCGATGGTGAGAAAAGGTGGCGCGTAGTTGTCCATTTTCGTAAATTAAACGAAAAGACAATGGGCGATGCATTTCCGCTACCGCGAATCGAGGATATTATTGACCAATTAGGTCATGCCAGGTACTTTACCACCCTCGATTTGGCCAACGGCTATCCCCAAGTCTTAGTCGATAAAAAAGATCGACATAAGACCGCTTTTAGCACTATCTACGGGCCCTACGAATTCAAAGGAGCTCCCGCTACATTCCAATGCCTCATGAACTTCGTTCTGACAGGCCTACAAGGCCTCGAATGTTTCGTTTATGGCATCGTCATTTACGGTAAAAACCAAAATGACCACAATGATAAACTTCGCGAAGTGGGAAGGGACCAGCCAATCGCCTATGCAAGCCGAACGCTGAACAAAGGCGAGAGATATTACTCCACTATTGAAAAGGAGTTATTGGCTATCGTCTGGGCCACTAAGAATTTCCGATGCTACCTTCAAGGCAGGAAATTCACAGTCTAAAGTGACCACAAGCCTCTCAAAGGTGTCTTTAATGTTAAAGACCCGACTTCCCGTTTGGTGAGATTTCACCATAAATTATCAGAATTCGATTACAGCACCGAATATAAGCCCGGGAAGTATAATATCAAAGCGGATGCATTAAGCCGCATTCCACAAGTATTAAACGAAGACTATACAGGCAACACTTCAACGGTACAAGCCCAAGTCTACCACACTATGGACCCCGATTTGGAGGAAATTATTTCCCCAAATAAAAGAAAAAATTAGAAACCCACTCATTGTTTCACCGTGACGAGAGCTCAAAAAGAGAAAGCCCAAAAGGCCCATACTAGCTCCATCAGAAAACAAACTTCCAAAGGTGGACACACAGCCCCCTGCTACGCTTGAAGAAGATATAAGTCCAGTCAAGGCACCTGAGATAATCACGACTCTCCTTTCGGCGGCCATCAGGGTGTCATTAAGACTTATAAAAGAATTAGACACAAGTATTGGTGGAGACACATGCTTAGCGATATAAGAAAGTACATCAAAAAATGCCCTAAGTGCCAAACAATGAAAGCATCTCCACAATTCAAGATGCCAATGGTAATAACTCACATGGCAGAACAACCTTTCGACAAGGTTTACCTCGATATAGTTGGTCCACTAGAAGAGACCATATCAGGTAATAAATATATCTTAACTTTTCAAGATAACCTTACCAAATTTGTAGATTGGTATGTCATATCAAATGGAGAAGCTGTAACGCTGGCGCAAATCTTCTTCGATGAAATTGTCACGCGTTATCGCATTCCAAAGAGAATATTCACCGATCAAGAAGGTATGCAAACTACTAAAGGTAAAGAAGTTACAGACTTCCGCATACCATCCACAGTCTAATGGAGCACTAGAGCGTGCACATAGACCTCTAATCGAATATCTGCGTACTATCGTCAAAAATCGAAAATAGAGCAGAACTATATTCAGGAGATGATACGAATAACCTCATCGTAAAAGGAACCCACTCATTAAAAAAGCTGGACGATAAACAAGCAAAAATAGCGCCTCATATAAGTCACCACCTGACACATGTACTAGCAACAACTTCAGTTTCTCTAACTGGTGTTGTCATCACATGTCTGGTGCTGTACCTAGTCGCCAAGTGGCTAGTCCCCTTTATTAAAAATTACCGCTTACGCATATCTGGAAAAAAAAACCCTGAGGCGGAGGAACAAAACAAACAAATCGAACAATACGAAACAATCGAACCTACCCCTCTTAAAAGAACCCGCACCCTACCACCTACAAGGTCAATACAAGTGGTATAAATTCACCACGGCCGAAGCCACTGTTACTATCAGTCTGACACAGTCATACAAACCAAAAAAAAAAAGTGGGAGAGGAACCAAATAAATTAGTAGAATTAAAAGCGCAGAAGCAAGAAAACAAAAAGAATCAATAAAACGTTCCTAACAAATTATAAATGAATAAGATGCCATAAGAGCAGAGCGATATATGTAAATAAAAACAGCTTCCCCCTTGTAACAAATATTTCCTGGTAAATACATAATAATTAATGAGTAGTATTAAAAAAAAAAAACACAAAAAAAAATATATATATAAATATTGTAATGAAACTAACATAGCATAAAAACTAAAACTAACCCTAGAATAAGACACAATATAGAAGTAGCTGTTTAAAAACATAAAACATAAATTACAACCTAACAAAATAATATAGCGAAAAATATAATATGTAAACCACAAAATGTAAAAATCAAAAAACCATGCCGACGACAACCAGAACCAGATGAACCAACCTCAATCAAGAGCAAAAAAAAAAAAAGAAAGGAAAAAAAATTCTGAAAGTAAGAAAGGGAAGGGGAGACCAAAAAAAAGAACCCAACAGTATCTCATTAGCATCAAAAATTGTTTTTATTTTCTATTAGGAAAAGAGAAGAGGAATAGGAAAGATATAAAAAGATAAAATGTGTTGAAAAATGCGACTGCGACTATATTCATATTCAGTCACCAAATGTCGGACTCTTCTTTGATGACATCTCCAGAGAGGAGGGGTGACCATAAGGGGGAAGAAAAGATTTCGTGGCAGCTATGTGCATGTAATAACTAGGACGCAGCCTAAAAAAAAAACATTAAACATTTTTTTTTTCAAAAAGGGACGCAAACTCACCTCGAGATTAAAGTCTGTTCCCGTGGGGACGGACACAACGGCAGCAAAACACGGTGATATTGCCTGGCAACCGCATCTGCACCCCAAATGGTGATCAGGCGGTAACCCCTCCGACGAAGCACCAGGCGCAAGGGGCCTCTCCAGCCAGGCATTATTCGCAAAACATACACGCCAAATATTATCACGGTGAGCCCCAAGGGGCAGCGAAAACCCTCCTGAGTAACGGCTTCTACTAATAACATGGCGAAGTGAGACACGAAAAAACACACAAAAATTGTTTCCTTTACTCTTTCAAAAGGACCAAAACCTCGGACCAGAAGAAATCTAATGAGAGGATTCAAATGCTAAAAGGTCTGTATTAAAATCTGGTATCATCGCCTTGCCCCGAGAGTTATTCCTCTTCCAAGAATAACTCTCTTTTTTGTAGGGGGACGGCATGTTACATCTACAAAATATATATATAAAGCTTCACGAAATAAAATTCAAATTTTCATAAGCCAATCATGCCTAAAAACACGGTTGGCTTATCTCTTGCACATATGAAGAAAGTTGCATCAGCAATTTCTTCAACTACGCGAAACATTCCGAACGAACAAAAATCATTTCCAAAGCAAAAGGAAAAAAACGACCATAGCAAAAGCCCCACGACAAATCCTACCTTCAGTAAGATTTGTCGTAAATATGATATGTATATACACATGCATAGATATCGGGCGCATGAAATTTTACGTCGGTGAAGACTAAAACGATCAAGTCTTCACCGAAAAAGCCCTTATCAGTAAAGGGCTAACCACAATGTGCATATGTATGCTAGCATATGCAAAAAAACAAGCAATTGCTTTTCATAATAACAACCCACAATAGGAATAAGAAGCCGTTCGTCAAGTTTTAATTCCTTTCGTCAACTTCTGTCTGTACGCTCGCGATCGTACTTTGCATAAGAAAATTTGACAGTTTGTGTAAATGCTATACAAATGTTCGTGATATTTTCAAGGCTTGCATATGCAAGGTTATGCACATTGTGAGCACAACAATGTATGCACGATAGCAAGACGATGGTTTGATATTTTTGAAAATATTAAATTTCATCTCAACCATCGTCCGTCGCGATAATTCTGGGCATGTTTAAACATGTCCAGCGGCAAACAATTTTCTCAGGATAGGAATGCTAATTAAGCACTTTCCTATTCTGAACGAAGAGACTTGAGATTGAAAAATCTAACAATAAGTCTCGAGACAGTCGAGTTTTAAAACGAAAGCGGTCAGTTTTGGACTGTCGAGTTTTAAAAACGAAAGCGGTCAGTTTTGGAGAGTCGAGTTTTACAAACGAGGAAAGTCAGTTTTCGGCAGTCGATTTAAAACAATCCCGAGGTTTTTTAAAAAGGATTTTGTGGTTTTGGTGGCGGCACGATCTTGGTTAAAAATAAAAAGGAAAAAGTTGTAATTAATGGCCAGAACGTTAAGAAGTTTGCGTCTTGCGTTGTATTAGTGACAAGTTCTATTGTTTGTAACTTTATAAGTTAAAATAGTGTTTATAAAATAAAAGAAAAAGTTTTAAAAAAAAAAAAGCAATTGAGTGTCATTTACACAGTCCCAGGAATACATCGGCGAATTAACAAAATTGAAAGGTGAGGTCTACACAGAGTGTCTGCGAATAAACCCGAGAAAATACATAACAAAATGCGTCAATTGTAAAACAAGTCTTATGGATTAACATTTTCCTCTTTATCGATTGCAAAAATGATATTTCAAATCAAGTTCCATTAAACATGTTAAAGAAGAAGCATTTCCGAATATGTTTTATTACTCCAAGTAATGCTTCACTCGCTAAACTTAAATAAAATCATCTCGACGGATTTTCCTTTGACTTAACTATATAAAAATGTAATTGCAAAAATTTTGGTATCTTTAGTACACCCAGTTATCATCAATGGGCGTGAAAGTGTATCCCTAGCAAAATAGACTTCCGAATTTTTAAAAATCTACTCTTAAGGCACTTTCACATCAAACACAAGAATCGAAAAAATATAAACCGAAGAACTCAATTTATTCCACAAGATTTTTGCTCCAATGATTAATAAAATCATGGAAAATAGGATAAACTAATAATTTTATTAATATAATCGTAGGTATATTTATCTCAGATTTTTGAGAATAACACCACTTTTATGTTTTATCGGTCGAATGTTTCCGCCAAAAAAGTTTTTCGGCCTACATTAGGGGTATTCACTCCTTAATGGATCAGTGTAACCGATGTAAAAATACAACAAGAATTTACAAAAAAGAGTGAACACACCCTTTATCCTTTAGCTTACTTCGAAATATAACAGGGTGATAAAATGGCCCCGTAGGAGCTCTCCCCGGCCCCGGAAAAAATTGAAAAAATCCTCAAGATTCCCAGGAGTCATAGTAATTAAAAAAAAAAGAATTATGAAGATCCGGTTTAAAATAGCTGAGATGAAAAGCAAAGTATCTCAACAGAACGGCTTAAATTAAGGAAATGTCGGGTTTTCATAGCGTTTTCTGACCGTTTTGGTCGTTTTCAAAGTTTTTATTTCTACTATTACTACTTAATTATACACTTTTTCAGTATAATGTCAGCGGACAAAATGAAGCCTGTTTTGTTTGGAACGTTTAACGGGTAACAACCCCCCACCCTAACTTTTTTTTCATAACTTTAATCCCTTCATCGAACTAAAGACGAGTGCAAAGTTGGTTTTTTTGATCCCCCCCCCCATCCTCTTCCCGCAAAAAAGGTTCGAATATTGAAAATAATTAAAGCAAATTTCTGAACTTCAAATACTATTATCACAGACAAGAAATACCCAGTTATCGACGGTAGAACTAAGAAAGTGATGTATGGAAGAGCTCATAGCAAACCTCAATAACTCACTGATCTCGGCTAAATATATCATGGGTACGAAAAAAAAAAATTTTCAATAGAGGCAAAAATTGAATTTTTTCTTAGAATTTAAATCGACCATATTTCTTCACAATTTGTGTGCATTATTGGTGGCTGAAGGCGATTCGATTAAGTTGTGTCTGGGCAGAATCGGCTTCGTGGAAGTTGGATTGATTTGGTTGCTTGGGCTTGTTAACTAAAACTTTTATGAGCGTTGTCTCAGGCCTTTATAAATTTGTGTTCAATGTAGGAAAGAATTGATTTATTTCTTAGAATTGAAATCGACCATATTTCTTCAGAATTCGTAAGCATTATTGGTGGTTGTAGACGGTCCGAACAAATTCTGTCCGGTATCGTATTGCATGATGAGTTGAGCGAGCGGCGGTGGGTGGTAAACATTAATGCAAGACTTACTTCTTTTAATAGTTGGATAAGCAAACAAAATTACAAAATTTACCGAAATTTATTTGCATGGATACAAATCGAACATTTAGGGTAATAACGCCTAAGCGGCTATCGCTAATCGCCAGAACCAAATTAGATTTTGCATTTTTTGATTTCCGTATTTAAGAAAATTGCAAATTTTAACAAAAAAGGGGCTTGGTTCGCACATTAGAAATGTTTTAAATATGATAGAGTATTTTATTGAGGTAAAATATTCATTGAAATTCCATTAAAATTACAAGCAGGGAAAATGTATGGCATACCAGTAGGAAGATTATATTGTAAATTTTTTTGTAAGTTTTAGACGTAGTGAGATTTAAAAATACTTTTTTCGTTGGAGTGGTCTTAATCGAAGCTCATTGGAAATAGATATTCCATTTTCACAATTTGACTGTTTGACAGTTTGTGATTTTTTCCATAAGAACTAGTGAGGGGTGTACGTGTGAGGTGTTGCAGTGATTGCTTTGGTAACATTGAAATTTCAATAAGCTATATCTCTCACAATATCTGGAAAATATGCATGCCATCATAATGTAAATCCTCCTTTACGTGAATCATGAAACTTAAACATTTCGACTTTTGCATGTCCGTCCGTCCGTACTTTTTCTTGAGTACGTGTTGACCAGAAGACGGAACGGATAATGAACAAAATTTAATTCGCTCGCGAACGAGTGTTATATACAGAGAGTTTAATTTTTATTTCGGTCTGGAGTTTTATTTCGCTCGAGAGTTTTATCCTCAAGAGTTTTATTTTTAATTCGAATCACTCGCGAGTGATTTTTATTTATCGAGAGTAAAAAAATATTTCTCGTTCGCGAATAAATCAAATAAGAATTATTCTCTACGCAAATTTAGAAGCAGTGAATACGTGATTCTGTTATTTTTTTATTATTATTATACTTGTACTGACTTGTATTGTATTGTGCTTGTATTGACTAAATGAACCTTTCTTTTCCTGTTTTTTCTATAGAAAAAGTATACTTTTAAGCACTCCAGATTGCCGCTAACAACCGAACTTGCCTCTTTTTTATTAAAACAAAACTTGCTGCCAGGGCTTGTTTGTGCCTAGTGAAATCTCCAAATTAAAAAATGGACAAACCTTCACCCGTTCCGGAGTAAGCACAACGGCCAGTTCGAGACACGCAGTCGCCGTTATTATTAATGCTGCAAAGTGTGCCATTTTTTCTACACATGATACAATAATACCCGGTCCGTGACTCCTCACAAGGAAGCGAGCATTAGAAGGATATCTGTCTTATGCATTTGTTGTTGCTTCATTTGTTTTAATTTGAGTTCTCAGTTTTCTTTGTTTTTTTAGAAGGCAAACTGGACGCACGTACTTGAGATAAAATTTAAAATAAAAGCTATCTCCACCCTAGTAAAATAATTCAATTTTATATACTTATTTGAATTTCGATATCGAATGATTTACTCGCGTGCAAGTAATATTTTTTCACTCCTAAAAAATATACCTAAATTACTCGTGAGAGAATTGAATTAAATAAAACTGGCGAGCGAAATAAAAATTAATCGCTGTGCATAATACTCCTTCGAGAGCAAATAAAATGTATAAATTCGCCTGCCAAGACGATTTCGAAAAGGGGAAAGTATTGTCAAAAATGGACACTGTGCTGTCTTCAGATATAATATACATATGTAAAAAATAGCCTTTTAAAAGAACTGTAATATGAGGCTGTTTCGGTAGAGCAGGTACATATCAAGGAACAATTTGTTGCTTTTGGTTTGTATTACAATAATAATAATTACATTCACATTTTTTCAATAGTAATTTAAATATGTTAGTAGTAATGGTAGTTTCAGAAAGGATATGCAAATATACAAACGTCCATATAACACCGTTTCATACACGTAGGGAAACGCGGTAGTAAACATATTTTTTCCAAAACGCTAATTGCTCAAAAGATTCCTCAATTTTTTATTATTTTTCTGTGCATTTTCCGCTTTAAAGCGGCGTTTTAGATCCACTAACCAAGAACAATTTTTTCTGAGTAAAACCAGAATCATAAAGTTCAAGACTTGTAACCTGTGATTATAACAGTTACTTTCAGTATCAAATCACTGTGGATACTGAATATTAGTGCTTCAATGCACTTTTTAACTATAAAATCTTTGATATCTGTCATAAATGGTGTTTTATTGAAAATTCGTTCAAAATTATTGTCTGATGCTTACAAATTTCATAAAATTCATTACTTGGTGAAATTAAGCCATTAAAGTCGCTACAATTTTCATATCTTTTTAATTTAATTAATATTTCTGTTGGATCGGAATATAAATCAGAGTCTTTAACCATAGTTTCCTTACACATCAAACAAGGATTTTTCATAGTTTTCATAACTTTTAGAAAACAATATCCGGAGAAATACCGAATAGCAACATCAGTGGACTGTGGAAATTCTGACTCAGAAATTTGAAAACAAGGACTTTGAATTAAAAATTCATCAATGCCATATTTGTCCCTTTCTTCTTCCTCTTCGAAGTTGGAGTAATTGTTAGTAGCATCATATTTAGACAGCTTTGTAGTTGGATTTACTTAGATTGCGAATACCGCATTCCAGTCAATATCCAGAATTTCATCATCGTCCTCTTCACAGTTCGAAAAATTGGAAGAAAATAAAATTTTTAAATAAATAATTTTTGCCACTAAAGCATTAAATTCATAAATGCTTGGGTTGCTTTTATTAGCATTTCGTGATTTTATGTGAGAAAAAAAGTTCTCAAGGGGATCCTGATTAAATTTAGAAATATACAGATAAAACAGATCCTTATGATGCATTTGAAAGAGTGATTTTGAAACAGCTAATATTGAGTCTATTGTCATAGAAAGCCCTTTGAAGCAAAAACTGATATTCTTTTTATTAACAGGGACGATTTCACTTAGGTAAGATTTCATTTCTAATATAAAGTTAAGATATTTGGAATCCATTGTCCAGGGAGGTTTTCCGTTTAATAAGTCGAAAAGCTTATTGTTTTTTTCAAAAAATTTTGCAGTAGACTCGGCTATTTCTTTCATATTTTTTGGGAATTTTTTCAATTGCAACAAAGTTAAAATAGCTGCTGAAAGACTGTGGCTCATAACTTGTACTGCCAGAGGAACATTCATTTTTTGGAACTCTGTAGGATAAATATGTCTAGAAGTGATTTTTGGACATAGTTTCGCTGTTCGACCCTTTTCCAGCTCATAAACATACAGTGTAAGAAAGCCTACTAATTATTTAAGACTTGAGTTGTGACGTTACGGCATCACAGTTCATATGAATTATTCAGAAAATTATTTAAATAAATTATTTGGTAACAGTTTTGGCAAATTACAATAGATAATGTTATAGTAAAAAAATATAAAGATTTTTGAAAATTTATGATGATCTGGCAGCTAAATCTAAGAAAAGTAATACTTTTTGTAAGCAATCAGGTAAGCAATTACAGAAATTTTAATTCGTGTATAGCAGCGTTAATATTTTGTTGACACTAGTCATACTTGTGTCTATATATCGTGACTTCAAGCCACGGTACGGAGAATACAAGCTATTCTCAATAAATTTTGTGTGTCGACTGAAGTAACCTACTGGACGTAGATTATCACCCTCTTCAAGTTGCAATAGAATGCCTACCAATCCGCTCGAACTGGCATCAGTGTGCAGCTCATGCTGTAGTTCTGGACCATACAAGGTCAATACGGGTTTTTCTGTTAAAATGGATTTCAATTTTTTAAAAGCTTGGGACAGCTGTTCGGTCCATGTATATTCAACATCCTTTCGCATAAGCTCTGTCAAAGGTCGTGAGATTTGTGCGTGTCCTGGAACAAATTTCCTAAAGTAATTTGTCAATCCTAGGAATTGCCGCAATTCATGGATATTTTGAGGTTGTCGGAAGTGACTGACCGCAATTATTTTCCTAGGACTCGGACTAATGCCATTGCGATCTATGTCATATCCAAGAAATTCGATCCTTTCTTGGAAAAAACAGGATTTCGTTAATTTCAACGTTAAGCCTTCTTTTCTCAGAATAGCGAAAAATCGGTTGAGCTTACGTAATCCATCACTAAAAGATGTGCAGGGTAATAGAACATCATCCAGGTAAACTACTATTATATCTGGTTTCATTTTTGATGCAACGTAGTTCATCGTTCGTTGAAAAATCGCTGGACCATACGTGAGTCCGAATGGTATTCGCAGGAACTCAAATTGCCCTTCAGAGGTCACGAATGCTGTATATGGAATCGATGTTCAGTCAATGGGTATTTGATAATATCCAGATGCTAGATCCAAACTAACAAAAAGTCCATACCCGGCTAATTGTTGTAGCAAGTCTTCGATAATACGAAGCGGATATTTATCCTTAACAGTTATTGCATTTAAGGCACGGTAATCAATGCATAACCTGTAATCGCCTGTTTTCTTCGTTACTAACAAAGCCGCTGAAGCATATGCTGCATTCGAAGGCCTAATTATACTACACGATAAGAGATCTTGTATAATCTTTTGCAAGATTTCTCGTTGGTTATATGCCAATCTATAGGGTCGTTGACAAATGGGTTTCGTACTGGAAAGTGTAGTAGTCACAGAAAAATGTTTCGCGGTTCCTAGCTCAGATGTAGTTTTTGCAAAACAGTCGCGATTTTTATTTAAAAAATCCAATAATATGTCAACTTCATTGCTCGTTAGTTGACTTCCGAAGTTTATTTCCTTTTTTTGTAGCTTTGTCTCATTTTTATTTTCGAATTCAATATTCGTTTTACTTGCGTATTTACTCATTGTAATAATTCCAAAATTTTTCACTGGAAGTTAAATTGTCCATTTGTGTCAATTTGTCGTTTATTCCGCTAGCGCGTGATATATCAGGTTTCGTGGGTTTTTCGTTGCATGACTCTTGATTCACTGACTTAATTTCGTTAACCGTGTTTACATTTTCGACATTGCTTATATCCACTAACATACAATTACGTTTATCTTTGATATGATTCGCGTTTTTATTTTCTTTAAAAGTCACCGTTTGAATTTCGTTGGAGTACGTAATTAATACGTTATTTAATTTATCATGTTCATCCCGGGGAGATTTCACTACCGTTTTAGGTATAGTCTCCAATCAGTTCATTCTCGGAAAACTTAAAATTCTCACCGGCGTTATCATTCGTATCGACTATATCAACCCAATTTCGATTGATATCATTATTGCCTGTATGGTTACTAGATGTTTTGTTATTAATATATTCACCGTTATCTGTGTATTCAAAACGTAGTATGCAGTCTTCCTTTATCATTCGAATGAAAGAAAGATCTAAAAAGTTTTTGCCGAGTAACACATTATAATCCACTAAACTGTCATTGACTACGAAAAAGTTAATATGAGCCGAAATATTATCAATACTGACGATTGCGTGCGTAATTCCATGCGTAAAATAAGCTGTATTTCCGAAACACCTTAATACAACTTCGCACTTAACAACTTCAAGTTTACATAGTTCAGCAAAACTCAGTCTAATTATGCTAACATCACTGCCAGTATCAATAAGGGCTATAGTTTTGTTCGTCTTATTTATCACAATTGCCTTGCAATAATTACAGTCTTTAATTAAGGAGACGCGCGGTTGAGGAGCTCTTTGAAATAAATTAGGACACTGATTTTCTTTATGTCCGAACTTGTTACACTTAGGGCATCTGTCAGGTTGTGGAGGTCTCGGCCAATTCATTGATAATGCCCAATCTCATTGCAGTTAAAATATTTACGACTTTCTACGAATTTATCGGGACGAGCTCGTGAATTAGAGCTCGGATTATTCGTGTTTCGTGGAAAATTGTTTTTTGATAAATTCATTGTCTGTTCATAATTTTTCAACTGGTATACATAAAAGGTCATTAATTGAATTAAAATGTTGCAGATATAGCGCGCGTTTCAAATCGAAATTTTCAAGCCCAGAAATGACGTATTTAATATTGATATGACGTATTCAATTTTGATATGACTCACCTGGATCAGCTGTAAATCAGCCTCATCTTCAAAACTCGGAAATGCTTGCAAGATCTTTTCTTTGAAAGTCTCCCAAGTACTTACGTGTACACTATCGAGCCAGAAACGAGCTGCACCACGAAGCCTGGATGTTGATAAAAACAACGTGAGGTTTTCATTCCAGCCATAAACTTCGCGAAGATTTTCATTTTTCTGCACCCACTTTGCACATGTCAAACAGGTTTTGTTTGATGGGTCAAATTCTGGAATTGCATCCTTCGCATCAACACTTCTCATTGAAAATACAGTTGATTCTGCCGGCAATAGGTTAGGTCTAAACACAATTTCAACGACCGGCGACAACTATAAGCAGCAACCACTGTCAAAGTCCTCCGTGGACAAACATGAAACACAATTACAACGACAACGAAAAAGAAGAAGTCGAGTTTAAACCAAGGTTTAGTTTAAACCACCCTCCAAGTTTAAACGTAGTTTAAACGAAATCGGGTTTCACAGTGCATTCTTTTAGTAACGTTGGTAGTACTGATTAAATTGTGAACTAAATTAGTTATCGCCACCATTGTGAAGCAATTTTGCCATCAATCAATCTGTCAATCGGAAGAAGTAAAAATATCAGAAATAAAAAATAAAAAATATGTAGTTATATTTGCTAATTTTAAATATGCCAACATTCAAAAAGGATGCAAATTTTAGAATAAGTGAAGTTGACCTTCCCTAGTGCATAAAAAAAAATGTAATAGAGCGCAAGAAAACGGACAAGAATAGATTCGAAGATAAAGTGACAAAGTTCTTTACTTAAACGGAACCTGGCATAAAAGTCAACGTCGTCCCACTAATTAAAATGATTTGGCCGATTTCTAATTACTCTCAGTTATCAACAGAGTTGTAAATTTAACTCAAAAAAATCTTCATCGCTAGAAATGTCTAAATCTAAATCTATGATGAAATTATTTTCTTGATACAAAAAAAGCAATGCTACTGTCAAAATAAAATTATCTTGAGTTTAAACCGAGGGAGGGCACGGTTTAAACTCTAGTTTAAACCGAAGTTTAAGCCAAACTGTGAAACTCATTCGTCGAGTTTAAACTAAATATTTGGTTTAAACTCAGACTGTGAAACTGGGCAATATGGTTTGGTTGTCTCGTTCTGTATTCACGGTAAAACATTCGTTCAATTTTTAAACGTAATTATGGATAGATTAATGCACATTGTGAGTGTACTAAATATGGTATACACCACCTACCAAATTTATTTATTATACGAACAATATAGAAAAAGGAGGTGGTGGGTGCGTGAAGTAAATTTATCTAGAGACATCGATGGTTTTTTTGTAAAAGATATTAAAAAATTAAAAGCCGCGTTTTTCCTGCTTGACTAAGCCAAGCCACTGCCACTCAATCACAAATGGCCAGTAATCAGTGCGATAAACTTAAAGAGCGATAACAGTAATCAAAGTTCAACATTATGTAGTTGGCAGGCCTGCAGTTGGCGATGAAATTAGAAATTTTACCAATCGCAGCGATGAGCGAAAATGTAGTTATCGTCGGTAGTCGCAATTGTGTTCGATTGGATAGCAAAGTGAAGGTTTTAATTTTTTGACAGTGGTTGTTGCTTGTAGTTGTCGCCGGTCGTACCCATTGTGTTTAGGCCTAATGGTTGTTGCAATGAGAACAATTCCCGTTCCCTCTTCAATAAGCCGATTTCGCGTCTGGTAAGCTCTAACTCTGATCGCAGTAGTTCCATCTTACGACGATTAAGGTCTATCTGATTCCCCTTTGACTGTCTTCACTTGTGTTTGCAGGCTGCTTTGGTGTGCTCGTTGTACACTACTTCATATATCGTGGCCACCGTAGGATTCACATTGTTTTGACATTCCGCATTCCTACTTGCGGTATCTTCGTTTGCATCTACGTTCAACAGGCTATTATCATTGTCGCACACTGTCTCATGGGAACTCATTTTGTTGCATTTACAGCTAAAATTGTGAAAAGAAGAAAGAACAACGAAGTACTTGCCGTATGCGTTTTGCAGTTTCTCGTTTCTGGTTTTTTTTTTCCACACGTTTATCCTTACATCTTCGATGTTTTTTCCTTCGTTGGTACTTCACATCCACATGAATTCGTAAAACCTCCCTGCTTGCACTTTTTATTTCTCCAATGCAGCTAAATGCAATATCTTCGTTTGCATTAGTTAACCGCACGCCACGAAACGTGTAATCCTCTCAAAATTGTATACGTTGATGCGTTCTTATCCCACTTCTGAATTTTGTAAAGAGTCAGGATGATGGATGGAAAATAAGAACACGGATTGTCTTTAGTTCAGTAAGATTTTATTAATTCGTATACATAACTAGCACACGTTTCCTTGGCGTGACCACCTTTTAAAGCGTTGAGTGACAGACAGAGAAGACAGACGAGAGAGCTTGTAGTAATCGGGTTTGCTGTTGAAGGTTAGTGTCGCTGTCGTCGCAAAGTTTGGTACTGTCCAACTTGTAAATATTAACATATTTCACATCGTGTGCCTTACTAATACAACTAGAGCGGACTATTTGATACTTAGGCTTAGGTCAAAGATAAGCTAATAAGAAGATAGGACACAGCCGAACAGAATTGGAAATTTTTCGTGTTTTTTAGAAAAGAGCAAATAATGTCATATATTTTCATCTTTTGCATGAATGAGGGAAAGAACTTGGTAATGCATTATTGTAGTGCGATTGAGACAACGAGTTAAAAACAAAAATCAAGAGAACGTAGGATTACCCGAATGTTAAAACCTTCTTGAACATCTCCAAAATCTTTCAAACTATTCATAATAATGTACATCGGGTCGTACTACCTGACTTTTTCTAAAAAAATGATATATTTCGCTCTCGCCAAGATTCTGAACGGAGATGTAAAATTTCTGTCAAATAAAAAACTCATCTTTCAAGAAAATATCAGAGAATCCAGCATGAGTTTCTCCCACTAAATCTGTTCACAGCAAAACGAATGTATCAGAAGTACGTGCGTTCAAATATCGTAGGTATACAGGAACAAATTTGGAACCAACTCCCAATATTTAAAACAAAAAAACTGTTTTATGGGAGTAAAATTTGGAAACTTCGCCCCTTCTCATAGTCTCTTATTTGTGTATGAATCAGAAGGCTGCAGCAAGAATACCCGTGTGGAGGCGACGGCTCTTGTGTACATACTTCATTAATAATACATATATTGTGTGGGATGGCAGATATCCCTTTTTTCATATACACTAGCACTTTAATTACATGATTAACTCATAAATGAGGTAGGATGAGACCCTATAAGCATACTTGCGTGATATTCAAGTAAATCCTTACTGATTTTTCAACCAGTACCAGTACTTATACTGGTGAAACATATTCAGTAAAAATTCAAATCTCTTTACTGGTACTTAAAAATTACCAGTACCAGTAAATTTATTGGTACTGGCGAATGCCAGTAAATCACCAGTAAACACCAGTAACAACCAGTATGCCAGTAAGCGCCAGTAATAACCAGTAACCCCCAGTAAACGCCAATAAACACCAGTAACCTACTAATATCAAGAAGTAAATACAAATTTATCCACCAATCTGATAAATTCATTTATTATTAAAACAGAAGACTCATTTTTATATCCGTCATATATTATTTAACAGAAATATTTTCATCTTAGGTGTGTTTTACATGAAATTATTTCAATAGTTCATTTGGGAAAAATCCAAGTTATTCATTAATTATTCGCTAATATCATCTTTCATATGTTCGCTTTCTTTCATGAGTACCATGAGTAGTTAAATATTCCATTTAAATGGAACAAGTGAAACAGTGAACCAATGTTCCTGTTATTCCAGACAAGTTTTTCAAAAATTTCTTAAATGCTTACAAAAAATATAATGGCCAAAGCATCGGAGTCAAGTGCCTTTAGCCGTTAAGGTCACCCCATCAGTGTAGAATTTCTTTTCTCCATAAGAAGCAGCTTCCATTGCAAATAGAGGACAATATTACTAAGTTTAGTATTATTATTAATCTGTTTGCCAATCCAATAACAAAATATTTTATAAAATCATCCACAAATATAGTGTCAGCATCTAGTTCCGCTTGAGGCTTTTCCAATATCCATCACTGCAATTCGTACATCCATTCAATTCGAGGAATAGTTCTTACTGGATCTTCAAGTGATTTCGGAAAAACATCGATAGCTATGTATGTGACACCAGTTCCAGCCGATGTTCCATATTCTTGACCATATGTATGTAGGTGCATGTACGTAATATATACATTCCTATAAGCAAGCAACTTAAGTGTAGTTTTATTATTAAGCCTGCGAAAGGATTTTAACACGTTACATTAAAATCGGTTAGGACTTCAAGGATTAACGTAATTTTATTCGGAATAAAGAATGAACAATTGCTTTTCGTGAAGTAATACCTACTTAACGTGTAATAAAAATGAGTCTTCTGTTTTAATAATTCATGCATTTATCAGATTGGTGGATAAATTTGTATTTAATTCTTGTTATTGGTAGGTTACTGATGTTTTTTGGTGTTTACTGGGGGTTACTGGTTATAACTGGCGCTTACTGGCGTACTGGTTGTTACTGGTGTTTACTGGTGATTTACTGGCTTTCGCCAATACCAATAAATTTACTGGTACTGGTAATTTTTAAGTACCAGTAAAGAGATTTTAATTTTTACTGAATATTTTTCACCAGTATGAGTACTGGTATTTACTGGTACTGGTACTCAAAATCATACAAGTCTGCTTATAAGTATATTCGTACTACTTATAATATGGTTAAACTTCAGTTATTTTGCGTTTATATCCTTATGCGACCCTTGAGTAGATACAGATTTCATATTTAGGTAATTTAGGTGATCAAACCCAACTATTTTCTTCAAAAGCTTCACAAATACTTATTTGAATAAAATTATTGGAATTGTCTTAAACTTTAAATTAAGTAACGAGACATCTTGCGAAAAGAAATGCGTGTACCAAGACTTAATTATTTGAAATTGGAACTAATGGACACCAAAAAACATATATTCATAATTGAATGACAAATAATTGTTTGAAATTCAAATAATGACCATCAGAAATAGTTATTTGAGAATGATTCACCAAATAACGAATAATTATTTGATTATTAAATAACGCACGATCGAGTAACAAATAATTTGCACCAAATAACATATAATTATTTGATAATAATTCACCATATAACGAATAATTATTTGATTATCAAATAACGCACGATCGAGTAACAAAAATTATTTTAATTTCAAATAATTTGCACCAAACAACAAATAGTTATTTGCGAATAATTCACCAAATAACGAATAATTATTTGATTATCAAATGAAAATTTATTCGAATAATGCCCAGCACTGCGCCCAATTATCAAACGCCGCCCGGCTGAGTCGAAGTCTTGTACGCTCGCACTGTGTTTCAGCCGTAAAGCCTGTGGCTGGCTCTGATTCTGCAACTTACATTGACGCGGGCTGGCTGTTGTGAGCAGAGTAGGAAATATATTCTGAACTGATCCTTTGGCTCAATTCGCCCTCTGTATATGGTTTGTGGTCAAGGCATATAGAAGACAAGGTATTCCCATTGCGAACCACGTTCCGCCATTTGTGTCCGAACGTATAGGAAAGTACAGTACAGAGAACACAATATAATCTCTCATCTCTCTGTCTTTTCAATAGAAATGTATATACGTTATAGGACGAAACACGTCACAGTTCTAGTACAAATTTTTTAATGAGAATTACTTGTCTGCTATATCCCTTGGTCTGTGGTCAGTACTGGAACTTCTACTACATGTGAAGTAGATTTACTATACTTTAGCTCTTAGAATTGTTTACTACAATCCAACTAATTTCTACTACACTTTTGAGAATTATGGAAAATAAGCAACAAATATATAATTAAATTACCAATCAAGAAATTTTTTGATATACATATACATACATGTCGTAGACATTTGAAGTAACTCAGCATTTCACGAAAAGTCTGGAAATTTCATGGAGAGTAGGCAAATAGTGTAACGGTTTTGACTTAGTCACTTTTTACATTAAGGGCCGTATTCACCAAGCCATTTAATTGAATTTAATTTAATTTCTGTTTTAGTACTCCTGTAAGAGAGGGTTAGAGCACACTTAAAATTAAATTAAAATTTAATTTGGGTTATTTTATGTTATAATAACGCATACCTATATAACTTCAATTTTAATTTAAGTGAGCCCTAACCCTCTCTAATGGGTGTACTAAAACAGAAATTAAATTAAATTTCAATTAGATGGCTTGGTGAATACGGCCCTAAGTATCTAAAATTTTTAGTCGCTTCATCAAATGCTAAAAGCGTTTACGCCGATAGTGTAATACCACCCGATACTACCAAATACTAGGAGAGGGAGATGGGTGGAGAAGGGGGTGGTCGCACACAGGCCTGCGACACACCCACCCACACTCACCCACCCATCCACACACACCGCACGTGTATGTGTGCGTATGTGTGGGTGGGTGTGGGTGTGTGTTCGTCGCAGGCCTGGGTGCGACATCCCCCTTCACACGATATGCATAATACATACAGTGTCTTCTCACTTTTTTCCGTATGTGCACTGTAGATACGTACATTACTTATTTCCTCCAATATAATTGTATGTATGTACATACATACAATTAGCAGAATTATTCGCGCCCTCTTAAAATAAATATTTCAAGACGGCCGCACAAGTGCATATCGGATTACAGTTTTGCATAGATGTATAGCTTGCATCAAGACTTTTTTACATTTTCTCATGTGCGCTTTTTCAACGTGTCGTGTGAAAACAATAAAAAGAAAGAAAGAGCTTTTGAAGCGATCGTGGTTACCTGGGTGCAATTTGCCCAAACCTCGGGGAGTCGTGTTTTGAATTCCGTATAGAGAAGATCCGGGGTAAAAATATTCGTTTCTAAATAAAAATTGTAACAAAAAGATATTTGTGCTAAAAGTAATTTTACCAATAATTCAATCAAGTGACTCGAATCGGATCTTGATAAGAGTTCCAATTTATAACACAAAGATTTCGTGTCGAAAAATTAACATCCAAGTGAAAAGAAAAAAAGTTGTGAATGAAGTGTTACTACAAACCCTTTCTACATACATACATGTCGTAGACATTTGAAGTAACTCAGCATTTCACGAAAAGTCTGGAAATTTCATGGAGAGTAGGCAAATAGTGTAACGGTTTTGACTTAGTCACTTTTTACATTAAGGGCCGTATTCACCAAGCCATTTAATTGAATTTAATTTAATTTCTGTTTTAGTACTCCTGTAAGAGAGGGTTAGAGCACACTTAAAATTAAATTAAAATTTAATTTGGGTTATTTTATGTTATAATAACGCATACCTATATAACTTCAATTTTAATTTAAGTGAGCCCTAACCCTCTCTAATGGGTGTACTAAAACAGAAATTAAATTAAATTTCAATTAGATGGCTTGGTGAATACGGCCCTAAGTATCTAAAATTTTTAGTCGCTTCATCAAATGCTAAAAGCGTTTACGCCGATAGTGTAATGCCACCCGATACTACCAAATACTAGGAGAGGGAGATGGGTGGAGAAGGGGGTGGTCGCACACAGGCCTGCGACACACCCACCCACACTCACCCACCCATCCACACACACCGCACGTGTATGTGTGCGTATGTGTGGGTGGGTGTGGGTGTGTGTTCGTCGCAGGCCTGGGTGCGACATCCCCCTTCACACGATATGCATAATACATACAGTGTCTTCTCACTTTTTTCCGTATGTGCACTGTAGATACGTACATTACTTATTTCCTCCAATATAATTGTATGTATGTACATACATACAATTAGCAGAATTATTCGCGCCCTCTTAAAATAAATATTTCAAGACGGCCGCACAAGTGCATATCGGATTACAGTTTTGCATAGATGTATAGCTTGCATCAAGACTTTTTTACATTTTCTCATGTGCGCTTTTTCAACGTGTCGTGTGAAAACAATAAAAAGAAAGAAAGAGCTTTTGAAGCGATCGTGGTTACCTGGGTGCAATTTGCCCAAACCTCGGGGAGTCGTGTTTTGAATTCCGTATAGAGAAGATCCGGGGTAAAAATATTCGTTTCTAAATAAAAATTGTAACAAAAAGATATTTGTGCTAAAAGTAATTTTACCAATAATTCAATCAAGTGACTCGAATCGGATCTTGATAAGAGTTCCAATTTATAACACAAAGATTTCGTGTCGAAAAATTAACATCCAAGTGAAAAGAAAAAAAGTTGTGAATGAAGTGTTACTACAAACCCTTTCTCCGACCGCTTCTCTACCTTTAACCGGGGAGCACGAGCGGACGAGCTACAACAATTTATGAAATTTTGGAATTGAATAAATTAAAAAAATTTATTTGGGTATTTGGCATGAAGGTTAGAAGAAATTTATTTCTATATATCAATAAAGAGTATTTATTACGTTTGACAGTTCTGTGTATATAATACGTGTGTCCACAAATACAAGGAATATAGGAATATGACAGAAATATGTTCGATGGACTTCAGTGCTTCCAGTTCTCCGCTGCCAGAAGTAGGAGTGGAAGTAATTTACTACATTTTTACTACACTTTTGTATTCGAATTTACTACACTTTCAACACGCTGAAGTTCCAGCACCAAGGTATATAGAAGACAAGCTATTCTCATTAAAAATGTTGTACTAGAACTGTGACGTGTTTCGTCCTATAAATTATATACATTTCTATTGAAAAACAGAGAGATGAGAGATTATATTGTGATCTCTGTACTGTACTTTCCTATACGTTCGGACACAAATGGCGGAACGTGGTTCGTAATGGGAATACTTGTCTTCTATATACCTTGTTGGAAAGTTTTTTTTTTGGGAAAAGAGGAGTGTAATCCTGAAGTATCGATATTATATTTAATTAAATCGCCTAAACAAAAACGAAGAAAATAAAACAAAAACATCCGGAAAAGAATCACTTCCAAAATAAGATCCCTATTAGGGTGGAAAATTTGGTGAATTGGTTTTATAAATTTCTGGCAAACTCGTGCTATCTAACCAAAAAAAGGGGCTGTGTCCATAGTTAGTGAAGTATCCAGCAATCTTTGATCCATCCAACATCCTACCAACATAGTCGCTGATTAATTTAATTAATCCAGCTGGAATCCTCCGATATTCGTGCCAAGAGTATAAGAGTTCACTTTTCAATCATCCAAGATATTCAGGTCGTTCAGACATAATAATGTCGTGTTCAATGAAGATCGTCTTAAAATAATATATATACGGATACAGAAACTATTGTCACAGTTCATCCAGTTTGGATATTAAAAACAAAGAAGAGAAAGAAATTCTCGAACAGTGCAAAGGAGACATCCATGGAGAGGCCTCTGCGGTGGACCATCACCTATCATGATATGTAAGATTTTAACTCTTGTTATTGCACAGTTTTGTACCGCAATTATAGTTTCAATACCTAGTTGTAAAATTTTTGACTAGTACCTCTAAACAAAGGTTCTAGTGGTGACAAAATAACGTACATACTTTTAAGAATATCGCTAGGAATCGATCCTTCAGAACGACATAATTTACCGAATTTAGTATTGTACCTACTAATAGTGAGAAGCTATACTAGACACATAAAGAGTTAACCAAAATTTATTTAAAGTTTAAACAATTATATAGCATTTGAATCGCTATACTATGTTTATGTATAATTTCAAATTAATGAACGAATTTAGTATCATATCGATAAGCCACCAAAGTTATCTACAGGTTTAAAGAACATTTCCGAATTAATTCATAAATTTATTATTGTAAAGATAAGTGATCGAAGTCAAAATTTAGTGGCGACAAGAAGCCATCACCAACGGAAGTCCCGGGGGGTATATCCCTATCGTTATGAGATTATTTCAGGTACATGTTGACAAATTACATACTATTTTATTATATTCATATTCAAATAGTTGCACATATATATTGTTACGAGCGTGGCCTTAGTTCGTTATTTAAAACACAATATTTCAGATATAATTCAAAAGTTCTTTCTTTATTTAACTTTACTGTTTACTCTCACAAATTCACAAATAATTATCAAATCAACTCTTTATTTATCGCTAGTACTGTATTTCTAATTATCGCAATCCAAATAGTTTACTTCGCTTACTTCGCTGTCTGAAATAATACTCGCCTCCTGGATGTGAGCAGCGCCGTATTTATACTCTACGAATTATCCTAGAACCTTCCTGAATATTCCATTCTCCAAACCCAGTTTACTTGGATGTCACTAACCTAAAGTTGTTTCCATTTCCAATAGATGTCGCTTGTATCACTTTGTGGCGCGTAACACTGCCCCCTTCTTAAAATTGTTCGTCCCGAACAACAGGTGATCCACGGTCTTGATGCTCGCAGTATTGACATAAACGATCTAGATGAACGATTTTCCGTTTGCCTCTTGTACCCCGCTGAATCCTATATACTACGTCATTTATTCTAGTCACTACTGAATACGGTCCTTCCCAGTGTTGTTGTAATTTGGGAGAACGTCCCTTACGTCGTTTCGGGTTGTACAGCCAAACAAGGTCACCTTCATTAAATCCTGCTGAGTTTGCACGTAAGTCATAGCGGGTCTTCATCCGATCGGTATTTATTGCTAATTTTTCTCTCGTGACTTCGTGTACGTCAGCTAATCGTTGTCTAAGTTCCGATACATAATCGTCTGGTAACTTTTGTTCACCTCTGGGTGTACCAAACTTGAGATCGCTAGGTAAACGCATCTCCTTTCCGAATATCACTTTTGCTGGAGTTTGTCCGGTCGTGTTGTGTACAGCTGATCGATAGGCCATTAAGAACATGGGAATATATCGATCCCAATCGCGTTGGTGATAGTCGACTACTTTCTTTAGTTGCTCGATCAATGTTCTGTTGAAGCGCTCTACCATGCCATCAGATTGTGGATGCAGAGGAGTTGTTCTGGTTTTTCTTATTCCCAGAATTTTACACATCTCTTGGAAAGTCCGTGTTTCGAAGTTCCGTCCTTGGTCCGAATGAAGTTCATGAGGAACACCAAATCTACTGACCCAATTCATTACTACCTGATCCGCTACTGTGGTAGACTCTTGATTAGGGATTGCATAAGCTTCAGGCCACTTACTGAATTAGTCAATAGCAACTAATATATAACGGTTACCGTTATCTGTTTCTGGAAAAGGTCCAGCGATGTCTACGGCTATCCTTTCAAATGGGGCACCTACATTATACTTATGCATTTCTCCTCTACTTCTGTGTGGTGGTCCTTTGCAAGAAGCACAGATAGTGCATCTGCGGCACCATTCCTCAACATCCTCCCGCATATGTAACCAATAAAATATTTCACGTATTTTGGAAATTGTTTTATTCACCCCCAAATGTCCTCCAGATGCTCCACTGTACATTTCTTCTAGAACATCTTTGACCTGGGATGCTGGCACGACTATTTGCATTCGGAATGACTCGCCGTTAGTTGATTCGCACTTGCGCTTTAATATACCACATTCAACGTGAAGAGAGTTCCATTGAGCCCAGTAGCTCTTCAGTTTCTCACTCTTCTCCGAGATATCTTGCCATTGTGGTCTTTCCATGTCTTCTTTCCAAGCAAGAATAGGTGCTATGTCTGGGTCTTCCCGTTAAGCTGTTCGCAAGCTCTCGCTGTTCCAACCTGTCGATGGTTCCACCGTCATCAGCTGTATAGTTGCCTCCGTTTCTTTTTCTTTCAGCCGAACGCAATGTTTGCATTCAACTTTGCATGGACGTCGTGAAAGGGCGTCTGCATTTCCATGGATACGTCTTCTTCGGTGTTGGATTTCAAAGCCATAAGCTTGGAGTCGCTCTATCCATCTCGCCACTTGCCCCTCAGCGTTCTTAAACTGAAAAAGCCATTTAAGCGCTGCATGGTCAGTGCGGAGGATAAATTTCTGCCCGTAGAGATATTTATGGAAATGCTTGGTTGAGTTTACAATGGCAAGTAGCTCTTTCCTTGTAGCACAATAATTTCTCTCTGATTTTGAGAGTGCTTTGCTAAAATAAGCTACTGGCACCTTTTGACCATCCTCCTCCTGTGAAAGCACTGCACCAATACCTACATTGCTGGCATCCGTGTCCAATATAAAAGTTTTTCCCAGCTTTGGATAGTGAAGCACTGGAGTTCCACAGAGCTGTTGCTTCATATTTGCAAAACTCTCGTTACATTTATCTGACCATATGAACGGCTTTCCTTTTTCTGTAAGTTGATGTAGGCTCCTTGCTATATCTGCAAAACCTTTTACGAATCGCCTGTAGTAGGTAGCTAATCCAAGAAAACTCCTTAATTGATGTTTGTCCTTTGGAACAGGCCAATTTTTCACAGCTCTTATCTTCTCTGGATCAGTTCTTACTCCTTGTGATGAAACTATATGCCCCAAATATTTTACTTCATTCTTGAATAGAGCACATTTATTCGTACTGAGCTTCAGTTTCGCATCTCTCAGTCTTTGAAGTACGTCCCGTAAGTTGTTTTTATGTTCCTCGAATGTCCTTCCGATCACAATTATGTCATCTAAGTAGACAAGACATGTTTTCCAGGTTAATCCTCGTAAAACACATTCCATGAGTCGTTCGAATGTGGCTGGAGCATTACATAATCCAAATGGCATAACTTTGAATTGCCATAAGCCACTGCCAACTGAGAAAGCAGTTTTGTCTCGGTCCTCGGGATGTATATCCACTTGCCAGTAACCACTCTTCAAATCCAATGTGGAAAACCATTGCGCTCCGGAAAGAGTGTCCAATGTGTCATCAATCCTTGGTAACGGATAGCTATCCTTTCTTGTTACATTATTTAGTTGGCGGTAGTCCACACAGAATCGGGTGCTGCCATCCTTTTTCCTGACAAAAACAACTGGCGATGTCCAAGGGCTGTTAGATTCCTCAATTATGCCTTGTTCTTTCATGGAATTTATCATATCTGCAACTTCTGGTTGTTTGGCTAATGGTAGTCTTCGTGGTGGTTGCCGAATGGGCCTAGAATCTCCTGTTGTGATCCGATGCTGGACAAGATTTGTTTTGCAGAAATCATCATCATTCATTGCAAATAATTCCGAAAATTCATCGATCATCTCTTTGGCATCGTTGTATTGCTGCTCACTTAAGGCACTAGATGAAAGAAGTTTCTGAACCTGTTGAGTAGTAGCTGGTATACGTATTGCCTCCTTAATATTACTACCATTTGCCAAATTAACAATCTGATAAACAGGCTCACAATTTCCAATTATAGCACCTTCTTTTAGTTGTACCTCATTTTCGGATGTGTTGAGCACTCTGACTGGAATTAATGTTGCGCCTTCTGTCTTCACTAAAGTCTTACCAACGATGATGTTCGATGTTACTTTTGTAGGGTTAGGCTCCACCAGATAGAATCGGCAGGTCCCGATGTCATCAGTAAGCTTTGTCCATACTAGCGTCTCCGAGAATGCAGAGAGAGTCATATTCTCACAGACCATCGTCCTTATTTTTGCAGGATAATCTGTTCCTCCTCCTAGTCTCATAGGAATTTCTATGTTGCCATATTTGAGTATTCGTTCTCCGACATCTAAATTTATTTTATATGTGGTCATAAAGTCTACTCCAAGGATGCATTCATCCATTATGTCTGAAACTAGGAAATTGTGAGGAAATAGTAGTTCACCTACTTGAACATCCAAAGTTATTTCTCCAAAAACTTGTGCTGCGGCTCCAGTTGCTGTTCTTAGTAAATATTTGGTGGTATTGTGAAGCCATTTGTTCTTGACAAGATCCGCTCTAATAATTGATCTCGAAGCTCCAGTGTCGATAGTGACAACGCAGTCATTTTTTCCTACACTTCCATGTATAACAAGACTGCTATTATTTCTCTGCAACTGGGCTATCTGAATGATGACTTCGGGGCTGTCGACTCTACAAACCAACTTCTGCCCCCCGAAGTTGGTTTTTACATGTTTTCCGACTGCTGAACAGGGGAGCTGATGCGACTAGTCGCTGTTTGATTTCTAGGCTCTCCCCGAATAGCTTGCTCCCTGGCTCGAAATCTTTGGCATTCTGTTCTGTCCTCCTCTTCTGGTGATTCTGTTCGACGGCGTTTTCTGCAGTCCGTTTGGAGGTGTCCTGGTCTATTACAATTCCAGCATCGCAGAATACCGCGTGAAGAATTGCTCTGTGATGGCTGCATTCTATTACAAGTACATTCTTCCACCGAAATTTCTCTCACTCGTACTGCACTTCGAGAAGCTTGCCTGGCAGATTCATACGCTAATGCATACGCTAGTGTTTCTGCTGTTGATTTCTTTCGTGCTAGCCTCAACGCTTGTTGTAAATTTTGATCTGCAATAGCGTTCACAAATGCTTCTGTTGCCACTTCATTAAGGAAATCCGCATTTACGCTAGAGTATGAGTGATAAGCTAATCTTTCCACATCACCCTGCAGTTGTTGTAGTGATTCGCCATGCTTTTGAATCCTGTTGCGTAGCTGTAGGCGATATACTTGTTGCATGTGTTCATCTCCATAACGTAACTCTATCGCCTGTACTAATGAAGTATAATCACGTTGCCTTTCTATCGGTATAGTTTGTAAAAGCTCTGATGCAGAACCTCGAAGTGCTAATACCAGAGCTGTAGCTTTGTCTGCATCATTCCATCCGTTTACTTCGGAAGCACCTCGAATTGTCTCTTGAAAATATGCCACGAATTTTGTCCATCAAATATTGGAGGTTTCATTCTGCCTGCATTGGATATTTCAATTCCTTCGTGCCGTGGTTGTCGATGCTTCATCTTTTCCAAATCTGATTTGAAGTTGTCAAGCTGTTCGGTCACTTTTTGTTGAACTTCCGCCACTTCTTGCTCGATTCCTTCAATTTTTTAAATTTTGTTCGTCTAACGAGTTTTTCAGGAAATTCTTTTGTTCCTCTAAGCGATTTTCTAGACAATTCTCCAGAGAACTCTTTTGTTCATCCAAACGCGTTTCCAGTGATTTCTTCTGTTCATCTAAACGGGACTCCATGGAATTCTTTTGTTCATCCAAAGCATTCTTCTGCTCATCGAAACGGGATTCCATAGAATTCTTTTGTTCATCCAAAGCATTCTTCTGCTCATCTAAACGGGATTCCATAGAATTCTTTTGTTCCTGGAGAGAATTCTTTTGTTCGTCCAAACGGGTTTCCATAGATTTCTTGTGGTCCTCGAGAGAATTCTTTTGTTCCTGGAGAGAATTCTTTTGTTCGTCCAAACGGGTTTTCATAGATTCCTTGTGGTCCTCGAGAGAATTCTTTTGTTCCTGGAGAGAATTCTTTTGTTCCTGGAGAGAATTCTTTTGTTCATCAACACGGGCTTCCATTTTGCTCATTAAAGTACTTAAAAGCTGTTCTATGTTCATTGCAGGCTCTTCCTCAACTTCTGGTTCTTCTTCGAAAACGAATGTCTCAGGATTCTTTTCTTCCTCTGTCAAAGCTTGTCTAAGTCGCTCGACTAGAAAATTCTTTAGGCCAGTCGTTTGTAATGACCGCTTCCCCAACTCCACTTTCAATTCCTGTATGCGAAGCTCCTCTAGCTTGCGTCCCATTCTTGCGTCCCATTCTTGCGTCTTTTGTAATTCACTCACAGTTTAATATAAGATTATCTTTCGGAATTTTTACACACGAATTCACAAAATTAAGCACTCTTTGAATTTCAAATTCAAATGCCACCACTTTATTTCGCGATTTTATTTTACTTCTGACACCACGCTCGTAGCCTTAGTTCGTTATTTAAAACACAATATTTCAGATATAATTCAAAAGTTCTTTCTTTATTTAACTTTACTGTTTACTCTCATAAATTCACAAATAATTATCAAATCAACTCTTTATTTATCGCTAGTACTGTATTTCTAATTATCGCAATCCAAATAGTTTACTTCGCTCACTTCGCTGTCTGAAATAATACTCGCCTCCTGGATGTGAGCAGCGCCGTATTTATACTCTACGAATTATCCTAGAACCTTCCTGAATATTCCATTCTCCAAACCCAGTTTACTTGGATGTCACTAACCTAAAGTTGTTTCCATTTCCAATAGATGTCGCTTGTATCACTTTGTGGCGCGTAACAATATATATATACGTCAAGCATAATATATTAATCTTGTTAAGAGAACACACTTCGCTTATATACGCGTGAAGAGTCGGAATCTATTTAATGTACCTATTGACAAATTACATATTGCTTTAAGATATTCATATCCAAATATGTGCACCTATATGTATACGTTAAGCATAAGATATGAACCTTGTCAGGAGACCTATCTCTGAGACATAATTGAATTAAAATAAATTCACGACACACTTGTGCTCTACCTGCCATTCTCAAATAGTAGTACGTAAATCATATTTATATCCACGATGATAGGAAGATTTTTTTGATATTAGCTCGAGTTAACATTGTCAAGAGCCCCACCCAAGGGGAGTAGGTCGGATTTTCGTGTTATACTTTAGATCTTGCGTGACAGCGTAATGCTCCAGAAGACCTTCTTGAGACGATTTTTCCGAATTGTAAATTAATCGGTATGTAGATAAGTACTTTACCGTCCCTTCCGTACTAGAAGAAGTCCAATTGGGTCGGCTCCCGCCTAGAATTATTTACATGCCTGTATAGGATTGTGTATGCACTTATCACTAGAATTGTTTAAGGTCTATTCAGAAAGTAGTTTAACCACTTATAGTTAAGATTGTTAAATAGCTCTTACGACTACCTAATACGTGCTGCGGGGGTGAAATTAAGACAAAAAAAAATGTAAATACATGAATACACTTACCGTTTATAACGAAATGAAGCGCTAAGGCTTTTCTTTCTCCTTTCACTCTCCCGGAGTGCTCTTCTCTCGACATGGTCGGCTAGGTTCACTACTTCTCTTCTCTTTTCAGGTCTACAAGGGACTCTGAAAATATCTGCCCTCAGAGTCAGTTGGGTGGTTGGGGCATGCAGGATGGCAGACCATTTGCGCCTTCAATGTGGATGTAGGTAAGTGACGTACCCTTCAGGACCGAATGTGTGCCGGCGTTTTTTTTGGATGTAGGCACGATTTTTTTTGTATGTGGCAGGCGGCAGGGGCAGGTTTTCGTGGAACCTCCCCACACTCTCCGCCAATAGCCGTGGCGGGCTAGCGTGCCGCCCTGCAGTCAACGCTGTCGAGTGATCTGTCAGCTCATGCTGGCAGTCTGGACTTTAGGTCCTAGTCAATCACTCAACATAGTTTCATAACAAGCAACAATATCAGCTGTGCAAAAAATACGATCTTGCATGATGAAAAAACTTTGATATTTTTGAATTTACCTCGTTTTTAAGACCTACTTATTATAGTCCTTGGATTTATCTTTGAGGTACAGCTTTATTATTAAATTTTTGTGCGATTTTTTATTCTAAATGTTTTTTTGTGATTCATCTAACTTACTCTAAAGAAGAACCTTAATAGAGCAGTTCATTATTACTGCTTTGAAAAGGTTAACCAAGGAAGAAGATTCGTGCTATACTCTACATTAGGTTGAATGCTGCTTTAGCGTCTGAGTGCTTGGAGTTTGTTAGTAAAAGAAAGCAGGCTAAATGGACCTTTATCGCCTCAGCTTTGGATGAGGCTGTAGAGCCGCTTGCAAAGGGGTGTTCAGGCTTATACGCCGCTTTATGATCTTATTAGGTTTAAGTGTCGCTTTATCGAGAAAATTCAGCACTCTTGAGTGAAAGAAACAATTCTGGTTTATTCATTTGAATATGGGCCCTTTTATATAACTTGAATACATTGGTTAAAGGGAAAATCATTTCACAAGCAAAAATTAATAATTTCGAAATTAATTGCTAAATTAGCAATTTCACTGGCTCTTTTCGTGATGATTTGCGTGTGGAATGAATGATCTTTTAGCATAAATTATTTTTATCGTGCATTCATAAAGATTGATTCATTTGGCTTGCTGGTTATAACCTAGATGAAATCTATAGGATATACTAAATTGTCATTATGTTTGTAACGCATAGAAATAATGCTGGTAGAGTAAAATGGGTTGGACATCCATTCATAAATTAGATGTTATTTTGATTTTTACATATCCGTCTGTACGTCTGTCTTTCCACGTGATCACTCAAGAGCACGTGATCTTATGTAGATTTGAATGGGACTTCAGTCAGTGTAACCATAAAGTAATAAAGGCTAAAGAGATGACAAGATTAACTTTGCTTTGCGAACCAATATTTGAAAACTCAATCTGAAAGTTTGGATTCAATCGTCAAAGCTTTTCTTGCAGAGCTCGCATCTTGTGTATTGAATTTTAAGCCCACTGTACCAGTAGGTATCACATCAAGCATCATCAAGTCAAGGCATGATGTACTGAATGGAGTAAATGCAACACTACCAAAGTTTACCATGGTAAATATTAATACGCATATGAATGTGTTAATTTTGGAAGTTCTTTTGATACAAAATATTTTTGCTTAAGTGGAAGGAAATTTTGCGATGATTATAACTGATATGGAGGTATTAGCTGCGTTTTTTTATATTGTACTGGTTCATTAGAAATTTCAATTAATTTCATTCTATAAAACGTCTGTAGGTAGCCATGATTTTTTTTATGGGTGAAAATTATCAAATTGCATTTCAATTTTCACAAAATGCCAAAATAGATCAAAAATATTAGGTTCTAATTCTAAAGTTGTAATTCTTCGTGTGATATTCAAATTGTCTGTGCTATCTATGAGCGGAGTGAGAATGACCTAGAAATCAATTTATTATGCTTTTTAGTTTGATATTTTTTATTGATGAAGCTGAAAATTTGAATAGAATTATATTTTTTAAATCCTGATCGATTTACGTTACAAAAATATTTTAACACTTTTTTAATTTTATAAACTCATGATTTTTATACGTTAGATAAAGTCTCATATGGTATGCTAACCTTATCATTCCGTTTGTAACGCATATAAATAATGCTGGTAGAGCTAACTGGATTGGGCACGCATTCATATGTATTATTAATTATTTAGATTTTTGTATATTCGTCTGCCGTCCATAGTTATTAGTTCTTCACGTATTCCCAAAGCTATTCTCAAACTTATTCCCAAAGATAGTTTGTTCCCTTGGTAGCGTCATTTAAAAAAATAAAAAAATATCGGCTAATTGGTTGTGAATTAATAACTCGTTAACGGCTCCAAATAGCCCATATGGTGTAATAAGTCAAAGTAAAGAGGAAAGTCTACAGTTTACAGTTTTTATAAAAAAAGTGACATTTTTCTAAAAACATAGAGGTCAAAGTCAAAAAAAGGTAAGAAAAGTAGTTACGCTATGACAGTTCTGGACCATTTTTTCAATACAAAAATTGTCCGGAAAATTCAAACTGTTTTAGTCTACGTCACAGGGCCTGCCTGGGGGAATTCCTTCCTACCGTCTGGCTGACCAGGGGATGACGTCATCTGGTTGGCTGATCCCCGTAAGCTGTTCAAGCTCTTGTCTTAGCTGATTTTTTAATAAAATAATGTTGGATTTTTTGCTGGAATCGATCCGAGAACGGTTGGTTTTGTAAAATTTCTTAGTGTCTCATTCAATGGTTGGGCTTCCTTAAATCGGTTTCCCTATAACTGTAATAATACTTTCAATATTTTACTATAATGTGTATCTTAAACTATAATACAATTAAAACAAACTATTTCATTAAATGGTATTTTACATATAATACAATTTTTATTTACAATACATATCTTAGACTAGCCTTAGATTATATGTTTTCTGCGTCTGCTCCTTGCTGGTCTGATTGAATTTGTAACGGCTATAATTTTTCTTGTTGCAAGTAAAGAAAATCTAATTCTCTTATTTCTTCTTTTTGCTGCAGATGCATATGGGAAAGAGAAATTTTATTTCTTCTTCGCAAGGAAAAGGCAATAAATTGAGTCCAAGCGGAAATTAAGCTCGAGACACTCAATAAAAATAAACCGCACGCTTAACGTTTGTTTTAAACAAAAAACTAGAAATGTAATTCGAGCATTTCCGATCACCCCAATAAAGGTGCTGACCGATAAGGTGCAATGGACTTGGGTAATTTTCCCTCATATCGTTTTTTCGGTATGTGGCGATCGAAACTCCACTTTGTAAAGCAATTCGATGGAAGAAAGATCTTCCGCGGGAGCTCGTCCAGTTTTGTGTTTTGTTTTTCGAGTCTTGTGCGCCCTTACAGCATTTGGAAAAAAAAAAAATCAAATCAGAAGTGACTATAATATTTCCTTAAATAAAGACTGGGCATCGAGCAATTGTGCATGCATGCGGTAATATTGAAACGTTTATACGAGAAGTTTACATTTTTTTTCTTTTATCTTTAAATTTGATTGTGGATGTGACTCGATAGTTACTGAGTGACGGCATAAGCTTTTTTTTTTTTTCTGCCCTCAAAGAAGGGAAATTTGGATAAATCTAAGGTGAGGTGTGATTACTTGTTCATTGCCGGGAAAAATTTATTTAGTGAGGTTTCTTCTTTCTGTTGGTCTGAGTACAGATATCAGGTGACAGTCTTTGGCCTGCACGGCGTGGATCAGTGCCGGAGGGAAAGGACAAAGTAACAAAGAAACAAAAGTACAGAAATCGGCCAGTGAAGTTTGCGCAGCATCGATAGGGCTGAACCTGGCGCCTCCTAGAGCGCCCAAAAAAAAAAATTTTCTTGGGGTTAAACATCATCCAAAATCATCGTCGGAGCTTGACAGCGGAACGGAGGAGAAACCAGCAAAATCTACTGATAGGAGAGAAAAGAAAAAAAAAAAAAACCCAAGAGCAAGCAGGAGAAATTTCTTATCTTTTTGTCCGTATTTTTTTTTTTGTTGTTGATTTGTTTTCACAGCGTTAGTCACCAGGCCGCTGAAGCGCTTCATCGCCGGGAGATTGACAAGTAAGTAAGTTTGCGACAAATTAATTGTAATGTGAGTAGATTGTTTTATTTTTTTTTTCTCTTCTCCTTGTCTTCTCGGGGTTATAGGCTAATTCTATATTTCTTCCTCTGTTCGTTTATTTCAATTTTTTTTTATATATATATATATATATTAGCAATGAATTCGGAACTTGGCGATTTTTTTTTTTTTTTTTTTTGTTGTTTTTCTTTTCCCCATAGAAATCTAAATTAGTACATTAGTATATTAACGTAGTTTTTTTTTGTCTTGCGGAATATTATATTATAATGAAGTAGTTTTTTTGTGTTGCGGAATAGTATATTATAATGAAGTAGTTTTTTTTTGTTTTGCGAAGTATTTCCGGATAGTTAGTACTTATATATACATATATTTGTATACATGTAAGCTACCATCATACTTCCACTTAGCGATCTTTATTTTTTTTTGTTTTTTTTTAATTTTAGATTCCTAGAATAGTCCACTAATGGAAGGGTTAATTTGGATTAGCGAATTCTCTCATAGCGATTTTTTTTTCTGCTTTTTTTTAATGTTTCTTTGACATATTCTTATACATATATACATACTCACGTATTAGCTTGAATATTAATATATATACGCTAATATAGTGACGTAGTTTCTTTTACTTTATATCTACATATATATACGCGTCATGATTATTAATATATAGGCTAGTGCAGTAACTGAATGTTTTTTTTTTTTTCTTAATATATCTATACCTATGTATATACCCGCTGATGGTTCATGAATTGATTTACAAATACCCATATATTACCTGTTTGACTAAATGTGTGACCATTTATACTTTTGTGCGTGTTCGGGGAAATAAATAAATAATAATGGCCATGTGCTAAGTTTCATGTTTTCGTTTGGTGTCGGGTTTGGTTAGGGTTTTGGGGAAGCTCGAGATGCCGGGAGGATAAAGTAACTGGCCGGCACACCGAGGAGTATGAGGAGGGCAGTGGCGGGTGATGCAAGTAGCCAGAGTGTCCCACCATTCTGGGTGGTGTTCCCTTTCCTATCTTAAGCCTTTTCTTTTTTTAATTTTTTTATTTTTGTGTTTTTATTTGTGTCCACCTCTTTCTATCTTCCAGCGGTACAGTAATAGGTGGTTGAACAGCGAGCAAGAACCTAACCCAGCCCTGAGCTTGAGCCGGCAAAAAGCCTGTACCGTGCTCGCCTAAAGATCAACCTCCATTGTCCCTCAACAACCTTAAAAGGGACATAAAGTAGCCATGACCAGTCATCTGCCTCGCTGAGTTGAGTGGTCGAGAAGCGGCCACGCTGAGAGGTATATATGACTGGCCGGAAGGTTACAAATATGGCGCCCAAATAAGCATAATATTCTACAGCTTACAAACGAATGTTTTTTTTTGTTTTGTTGCTGTTTACTTTTACGAGTTAAGATATCACCTAAATATAGTTGCGCTATAATCACAGCGTCAATTTATTAGGTTTGTTCGTTTATAGATTAACTCTGGCTTCTTTAACACTTTTGCATTCCTAAGTGCTCGTGTCAATGCTTTCGCTAAGTGGTTAGGATATTCCGCACTGCAGGTTTCGCCCTTAGGTTCGATTGGTATTAGCGACTCTTAGTGATTTTGTAAAAACCTCGTTAGAGAAGGCTATTCTTATTTTTCATGTATTACACCCTTTTCTAATTTGTTGTCGACAACATTTCCGTCAAGTAGTTGATATGTGGCCTTTGAAGGGTTCCCTGCTTGATGTTTGATATGTGTTGTCATTTCTTAAATAATTATCTCTGTAAAAATTATCCAATCGCTTACTCCGCATGGCGGGCTGTTAGATTGAGCAGATTAGTATTCTCTATTAGCCCCGCTGGTGCAGATGATAGCGATTATAGAATCTTTTTTCTTACATAGGAGAAACCTTGGACCACTCGCCACTGACTCATCAAACCCTTAAAACCTGAACTAAATGAGCCGGTCACCAAACGAAGAAATATTAACCACTATTCAGTTCAGAAATTTTTTTTTAGTTTATCGAATTTTCCTTATATATACATATAAATAGGGATATATAAATATACCAGTACACAATTTGTTGGAAGCTGAAGAGCCAGGACATCTATTTTATTGGCTCAGAATCTGCAGTCATAATTTTATTATTTTACAATATCTTGGTACGTTTTTATCTCTAATTAACTGTACTTATATGCGCATTTTTATTGGAATTTAATTTTTTTCCTCTAAGTTATTTGATTGTTTTTTTTTCTTTTGCCTTTCGTTCAACGCACTAATATATCTCTTTTCCTACCAGTAGTTAAGCCGAAGCTTACTCTGCTGGCGTTCTAAGCATTATATTCTTCTTATTTTTTGTTTTTTTTTATATGTATATCTTTAGTCTTTATTGGTTATTCGGTATAGTTATAGTCTCATCGTATCTGTATGGTAACAAGATTAGACAATCTTAATACAGTCGAAAACAACGAATACATTATTGTATCTTATCTTACTTCTACTGGTTTTATTTTAGTATACACATATATATATATATATATTTTTTCTCTCTCCATTAACTTCAACTGCATTCCTTGGTAGCCTAAATATCTCATATTCACCTTATATTGTAATATATATCTTTATATCCGTAACTCGTTTCTCTTTCGCATTTACTAATAATGGATCCCAAATTCCTATTAGAAGACGAACGCAATGTGGAGTATAAGGTCAGGGGCCTAGATATAGCTGATCCCGATGCCTCTACCAAACTTAGAGAATTATTGGATTGAGAGGCATCGTTTCCTGGTCGAGCACCAACGGTTATGCACGATCCTTCCGAAGCGAGAAGTGAGCTTGAGATTTGTCAAGAAAAGCTCGACTTGCTAACTCGTCTAATTAAAGAGAATAAAGTCCAAACTTATGACGACTATCAACGCGTGAGATGTCGATTGAGTCATCTAAGTGGGCGTGCTATACGCTTAGCTAGCTCATCGACAGATCATTCAGAAGAGGCCACTGAACAAGTATCGGCAATGTCCGAGCTTATTAAGGAATTCATGAAAATTAAGATTCCTCCTCGTAGGGATGCCTCTGAGAACCAAAAGCCCCAAGCCCTTGCAGGAGCAACTAGTACTCCAGCACCACCTAGCTTTGAGACAAATGTTGAAGGAGATGAGGCCGCCGCGAATGTTGGAACAGGTGCAGTCCGTCGACGAATTCAGTTCCCAAGAAGTGTGACACTTCCATCTTTGTCGATAATCGGAAATACAGCTGGGGATCTAGGAAGGTCTCCTAATCAGTTTTTGAGCACAACCACGAATCCATTAAATTATACAACCCTGACGCCGCGCATGGGCAATCAGAGTGATCCCTTGTCAACTACGCTTCTCCCTACTGAACAAAATCGCGGAACACACTCTAGCGGGAATCAACCCAATGCCCACTTTCAGTATAGTGGCCGCCCAGAATCTTCAAGTTCTCCTAATTGGCAGCCAAGGCTACCAAAATGGAAATTATCTTTTAACGGGTCCCCAGAGGGACTTGACGTCACCGAATTTGTCTTCCGAATAGAAATGCTTTCCAAGGACGATAGCTATCCGCTGGATCGTTTAATTGGCATTTTGCCTAACTTCCTCTCAGGTACGGCTGAAAGCTGGTTCTGGGTTTACAAGCGGAAGTATCCCGATACGAGTTGGCAGGGTATGAAGACAGCCCTACTCGAGCGATTCGGGAGCTATGTCTCAGAAAGAGAAACGCGAAGGGCCATTGAAACAAGAAGACAAGGCCCGAAAGAAACGTTCAATAACTTCCTGCTGGACGTAGAACGACTTAACGGTCGGCTTCGAAGACCCTTCCCTGACAGAGAGCTACTCGAAATTGTCCGAGAAAACATGGACCCAGCTCTGCAGAGTGCCACTACCACGACAATATTCAGATCAACGGAAGAGGTGAGAATTATCTGCCAGAGGCTAGAGAAATTGTGGGCTAGATCTGGGCACGATCCTCGACAGCTGACTATAGCTCGTACTTTCCGAAATAGAGCGCAGGTCGAAGAACTAGAAGAGGTAATACCCTTGTCAGAATACGTTGATAATGACATTGACCCACAAGTAGCAGCGCTTACGCCAGTGCTAAGGAGAAATACTGCTAACCGCGCTTCGTTTGATATATGTTGGAACTGCCGAGACTTAGGCCACAGATATCAAGACTGTTCAAAGGGTCATCTTGGGATATTCTGTTACGGTTGCGGACGTCCTGGCGTACTGAAGCCAAACTGTGGGACCTGTTTAGGCCGCGCGGTAAACAAGACCCCGAACGCAGAACGAGCTGGGGTCATGCGTTCGGGCCATACGACCAGTTACCCCAGTGCCAGGAGAGTGGAAGCAGCCACCAATACCGAGCCTGCAGCTCATCGCTAGAGAATGTGCACACTTTACCAACATTGCTACCCACTTCATCCCTTTCCCACTTAACATCAACCCAATCAACACTAACTCCCCAATCTTACATAGACACATCCAAAACAACTTCGGAGGAATCCATTCGCTCTCGATATATCGCCTCAAGTCGAGGTCGGCGGCGTCAGCTTAGAACTCGGAAGTACTTTACATCCAAAAAGCTGCTTCGTAAAGCAGTATCCGCCGCTATTCAGCGTGATGGAGAAGACCATCGCCCATACGTCACAGTAAAAATAGCCGAAGAAAATATAGTTGGTTTGCTCGACAGTGGAGCTTCTGTAAGCATATTGGGAAAACACTCTCTGGAATTTCTGCGTAAGAATAATCTTAGTTACAACCAGAGTCATTCTTATGTTCGGACAGCGGATGGCTCACGGAATTCTATCATTGGTCACGTAAAGTTGCCCGTCCGTTATGCTGAGAAAACAGAAACCATCCATTTTCACTTAGTGCCCAGCTTACAACAGGAACTTTACTTAGGAATTGATTTTTGGGATGCTTTTGGCATTACCCCTGCTGTAATAGACTCCCTGGATATTGATAAGACCACAAAGATCCATCCTCCGCAACACACCCTCACACCAGAGCAAAATGCCCAACTGGAAGATCTCAAACATCAATTTCCTTCCTTTTCGAAGCATGGCCTCGGCCGTACAAAACTGTTGGAACACAGCATCGACGTAGGAGATACTCCACCAATAAAGCAACGTCACTACCCGGTATCCCCAGCGGTTCAAAAGTTGTTATATGAAGAACTGGACCGAATGTTAGCCATGGACGTTATCGAAGAGAGTCAGAGCTCCTGGAGCTCTCCAGTGGTTCTCGTGAAAAAATCTAATGGGAAGGTGCGACTATGTTTAGATTCTCGCAAGGTCAATTCTGTTACCAAGAAAGATGCTTATCCACTACCATTGATAGATGGACTCTTAGGTCGCCTCCGAGAAACCAGATATATCTCAAGCTTAGATCTGAAAGACGCATTCTGGCAGATACCACTCGCAGAGTCCGCTCGTGATAAGACTGCATTCACAGTTCCTGGAAGGCCTTTATATCAATTTAAAGTCATGCCGTTTGGTCTATGCAATGCTCCACAAACTATGTGTCGCCTTATGGACCGGGTCGTGCCTCATCAATTCCACGATCGAGTATTTGTCTACTTAGATGACTTACTCATTACTTCCACTACGTTCGAGGAACATTTGGACTTACTGAGGGAAGTCGCTTCCCTGCTTCGTCAGGCAGGACTGACCATAAAC
This sequence comes from Dioctria linearis, assembly GCA_963930735.1. Taxonomy (NCBI): domain Eukaryota; kingdom Metazoa; phylum Arthropoda; class Insecta; order Diptera; family Asilidae; genus Dioctria; species Dioctria linearis. The sequence goes on along the minus strand of OZ005742.1, from coordinate 133,785,063 downwards.
GTTGAGAAGAGTAAGTTCGTTCTTCGAGAAATTAAATACCTTGGCTATGTGGTTGGTGAAGGAGGTCTGAGGGTCGATCCTGAAAAGGTGTCTGCAATTGTAAACTTTCCTAGCCCATCAACAGTTCGGCAAACACGCAGACTACTGGGCATGGCTGGATGGTACAGGAGATTTATCCCAAACTTTTCGAGCATCGCTGCTCCGATCACAGAGCTTCTGAAGAAGGGTGCGAAGTTTCAGTGGACTTCGGAGGCTCAAGAAGCCTTTAAACAACTAAAAGAACACTTATGTTCGGCCCCACTGCTAGCTAATCCAGATTATACGAAGCCCTTCTATATAAGATGTGATGCCAGCACTATGGGAGTAGGCAGTGTCTTATTTCAAAAGTCGGAGGATGATTCCGAAAGGCCAATTGCATTTATGTCCCAAAAGTTGAATTCTGCCCAGAGAAATTATAGTATCACTGAACTAGAATGCTTCGCTGCGGTACTGAGCGTAAAGAAGTTTAGAGCGTACATCGAAGGTTTCCACTTCACAGTCATCACCGACCACCAGAGTTTGAAATGGCTAATGACTCAAAAGGAACTTACGGGGCGACTTGCGCGATGGAGCTTAAAACTACAGTCATTCGACTTTGAGATCGAGCACGTAAAAGGAAGCCAAAATGTAGTGCCGGATGCGTTATCTCGAATGTATCTTGATTCGGCAGAGGCGACTATCTCTGACCTTAGCAAGCTAGATTACCTGGTGGACCTGAAATCAGCACACTTCTCTGACCCTGCTTACGTAGGTTGGAAAGACAAAATCTCGGCTACACCAGCTCAGTATCCTAATCTGCAAGTCACTGAACTGCACATTTTCATTCGTATTGAGGGCGGTGGTGATAACGATCTATCCGATATCCCCAGTTGGAAACTCTGGATTCCTCAAGGGCTCACCAAAGATTTAATTAGAAGGGAACACGAGAGCTCCACTGCAGCCCATGGCGGAATTCATAAAACCCTTGATAGACTGCGAAGATATTATTTTTGGCCAGGCATGCGCCAACAAGTCCGCGCATATATCTTACAATGCGATGTCTGCAAACAAACCAAAGCTCCAAACTGCAGGCTAAGGCCCAAAATGGGAAACCAGATTGAGGTAGAAAGGCCTTGGCAGAGATTGCATATTGACTATATTGGACCCCTCCCAAGAAGTAAACGCGGGAATACCACCATCCTAGTCATTGTGGACCAGTTTACCAAATTTGTCCTACTAAAGGCTTTTCCCCAAGCTAAAACTAAGCAACTCATAGAATATCTAGAGGAAAATATATTCCACTGTTACGGGGTACCTGAGATTATACATACTGATAATGGGCCACAATTTATCTCAACAGAGTTTGCTCGCATGATAGAACGCTTCGGTATTCGCCACACAAAGACTGCAGGATATTCGCCACAGTCCAATGCTGCAGAGAGAGTTAATCGCTCCATCGTGGCAGCAATTAGGTCGTATGTGCAAGAGGAACATACCAACTGGGATTCCCAGCTAAGTGATGTGGCTTGCGCTTTACGAAACGCAACACACCAGTCGACCAAATTTTCCCCTTATTTCTTACTTTACGGATACCACATGATCTTACATGGAGGTACATACAATCTTCTCCGCCAGATTGATGGCTTGGCAGAAGGTAACTTCGAAGTATTACCAAGTAACTACAGAATTCCACTAGTACATGAGCGAGTGAAAGACCATCTCCGGGAAGCTTACGAGAGAAACGCTCACACCTATAACCTTCGCGCGCGGCAGATAATTTATAAACCAGGGCAAATTGTCTATGTCCGGAATTTCGTACAGAGCAAGGCCGCAGACAAGTTCGCGGCCAAACTGGCCAACAAGTTCATCAAGGCTCGCATACGAAAGAAGAATGGTAATGTGAACTACGAAGTAGAAAGTATGGATGGTAAGTTTATTGGCGTCTATCACGCGAGCAACATTCGCCAGTAACATCCTAAATCGCAATCAAATATTCTAAATCATTTTATAAAATAAATATCGGTATTCAACTCGCAAAAGAAAGGAGTAATATATATATAGAGTAGTTAGACAATAATCTCGCCCTTAAATTTGTCGAATATAGACCCTGTATGTGGTCCGGAGTCCCATATAAATTCGCTGGGCTGCTCGGCTTACTTCTAAGCACGGGTAGTAAGATATACTCAACCTTAATAACCAAGCCTTTTTTTTATATAATCGCTGCCTATTGATCATACAGGGTAACCATATCATCCTTTCGTAAGACTTATGCCCGGCTAGCTCAGTCGGTAGAGCATGAGACTCTTTGATCTCAGGGTGTGGGGCGTCCCCGCGTTGGGCCTTATTTATGCGATTGGACCATAGCCGTAGTCTTCTCTCAGCCTCGGAGAATTCCTCTTTGGAATTGGAACTTCCGAACCTGACCTGTAACGGCTATAATTTTTCTTGTTGCAAGTAAAGAAAATCTAATTCTCTTATTTCTTCTTTTTGCTGCAGATGCATATGGGAAAGAGAAATTTTATTTCTTCTTCGCAAGGAAAAGGCAATAAATTGAGTCCAAGCGGAAATTAAGCTCGAGACACTCAATAAAAATAAACCGCACGCTTAACGTTTGTTTTAAACAAAAAACTAGAAATGTAATTCGAGCATTTCCGATCACCCCAATAAAGGTGCTGACCGATAAGGTGCAATGGACTTGGGTAATTTTCCCTCATATCGTTTTTTCGGTATGTGGCGATCGAAACTCCACTTTGTAAAGCAATTCGATGGAAGAAAGATCTTCCGCGGGAGCTCGTCCAGTTTTGTGTTTTGTTTTTCGAGTCTTGTGCGCCCTTACAGCATTTGGAAAAAAAAAAAAATCAAATCAGAAGTGACTATAATATTTCCTTAAATAAAGACTGGGCATCGAGCAATTGTGCGTGCATGCGGTAATATTGAAACGTTTATACGAGAAGTTTACATTTTTTTTTCTTTTATCTTTAAATTTGATTGTGGATGTGACTCGATAGTTACTGAGTGACGGCATAAGCTTTTTTTTTTTTCTGCCCTCAAAGAAGGGAAATTTGGATAAATCTAAGGTGAGGTGTGATTACTTGTTCATTGCCGGGAAAAATTTATTTAGTGAGGTTTCTTCTTTCTGTTGGTCTGAGTACAGATATCAGGTGACAGTCTTTGGCCTGCACGGCGTGGATCAGTGCCGGAGGGAAAGGACAAAGTAACAAAGAAACAAAAGTACAGAAATCGGCCAGTGAAGTTTGCGCAGCATCGATAGGGCTGAACCTGGCGCCTCCTAGAGCGCCCAAAAAAAAAATTTTCTTGGGGTTAAACATCATCCAAAATCATCGTCGGAGCTTGACAGCGGAACGGAGGAGAAACCAGCAAAATCTACTGATAGGAGAGAAAAGAAAAAAAAAAAAACCCAAGAGCAAGCAGGAGAAATTTCTTATCTTTTTGTCCGTATTTTTTTTTTGTTGTTGATTTGTTTTCACAGCGTTAGTCACCAGGCCGCTGAAGCGCTTCATCGCCGGGAGATTGACAAGTAAGTAAGTTTGCGACAAATTAATTGTAATGTGAGTAGATTGTTTTATATTTTTTTTTCTCTTCTCCTTGTCTTCTCGGGGTTATAGGCTAATTCTATATTTCTTCCTCTGTTCGTTTATTTCAATTTTTTTTTATATATATATATATATATTAGCAATGAATTCGGAACTTGGCGATTTTTTTTTTTTTTTTTTTTTGTTGTTTTTCTTTTCCCCATAGAAATCTAAATTAGTACATTAGTATATTAACGTAGTTTTTTTTTGTCTTGCGGAATATTATATTATAATGAAGTAGTTTTTTTGTGTTGCGGAATAGTATATTATAATGAAGTAGTTTTTTTTTGTTTTGCGAAGTATTTCCGGATAGTTAGTACTTATATATACATATATTTGTATACATGTAAGCTACCATCATACTTCCACTTAGCGATCTTTATTTTTTTTTGTTTTTTTTTAATTTTAGATTCCTAGAATAGTCCACTAATGGAAGGGTTAATTTGGATTAGCGAATTCTCTCATAGCGATTTTTTTTTCTGCTTTTTTTTAATGTTTCTTTGACATATTCTTATACATATATACATACTCACGTATTAGCTTGAATATTAATATATATACGCTAATATAGTGACGTAGTTTCTTTTACTTTATATCTACATATATATACGCGTCATGATTATTAATATATAGGCTAGTGCAGTAACTGAATGTTTTTTTTTTCTTAATATATCTATACCTATGTATATACCCGCTGATGGTTCATGAATTGATTTACAAATACCCATATATTACCTGTTTGACTAAATGTGTGACCATTTATACTTTTGTGCGTGTTCGGGGAAATAAATAAATAATAATGGCCATGTGCTAAGTTTCATGTTTTCGTTTGGTGTCGGGTTTGGTTAGGGTTTTGGGGAAGCTCGAGATGCCGGGAGGATAAAGTAACTGGCCGGCACACCGAGGAGTATGAGGAGGGCAGTGGCGGGTGATGCAAGTAGCCAGAGTGTCCCACCATTCTGGGTGGTGTTCCCTTTCCTATCTTAAGCCTTTTCTTTTTTTAATTTTTTTATTTTTGTGTTTTTATTTGTGTCCACCTCTTTCTATCTTCCAGCGGTACAGTAATAGGTGGTTGAACAGCGAGCAAGAACCTAACCCAGCCCTGAGCTTGAGCCGGCAAAAAGCCTGTACCGTGCTCGCCTAAAGATCAACCTCCATTGTCCCTCAACAACCTTAAAAGGGACATAAAGTAGCCATGACCAGTCATCTGCCTCGCTGAGTTGAGTGGTCGAGAAGCGGCCACGCTGAGAGGTATATATGACTGGCCGGAAGGTTACAAATAGAGTAATGTCCCCATGGTAGAGTATCCGTTGTCTCACTCATAATATACCGCTTATTATCATATGGACTCAATGCAATCTTCTTTTGGTTGATCGTGTAGAAATTATGGTTATGCGATCGTATGGAGCTCTGATAAGCAGTTAATACTCGCTTATTATTCTATCATTCGACGTAGTCTTCGAAATTGATATGTCTCTGGACTATATTAATCTTTACTCCTTTTACTTTCTTTACAGTTTTACCATCGTTTATACGCAGACTGTGCATTTTCGAGCGCAAGCCTACAAATTCGCTCATGATTTTCCCATTAAGCTCATCCTTCATTAAACCAGAAATCTTTTTTTTCATGAGCGGTAAATTGAATTGATTATCTTCCGGGTAATCACTTGTATCAAATTTTTTAATATTTTCGGCCATAAACTCATATGCATTTTTCTCTTCAAGTTCATATATTAGAGAATCTGTATCTGTATACATGACCTTACATTTATCTCCAAATTTACGCTGCATAAAACTGTAGTGGAAATCGTAGAGGCATATCTTTGAAATTTCCATAACTGCCAATCCCATATAGAGAGGCTTATTGGATAAGATTTTGAGTCGCCTTAATTCCACAGCAATTAAATTCTCATCAAATATCGTTGCACTGTGGAAGTTGGGTGCCGCAATCCGAGCTTTTGCACCATAGCGACCTTCCCACTTTACGCAAAGCTTGATATCGCTATATTTGCGTACATTTTCCATGGTCTTACCAAAAGCTGCATTATTCATCTTCTTAGGGTCTTTCTCATCATCGCTTGTAGCCTGCATCCGTTTGGTAGTATTTAAGTCAATATATGGTTTAAGCCATGCTGATTGGTCGAATTGAAGAACCCGGTGCACTTTTTTCAGGATGAGTCCATGTGATAAGCATTGCTTCAAATTTCGGTAGTGTATAACATATTTAGAAGAAAATTAAGTTGTATGGGTCCTTTTTATATATTAATTTGCAGATGTATATGGGGTTAGTCACCCTTTTAGTTCGTAGAAATAAATAAAACTACAGCATGACATCCGTAGTTCTAGAAATTTATTGCAGATATTTCGCCTCTTATTTAGACCATTTTCAATGCCTAAAAATATAGTAGATCCATATTAAGCCTACAGTTATGAAGGTCTATATCATAACATAATTACCTTGGAATCCGGATTTTTATTCTCCTTATGTCAACACTTATAAAAACTTAATTTAAGAGCACATATTCTATTATAGCAATACAACAAATAATTAAACTACACCATATTCACTGAGAGACCAAACTGAATAAATAAATTAATAACATAACAATAATTTAATTTAAGTAAATATCTAAGGTCTTCGCCAGGGTCGTCTTTATGCTACGCGTATGTAATACTGCTAATTAACTAAAACAGAAATAGTGAGAGATCAGCTGCGATTGCATGTTTTTAATGTGTTCAATGTGTGTTTGTATTGTGCGTTAATGTATTGTGTGTCTATTTTAAAGTTGATTGACCTTGGTTTATTTAGGTGTATATAGAGTGCCTCTATATTTTTTCTCCTTCTCCAATTACATTCTGTGTGCAGTATCTTCGGGTTCTCATAGTCAAAATTGTGGCCCATTTTAATTGCATGGGCTAAGGCTGCTGTGTTATAGTTACGTTCGTTTTTCTCTGTTGCTGTGTCATTCTTTGTAGCCTTCATTGTCCTTTTATAATCATTGGTATGTTCCTTCATTCGCGTTTTTATATCTCTCCCCGTTTCCCCGATGTACACCTTGTCAGAATTGTCAGTTTTGCATTGCACTTGGTATATTGCTCCCAGGTTTGGTTTGTTTATTTTAGTTTTTGTGTCCGAGAAAATAAATTCTTTTAATTTATTCTGTGGTTTTAATCCAAATTTTAAGTTAGTGTTATTGTTATATTTTAAGATAGGTATAATTTTGCTCGTTAGGTCCGGTATGTATGTCATTTTTCTATATTGAGTCGGTTGTGCATTGAGAGCATTGTTGTTATGTGTAGTAGCTGCATTATTATTTTGTGTGCCTGAGGCATAGTATGTTGGCACGTATCTTACTCTTTTTATTATAGTTTGGATCCATTTATCCGGGTAGTCATTTGATGATAATATTGTCTTTATGCGTTCATAATTGGTATAGTGAAACTTGTGGTCACTTGGACTTATGACTCTTCTTGCGAACGCTAGGGCAACATTGTATCTGATGTTCCGTGGGTGCGATGAATTGTAATTTAGCAATCTTCCCGACGCCATGGGTTTCATATACCAGTCAGTTCGAATTTTGTTGTTTGTTCTGTATATCAACATGTCGAGAAAAGGTATATTATTTAATCCTTCATGCTCTTTTTCTATAGTAAATTTAATACGGGGGTGCCTGTTATTGAGGATGTGTAACGTGCTATCAATTAAGTGGTTCACCAGGTAAGTCCGTATACACGTCATCAAAAAAATCATCCAGTACAAATTCTGCCAACGTACCTGATAGATTGGTACCCATAGCCAGACCATGTTTTTGTTTATACATGGAGCCCTCATATAAAAACAAGTTGTTCTCTAAAATGCAAAATTTCAGGGCCTTGATGAGCATATATTTGGACAGTCGGGTGTGCTGTTTTATTAGAGGCCATCTCTTTAATACACTGGCGATTGCGTTATCATGCGGAATATTGGTGAATAATTGTGTGACGTCAAAAGAGACTAGACGATCGCTAGCTTTTAAAGTCACATTTTGGATAAGCCGCTTAAAGAATGTGAGTTTGGTACATTATATTTCGTGGTATCCCGGACCTGAGAGAGAATCCCATTGATGTATGCAGCTAATGCGTAAGCTGGTGTGGAGCGTGTTGAGACTATCGGCCTAATTGGATGGTTCAGTTTATGCGCTTTGACAAAACCCTCGAGAATACTTCACAAGCCATGAAACAGACTACCTCCCTACCACATGCGAGGCCCAACGTAGTCCTTACATTCTAAAATATTTGCAGTGTTCTTATGTAAAGGCCACAAAAATTTGATTTGAATAGCTCCTCCGCCCTAAACTACTATTCATACAGAAAAATGGGGTTCTGATAATCTTGAGCTTGCTTTCTTATCTTTCGAACCGTAATAAAATGTTCATACATTTCCTAACAAAATTATTTAAAACAATTCATCTGAACCAAATGACTACGATTCCTCAAACAAAAATTCTCAGCTGAGTAATCATTGTAATGTCGCTGTGCCGTCATGGCATGCCGTGGGCTGATGATATCGAATGTAGCTGTAGTTTTTATAAGTGTTGACATAAGGAGAATAAAAATCCGGATTCCAAGGTAATTATGTTATGATATAGACCTTCATAACTGTAGGATTAATATGGATGTACTATATTTTTAGGCATTGAAAATGGTCTAAATAAGAGGCCGACATATCTGCAATAAATTTCTAGAACTACGGAAGTCATGCTGTAGTTTTATTTATTTATACGAATTAAAAGGGTCACTAACCCCATATACATCTGCAAATTAATAACATATTTAGTTTTAGGATGTAATGTTGTCAAAAGCTTTTCTAATTTTGCTGCATGCTTAGAGCAAAACGGTAAGTCCTTATGCTTATCATGTAGATGTTGAGGATAATCCAAGTCGACTTCGAATATGTATCCAGTTGGAGAATCATCAGGAATTTCGGAAACGTCAATATTGGGAATATCAATCCATTTGAATCCTCCGGTTGGTAAATGCTGTGACATGGCCCATCCATAAAGGTTATTCACATCATAATACATCAAGTATTTCTCTTTCTCCTCAGGCTTAAAATCATCCATATATGTATTATTTGCTTTACTATATCTGTTCGAGCATTGACTTATACTACCTCGAATGCCTCTCTCTATGAATAGCAGTATATCTACGTCGGTTATCAGCTCTAGTTTAACTTTGGTGTATTTTAGCATATCATCCCATGTTAGGCCTGGCATGGTGTAATAATGTGCTGGATCTAAATTTTAAGTCTTCATGCACACTTCTCGAAAGTTCTCTAACACATCGGCCAATAGCAGAACATCAGGCTTAAGGTATAGATCGGAATATTCACCAAGTGTTTGTATTTCAGATTTTTGCCAGACCTCTTCAGCATGAATGTAGTCCTCAGGAGATATAGCGTCAGTTTATTGAAGAACGCTTCCTGTGTTGGCAAGTTCCGGAAATCCAATTTATCCCAGTTATCAATAAAACCATATGGGAAGACACCTTTGTGCGTAAGAAGTTTGATAGTGTCATCATCCAATCCCTGCCATACTGATCTTGTAGTGTTTAATTTATCCATCGGCAGCAATGATGATAACTTATCTAAAGATTCAGCCATAAAACGGAAGGAATCGATGAGTCTGAATTTTATGTGGCTGCCGTCCATGTGCTTGGTGAACGAGATATATCTTTCCTTGTTTATTGGTAAGAGATCAACTTTTCCTGGGAAAGATTTAGCTGTATCCTTAATAATGAAGTGGTTGTCATATCCAGTTAAGTTGTGAAAAATTACGGGAACTATGGAGCAATCCTGATAGATGAGGTTACATGCATTGTGCGCTGGTCATCGATATTTTCCTGTTAAAAGAATTTGTGAAAAAATGAATTGAATTATGATTCTCAGTATTTACTTGTTAAGTGACAATGATCCCGAACTTGTTCCTCACCAGCTGCAAACGGTTTTTCACATATATGGCAACAAGTACTTGCCATATGCGAACGTCGTTCCTCTTTAGTCAGGGGCAGCATGGGTCTGATGTTCAGATTTTCCTGTACATCTATGGAGGCAATTTTTTGCAATTCTAATGCAAACCATTGCTGACAATTCTTTCCTCGATATGATCGGTAATATGAGAGCTTAGCATCATGTTTGCAGTGGAAATAGAACTTATTTTTCCCGCAGACGGGAATCGAACCTACACTTGTTAGAATCGGTCAATGATGGAGAAATAAGAATTTTAAGAGCTTTTATTTTTAATGATTCTAAATCAAATTTATAAATACAAGAAGAAAAAACAACCGCCTCGTCCGGGATTTGAAACCGGGACCTTCCGCTTGCCGGGCGACTGCTCTTACCACTGAGCTAACGAGACAGATGATTTTCCCTCTTGCATCCATCAAATTTGTAACTAGCCTACTAAGCCACGTTTTGCTTTCAGCTGGCATTAACCAGTAACGATGAAAGCGCACAAATAAATTGTAAATTCAATTTTATTTATTTTTCCCGCGGACGGGAATCGAACCTACACTTCTTAGAATCATTAAAAATAAAAGTTCTTAAAATTCTTATTTCTCCATCATTGACCGATTCTAACAAGTGTAGGTTCGATTCCCGTCCGCGGAAAAAATAAATAAAATTGAAGTGGTAAGAGAAGTCGCCCGGCAAGCGGAAGGTCCCGGTTTCAAATCCCGGACGAGGCGGTTGTTTTTTCTTCTTGTATTTATAACTTTGATTTAGAATCATTAAAAATAAAAGTTCTTAAAATTCTTATTTCTCCGGAAATAGAACGCTATGCTATGAACTTCATGCTCCTGGATTCGCTGTGTATTTTGATCGTTTCCCTGAATCGGCTTCAATATTGACTCAAGATCTGCATATACACAAAACGGGACTGGATTCTTATGGTTATAAGTCTTATATTCCAACCATTTCTTTTCCTCTGAGGGAAACATAGTCCTACAGTCGTTTTGTTTCTCGCATTCGGGAGTGTGTGATGCTAATTTTTCTTCAGAGTAAAAGGAGAGCAAACATCTCTCACATATATACTTTCTACCATCATATTTTGAAGTTTGCTTCGATATGAGTCGGGAAAGATCTTTAATCCAGCAGAAATGATATCTGCCATCATCATCATCATCATCCATATTATCACCATCCTGATCATAGTCATCTTGTAGCATTAAGAGATTTACATGCCGCTCCATCCTGTGTTTCGTAAGTCTAACTGGAACTGTGGTGACGGAACGCTCTTTCTCTAGGATGAACACGTTTATTGATAAATCGTTCTGGTCCTCAAATTGCGTAATTTGCTTAAGTGTCCTGGGAAATGTTATCCCATTTAAATTTAGTACTGTAGAGTAATGCGGATAAGATGAGATCCTATCGGTGTGAATATTTGCAGGATAAAGCGCTGATGTTACTGCCCACGCGAAGCATGCTTCATAATTATTTTTCACATTAATGCAAGCTTTCTTTAAAGCAATCTCCTTTGGTAGGGGTATATACGAAGATCCTCGGAGCTGTTCAAACTTGTGGATGTGTACCGCTAAATGTATTATAGAGTGCAGTGCCCAGCCACCGTCTTTTTCCTGGAATTCTTCCAGCTGAGTGTTTATTGGATCCAAAATGTTTGATTTAAAACACTCCTCCAAATTATCATCTGCACTAATTGGAGCAGTTCTTGCTTGGAAATATTTAATGTCTTTTATGTTTTCATTGTCAGCACTTTTAAATTCACCGCAAAACGTTGTAGAAACTTTAATATTAAAATAACGTTTTAGAGTGTTCTTAATACGGTGCGTAAATAATTTGGCAGCGTCTTGTATAAATAGCTTCGGATCGATATGTTTTAAATTTGCAATAACACCTTGCCGAATTCTGTCTGCGAACGCTGTCTTTATTTCCTCCCACTTTACAAAATCACTTCTTCTTACGCGACTAATTCCTCCACCTCGACGGCGGGCTCTCAATAGCGCTCTCAATGCTTTAATTTGCTCGCGACAGCTCTCGAAATGACGTTTCCTAGCACGTTTATTACATTCCCGAAATGCAACTTGAAATTTATATATGCTTCTGTTGCACTTTTTATACCCTAGATGAAATCTATAGGGGTATACCAACGAGGTAAGAACTAAAGGAGATGCAAATGAGAAAATTTAACGTACCCATTTCTAACACATTGACACTGATATTGTTTGTACATAAGCGCCGTAAAATGTGTACATCTGTACACAATTGTACAACCTGTTCGCAATTTTAATCGCTTTTATTGTCACATACTTAAAAGTATTTACTGAATTTGCAAACATGAACATAAAAAAGTTAATAATTAAGAAGAAAAGTTCAGTGATAAAAAGTTTTTGAGTAATATTTGCTTCATGCCTCTACGGTTATTTCATGAGTTTTCCTGCGTCAATGCGCCAAGCCCAAATCAAACCAAAACTATGTATGGATCTGACAGCGAAGACCAAAAATGGCGGAATGAAACATACACAAATGCAGGGCAATTTTGGGTACGCTCATGTACACGGATCGTACATATGATTGCATCTCCTTTAGTTATTACCTCGTTGGGGTATACTAAGTTTGTCATTCCGTTTGTAACACCGCGAAATAATGATGATAGAGCAAAATGGATTGGACACCCACGCATAATATTAAAAGTTATTTTGATTTTTGCATGTCCGTCCGTCCGTCCGTCTGCATGTCCGTCCGCCCGTCTGCATGTCCGTCCGCCCGTCTGCATGTCCGTCCGTCCGTCCGTCTGTGCGCACGATAACTCGAGAACGCGTATACCTAGAGTGCTGAAATTTTGTACATGGCCTTTAAAAAAAAAAAGTAAAATTAATTCGAAAATGAGACAAATCGGGCAACGCCTTCGTGGGGTTGCCATACAAAACTTTCGTTTTCGACTATATATTTGGACACTGCCTGAGAACGCATCGATATAGAGAGCTGAAATTTGGTGCATGGTATTTTCTTTGTACTAGCAAAAAAAAAGTTTAAAAATGGATTAAATCGGGCAACTCCTTCTTGGTGTTGCCATATAAAAATTTAGGATTTTAACGTATACTGGGAAAACGATCAGTCCGAGACATTTTTATTGTACTAAAAACTTCTTCAGAATACAAAATCCGATAGCTCGAGAACGCGTATACCTAGTGAGCTGAAATTTTGTACAAGGCCTTTAAAAAAAAAAGTAAAATTATGTTCGAAAATGAGACAAATCGGGCAACTCCTTCGTGGGGTTGCCATACAAAACTTTCGTTTTCGACTATATATTTGGACACTGCCAGAGAACGCATCGATATAGAGAGCTGAAATTTGGTGCATGGTATTTTCTTTGTACTAGCAAAAAAAAGTTTAAAAATGGATTAAATCGGGCAACTCCTTCTTGGTGTTGCCATATAAAAATTTAGGATTTTAACGTATACTGTGAAAACGATCAGTCCAAGACATTTTGATTGTACTAAAAACTGCTTCAGAATTCGAAATTCTATAAAATTGGTTATAATCATTTTTTCTGTCCGACAAACCGTTCTAGAAATATATACGAAAAACCACTTCAAAAATCAAACTTGCAAAGATCGGTGATCATACGAATTTTATACGTGCATTCATCTAGGGTATCATAAGAAATGGTCTTAGACCAATTCTAGCTTTTTCACTTGTTAAAAATATAGTCTTTATTCTCTGAATTTGTCAAACACTTCGACACATCCTTCCGCAAGTTTTTAATTATTGAAAAACTTTTTTTTACTAACACCAAAGACATTTTTATTTTTTATGTACTATCACGGAGACTCACTAAAACTGGCTGATGCTCCCCAAGAGTTTGCTTGGGCTTTTATAGGAACGGTTTGTAAATATGAATGATCCTGCTGCTACAATAATCATTGCACAGGATGAATTCGAACGAATTTGCTTACAGGCTGAGATGATATCGAATTACACGATAAACAAAAAAAAAACATAAATCATTCAAATTAATTTGATTACTTTATTCTGCTGGTTGAAATTGCAAATGTCAAATGAGATTGTTTACATGAATTCATTTCAAGATAAAAAGAAAATGTGAAAATTTGTTTACTTTATGCGAATTCCAATGAAACGTTTCGATCGGTAAAATTTTTGGGTGCCTACAGGAAGTGTGGTATCAAATTACATGAAAAGAATAAATGTGCTGATATTGCCTAAATTTGTTTACACGGGTGTGCATGACTCATTCAGCTAAAATGCGAAATTGTAAACAGGAAGTTTACACGGGTGTGTATGAACCATTCAGTTTAAATGCGAATTTGTTTACAGCGGTGATATCAAATTACATCATAAACAGGGGAAGCATGCCTAATGTTTGGTAAACATTTAATATTTGATACCCAGCATCCCCATAGAAACTGATCCAGAACTTCTGATATCTACAAATTGCTCGCTAACAAATATTCAAGTAAGAAAACAGCAAATCCAAGACGACATCATGCTGATATCTACAACTTCCAGGGTAACTTGAATTATTAATAATATTAACGATATCTGAAAAGGTAAAATCGCTAATATCTCGAAAACCATAGCCCGTAGAGGATTTCTGATCAAAATTTTATCCCCCCCCCCTAATACCACAACCCCAACCATCTAGAATCCATTGGTATGAACAAAAATTTCCTACTATTAACTTTATTTATTACTAATATTAGTTCAAAAACAAAAGCCTACATTTAGGAGCTCGAGAAAAATCATAATAAAGAGCCTATATTTAGGCGCAGCACCCGCATGAGCAAAAAAAAAATTGAATTATTTCTAATATTAACTATATCCAAAAAGCTAAAAACGCTAATATCTCGAAAACCATAGCCCGTAGAGGATTTCTAGCAAAAATTTGATCCCCCTCTAACCCCACCCCTCTAACACCTTCTAGAATCTATTGACATGAACAAAACTATCCTAGGTTGCTTGAATTATTATAATATTAACTATATCTGAAAAGGTAAAATCGCTAATATCTCGAAAACCAGAGCCCGTAGAGGATTTCTGATGAAAATTTCATCCCCCTAATATGCACACCCCAACCATCTAGAATCCATTGGCATGAACAAAAATTTCCTAGCGTTAACTTTAATTATTACTAATATTAGTTCAAAACCAAAAGCCTACATTTAGGCGCACCGCTGCCTCGCTATTGCTGACATCAAGCAGAGCTATCTTCTCTGTAAGTAATGAATCGCGCTATACTGTTAGCCCAGTGGTGGGTAAAGTGAAGATGTTGGCGTTGGATCGGGTACTTCCACGTAGTGCGAGGTGGTAACCGCTGTTCGGTGGGCTTGACACTGATTAGTGGGCTAAAACCTGATTCAAACCCAAGGCAAGGTGGAACAGCATACGCCGAGGGCTGCGTGGCTAAGGGGGTGCTTAGTCGCTAGTATGCGAACTCTGGATACCTGGCGACCTCCAGTTTTAATTATAGCCTTCCCGTGGTAATGCGAATCTCTGCCACGGGTGACATATTTTCTTCGCTACTCGTGGGAACTATATGGGCCAATTTATTTAAAAAAAAGGGCGGTGTTCCCCTAAAGACACCAAAAAATAGATAGTGGAAGCCTCACTGGAGGCTGGCGCTATCGAGAAAGAGCTCTCAGAGCTGGAACTGAAGCCTCAGGAGTATGAGTCGATGTCGACGGATACTGAGGAGCGCTTACTTGCCGAACCTGAGACCAGTGCCAAGCCAGTCGAAAAGGCTAAGAGAAGGATTGAAAGGAGGGTGACGGAGGGTTTGCGTCGGAAGCGTACTTTTCAAAGCGCTAAACGCATCCTTCAGGTCCTCTCTGCCAAAGTACCCGATTCTCTAACCGAGAAAGAGAGAAATAGTCTGAGCTGGGCCAGGCAGGTCATAGCAGAGGACGAAGTCACAAGGCCAAAGAAGAAGGAAACTCCCAGGGGATGCGACTCCGCTAAGGAGGCTCCCAGGGGCAAGGGACCTTCAACCAAGGCAAAAAAAACGCAGTCCTAAACCGACCACTGCGGGCGCCACTAAAAGGGGTGGCGGTGTTCAGGGTAAGGGGAAGGGTAAGGTGATGAAAAGGGTGAGATCTGTAGAGGAGGAGGACAATGATGCCAAGAGGCTGAAACCAGGCTCCAGCAGACAATCACCCGGGTTCAGCAAGGCATCCAGACCAGGTCCTAGTAAGGGTCTGGAAAAGGAGAAGAGGCCGCTTAGTGAGGTGGTATCAGATAGCTTAAAGCTAGCGCTGATTGACAAGAGCAATCAGTACGGGCGCTATACTGAGGAGCAATGGAAGACAGTGGAGAGATCCTTATCGAACGCTGTCATCCGGTATGTGCTCAGTAACCCCTCGCTAAGCGCGCCGACTTTCAATAAGTCTTGGTGGAAGCACGGGATCAGGGTCTTGGAATGCAGAGACAAGGCCACACATGACTTTGCTGTTAAATTGGAGGTGCCGTGGGAAGGAGCACAGCTGGCGCTCGTCCCACTGCACGACATTCCTGAGAGACCGAGAGGTCGTGTGGTGATCCCAAACGTGGACATCGACAGGAGCAATCTCCTAAAGGTCCTACAGGCACAAAATCCTGACGACCCGATGAGGGAGTGGGAGACTGTTGCGGTAGAGGAGCCCAGAGATGGGGGTAGAGGATTCGTGATCTTGGTGGACGAAGATACGATACCCGTCATCAGGAAGAGGCAGGGTAAGCTCCATTTTGCTGTTGGAGAAGTATTTCTCAGGCTCTCTAAATAAGGAGGGCATAGATGTGGCGCTTATCCAGGAGCCGTGGATCCGTGGGACCAAGGTTCAGGGGTTAGGCCTCAGAGGATTCAGACTATTTTATAGTTAAGAGTCAGACAAGATAAGAACATGTGTTGAATCGTACATAAACTTGTGCTGCTGCCAATTTGTCTGACAACTGAGTTAATCACAAACAAAATGTCTGAACTGCCCAATTTCTTCGTTCCTCTTGTAGAACAGAAATTGTGCGCATTCATAAAGTAACTCCGTGCTGCGAAATCCTTATTTATCACCTGTAAAAAAAATGAGTTGATTTTTTCAGTTTGAGCACTAGTGCAACTTCCTATAAGCTACTACTAGTGTAAACTTCTCTCTTGCAAATAATCAACTGAAAGGAACTGAAAACCTGCCACGTGTGGCACAAAAATGAATCTTCAATATGCTATCACGACACTGATGCTTGCTGCCCGCTGTCAATCAACGTAGAAACTAAAAATTCAAACAACGTTTAAGCACAATCACATGTAGGTGGCGGTAATGTAGCGGTAATAAAAAGATATCGTTTGGTTGCTCATTTATCACTGACTTTTATTCTCTAAACGATTTTTTTGCTCTATAAAAATTAATTACTAAATAAATTATTTCAAGCTAATCTAAAAAACAAACTGCAATTCTTTGATTCATTTAAATCGATATCTAAGTTATTGATTATGAATTCTGCTCAAATTTCTTACTGCTAATAAATAATTCAACTTATGCTTTAATTCTTGATCTTCCTTATTATTTAATCCTACAAACTATTGCTGAAAGAGAAAATATTAATTCAGATGCCAATTATGAATTAAACTAACACGTAGTGTGAAGCTGACCTTAGAAAAGGCAGAATTTGACACTGTGTATAGATTAATTAAATTGACTATTTTCTGTATATAAAAAAAAATGTGTTATTCTTAGATAAATCTAAATTGTTTTGTGACTCCTATTTAGTGTAACCAACATTCAAAATAGCATGCGTTCACACTTTACGGACAATCACCTTTTCCAATGATTTATCTAGCTGAGACTAATTACCTTGAAATTTGTTGTACTAAATGCGAAATACGCGTGTTGAAAAATTTACCAAAAGAAAACTAATTTGTAGGATCTGTTGAGAAAAATTGAATTAATTGAAGCAAAGGAAATGAAAGAAAATTAAAACGAATTGAAAGAGAGAATTAAAACAAAAAAAATTATTATGCACAGAAAAATGAAAATTTATTATTAATGTTGAAAAAATGAACTTTATTTTGAAACGAAGAGGAACTATTTTTAATCACTGAGAACTTGAACTTTATTGCAAATCTGAAATACTGTGACCTTTCGGCAGCTGTATCTCTTTTGACAATTCGATGAAAAAGAAGAACGATTGACGAAATGACCCGCTTTTTATAGAGAAATTTGTTCCATTTTCGACATTTATAAATATATAAATATATATATATATATAAATATTTTGAAATATTCAAAATTTTCACTGAAAATGACAAAAGACTAAAATTTTCTCACTGTCAAAAGATAGCAAATCAAATACTCTACATTTTGATAATTTTCTCTTGAAAATTGATTGTAAATTCGATGTTTTTAATCAATTTTTGTAAATTTTGGAACATTTGCTATAAAAATCTCGATTCGCTACGTTTCATTTCAATGTAGTAGATTTTTATGTCATTTCGTAATATTTGTTGTCTTCTTCCCACTGTGAGTCTCTTTCGCACTCATTGTGGGAAATGTATTAATAAAAAATCGCGAATATCACGTTTCTCGCGTAAAATATCGCGAAACGAACGCGGCCATCGAAATCACGGTTCAATTCTACGTGATTTCGATATGTCAAACGTCGCGAAATTATGAAGTTTACGTTGTTTTGACACTGTCGCGCGCGAGTGTCATGTGATTTTTATTTGTGTTTTTTTTAGTGTTTTTAGTGGGTTTTTCAGGTGTTTTCTTTCACCAGGGATATTGTTGATAACCAGGTAAGCAATTTTCTTCTTTATTTTATTAATTTTGCTTGTAAGTTGCTAATTTTACAAATTTGTGGCAAATGTCAGGTAAGTGCCTTTGTGGCATTTTTTACTTGTTTTTGTCCACAAATATTTAACATAATTATATTAATTACGTAGTTTGTGATTTATATTAATGTTTTATGTGGTGAGCTTCGTGGGAAACGCGTTTTCGGTAATGGTGGAGCAGTAGTGTGCCATCAGCACGAACACGTAACACTACTTGATAGCGATCGGGTAGGTTTAGTGTTCGTTCCTTATTGCGTCTGGTTTGGATGTCTTCAAAGTTTATGCGTTTTATAACCTCGCTTGGAAGAAAGATGGTGATGTCCTCACGAGTAATGAACTTCTGGAATGAGTTCTCCAACCTCATTTTAGCTTCGTCCATTGTGGTTGTGGGTAGCATCCGTTCCAGGTCATCCACTTGAGCTCCATTGGCGATGATTTTTTCCTTTACTGTGGGATTGGTCTGCGGCGTATCCATCAGGAACAATTCGTGGGCGTTGGAAGTTGATGCCTCTGCTTTTGAGACTTCGGATGTAGATGCCTCTGCTTTTGTGCTCGACCCTGCTTCTGGTTCCTTGGTGCTTTCTTCCAATTTTGCCCATAGTTCCCCGAACTCACTGGGGTCGAACCCAGAATCAATGGGATCATCAGGTAGCATAAAATTCAAATTAATATCGTCGTAGATATCTAGGATGTCCTCATCGATATCGTAATTTTTTGACATATGTGAAAGATAATTATAAGTATTTTGTCTAATAAACAGGACATTCACAAACAGATAACAAATGTGACGACACATAATTCATTTTTGTTATCCTATTGGTAACCGACACACCTTATTGATTGGTCTTGTAAATATACTTGTCTGTGTCTTAACCTGCACCATTCGGACTAGACCATCGGATCCTGGGTGAACTTCCTCGATTATCCCTAATGGCCAAACTGTTGGTGATGTATTTTCGCAGCGTAATAGCACGACATTTCCCTTTTGCAGGTTGGGCTGTTGATTGCATTATTTGGGTCTATTCTGTAACTGGTTTAAGTAGTCTTTTGACCAATGGTTCCAGAAACGTTGCACCATCTGCTGGATGTGCTTCCATCTGGTTGACAACTTCATGTCTGTGTAATCAGGCTATGGAAGGGCGTTGAAGGATTGCCCTATTAGAAAGTGACCAGGAGTTAATACGAATGCATCGTTGGGATCGTCTCGAAGATGATATAGTGGCCTTGAATTCAGGCAAGCCTCAATTTGATTTAACAATGTAGCATACTCCTCGAATGTGAGGCTGGTATTTCCAATTGATCTACGCAAATGGTGTTTGATTGATTTAACACCAGACTCCCAAAGTTCCCCAAAATGCGGAGCTGCAGGCGGACTCATATGCCACGTAACGGATTTTGTGGATAGATATTCGGCTGCGATTGGGTTTGCTTCCTTTATGGCCTGACGTAGATCCTTCTCAAGTACTGCCTTTCCTCCAACAAAATTTGTGCCACAGTCGGAATAGAGGTCAGTGCACAAGCCTCTTCTGCTTATGAACCTTTTTAAAGCTGCAATGAACGCTTCTGAAGTTAGATTAGACACTAGTTCAATGTGTACAGCTTTAGTGGCCATACAGACAAAAATACAGAAATAGGCCTTTTGTGACTTTGCATTTCTATTACTCGCTGTCTTTACTGTTATTGGACCAGCATAGTCTATTCCAACTTTAGCAAAGGGTTTTGTGATATTGACTCTTGCTGATGGTAGATTACCCATCAATTGCGTTGTTGTTGCTTGGCGTTGTCGAAACCATTTATTGCATTTGTGTATCCTAGTTGAGATACACCGCCTTCCATCTAAGATCCAGACTGAATTTCTACTTGTATTTGGAACTAACGATTTACCACCATGTAAGGTCTCTAGATGGGCCTTGTCAATGAAGATTGACGTTACATGATGATCCCGAGGTAGAATTACTGGGTGTCTTCTACTGTATGGTATTAACGCATTTTCCAATCGTCCTCCTACTCGTATCAACCCATTGTCATCAAGCGTTGGATTTAACCGTAAAAGCTTGCTATTTTTAGCTAGCACCCTTTTATGTAGCAGTGCTTGATACTCTTCTGGAAATGCGGTCATCTGTACTAATCGGAATACTGTTGTTGGTGCATTTATGTACTCAGTACTGGTTAGTGTCGTATTCCTCTTGTTGTATGGACTTCGGCAATTATATATGAATCGCTGCATCATAGCTATGACATGAACTAAACGTGTGAAAGATGAGTATCTTTCAAGAATGTCGTTCGTACAATTTGCTAAGAAATTGGTGATCATTGGTGTTTTTTGCTCGAGTATAGTTGATTCCTTAATATCAGTGTTGAGAGGCCAGTTATCTTCCGATTGCGATAGCCATGAGGGTCCGTGCCACCAAAATACATTGCTCGAGAGCTGCGGGATTGTGATGCCACGTGATGCAACGTCCGCTGGATTGTGACCTGATGGAATATGTCGCCATTGCTCGAATTTCAAATTATCCTGGATTTCTACGATCCGATTGGCCACATAGATTTTCCATTTAGAGGGTTGCTCCCTTATCCATTGTAATACTATCTTTGAATCTGTCCAAGCAACTATGGGGATATTTTCCAAATGAATGCCCTGTACAATAGTCTTCAATAATCTCACGAGCAGTAAGGCACCGTTCAATTCAAGACGTGGTATTGTCATTGGTTTAATCGGTGCTACTTTTGTCTTTGACGTTAGCAAATGTGTAACAACTGTACCATCATTTCGTTCTACTCTTAAGTAAATTGCTGCAGCGTATGCCTTGCATGATGCGTCGCAGAATCCATGAATTTGCATGCGTGGGTCTTTCGAATAGTGAATCCATCTCGGGATTCGTAATTGCTCCAATAAGTGTAGATTGTCAGTGAATTGTCTCCAGAGCTGATTAATGTTGTCCGAAACCGGATCATCCCATGATGAGCCCGTAATCCATAAGTCTTGCATTAGAAGTTTAGCTTCTATGATTACTCGAGCTAGCCATCCTAGAGGATCATATAGGGATGCGATCCCTGATAAGATGATGCGCTTTGTGAAGACTGCATGACTCAATGGAGGTTTGATTACAAACGTAAAGTAATCATCCTTTGGGAACCATTTGATTCCCAATGTTTTTACTGAATCATGTTCTGAAAACATTCGTGAGGTTTTCAGTTCTACGTGATCTTCTGGTAAATCTTGCAACAGTCTGGTATCGTTGCTGGTCCATTTTCGTAAATTGAAACCAGCGGAATTCATCATTTGGATGAGCTGATGCTGTAATTCCTTTGCGTCTTGTAAAGTATCAGCTCCAGACAACAGATCGTCTACATAAAAGTTGTTAAGCACTGCATCTGCAGCAAGCGGCCAATTATGCCTTTCGTCTTCAGCCATCTGTTGCAGCGTTCTTATGGCCAAATATGGAGCTGAGGTTGTACCAAATGTTACCGTTTTTAGTTGGTAATCTTGTAGTACATTCTTCTCTGGATGCCGCCACACTATTCTTTGAAAATTCCTATGATCTGGATGTATCCCAATCATACGGTACAGTTCTATATGTCCTCCAATTCAACAACGTAGTGAATAAAGTCGGCTGAAGTGTTGGTCCCTTCAACAAATGTTGGTTGAGAGACTCTCCATTTGTCGTCTTCGCTGATGCGTCAAATACAACCCGTAGTTTTGTTGTTGAACTGTCCTTGATTACAGCATGATGAGGAATGTAATAGTGATTTTCGTTGTCTTGAGGCGGGCTTACTTCCTCCATGTGTCCAAAAGTGATGTATTCGTCTAAACATTTTTCATACTCCATTTTGTACTCCATATTTCTTGCAAATTGCCTTTGTAGGCTTTCTAAACGTCTAATCGCTTGTTGCCTAGAATTGCCCAACGCTGGTGTGATGTTACTTACAAATGGTAACTTTACTTGATATTTTCCTGATTCTTGTCGAACGCAGGAATTTTGAAATATTCCTTCACATATTGTTTCATCTTGTGAAGGAACAGGTTTTGTAGAAACTTCTTCGGTTTCCCAAAACTGCCTAAGTTGCTTGTCCAAAGCGTCTGTATGTGTCATGAAAGCCTTTACTGTGCTCTCATTTGCTGCCTTTTCAGCTGATCCTAATAGCATCCAACCGAAGATTGTCTTGATGGCTGTTGGTGTATTAGGTGGACCCTGTACAATTCCTTCTTGTATGATCTTGGCATAAACTTTGGCTCCTAGAAGTGCATCTATCTTGCCTGGTTTCCAGAATGTAGGATCTGCTAAGTTGAGTTGATCTAAGTGCTTGTAGTTGACTTTAAATATAAATTTTGTTGGTAACGCATCAGTGATTTTGCCGATTACCAAAAAATCCTCTGAAATTGCTGTCGTATCTTCTCCACAGGACTTCAGTGATAGCTTGGTTATCTTGCTCGAATTACCTGTTAAACTTTTGTTCAACCCTATTAGAGTCACTAGTGTTGGACTGCAAATAGCCTGCAATTTGTGACATGCAGACTTTGTGATAAAAGAGCATTATGACCCTGAGTCGATAAGACAGCGCAATATTTGTGGCCTTCCGTGCTCACCTTGGGCTTTTACTAAAGCCGTAGATAGTAACGCGTAAGATCGTTCCCGATTCATGTAAGTATGGGTTGTAGTTCGATCTTCGGTACCCTGATTGGTACCTAGTCTGACTTGGTCAAGATTGTTACTATCTCTGTGTTGTTGTTGTTGAAGTTGCCTTGGGTTGGCGTTGACATCAACTTCAACAGATTTGGATTGTAGGTTAGAAGCTTCTACATTCCTAGGATGCAAATTGTTTGCTTTTACATCCTGATGTATCGATGTATGATGCATTTGTTTGCATTTTGCACATCGATATCTACTAGAACAATTCCTAATTGAATGTTTCCTTGATAAGCAGTTGTAGCAAAGTCCATTTACATTGATGAACCTCTTTCTGCCTTGAACATCCATCTTCTGGAATCTTGTGCAGTTCTGAAGGAGATGATCTTCATTACATGCTGAGCATTTCACTGACTTGATTGTGTGTAATGCTTTCCTTGTTGTTGGTTTTGAGTGACATTTGGCTTGACTTAACTTGGGTGCCAGCGTGTCTGAAATTGCTTCTAAGATTTTCAATCGAGTGTCCAAAAATGTAAATAATTGTTCATAAGTTGGCAGCTCCTGTGACGCTCCTTGCTTTTCTTCCCACAATCTTAATGTTGCGAAAGGCAGCTTCTGTACTATTAAGTACACAAGTAATACATCCCATGGCGCAGTATTTACTTGCAAACCCTTCAGTTGCTGTAGACACTCTTGTGTAGTGTCAACTAGTGCCCTTAATTCTACAGCTGTTTCTGAAGTTATTTTGGGTTGATTTGTCAAAATCTTAAGCTAATGATTTACGAGAATCTTTTTATTCTCGTACCTTGCTTTCAATTTGTTCCATGCGGGTAGATAATCCCCATTTGTGATGGGAGTGTGACGTAGTAATTTCTCCGCATCACCTAGTAATGAGCCTTTCAAGTAGTACAAATTTTGAACATCCTTCAAGTTTGTGTTGTTGTGTACTACGGCCGTGAATAAATCTTGCAATGAGCGCCAGCCGTCATAGTTACCATTATACTTTGGCAACATCATTTTTGGTAAGATGTTTTGTTGTTGTTGTTGTTGTTCCACGCGAGTTTGTTGTGGTAACAATAGTGTGGAATCTGCTAACTCTGTTGTGGGATGAATCAAATCGTATAATTCTCCTATATATATGCAATATGTATTTTCCATATTACAGTATGTGTCATCAGTGATATACTTTGGTTCAGTTTTGGGCGGTGTCTCAATGATCAGCTCATTGATCAGCTGATCAATCTGCTCATACTCAGCCCATGTTCGCCTGATTTCAGAGAGTTTGGCTTCGTACAAACCCTTTGAATGCTTTTCTGTTAATATCTTTTGTCCATTAACAATTGCTTTCTTCAGGTGAGTCCTTAAAGCTTGTTCCTTGTTTAACAAACATTTGAGTTCTGTCATTTTAAATTAATTAAGAAACTTGAGCAGCGAATAGTACAAATTTAAATGTCAAAAAACTAACTAAATTTTAAATTAACTGAATTGAATGAATTGCAGTCTAATTTTACTTACTACAACAATGAATATAGTCTACAATAAATGAATCAAACGAATCCTGGATGGAACCACCAAAATGTTGAATCGTACATAAACTTGTGCTGCTGCCAATTTGTCTGACAACTGAGTTAATCACAAACAAAATGTCTGAACTGCCCAATTTCTTCGTTCCTCTTGTAGAACAGAAATTATGCGCATTAATAAAGTAACTCCGTGCTGCGAAATCCTTATTTATCACCTGTAAAAAAAATGAGTTGATTTTTTCAGATTGAGCACTAGTCCAACTTCCTATAAGCTACTATTAGTGTAAACTTCTCTCTTGCAAATAATCAACTGAAAGAAACTGAAAACCTGCCACGTGTGGCACAAAAATGAATCTTCAATATGTGATCACGACACTGATGCTTGCTGCCCGCTGTCAATCAACGTAGAAACCAAAAATTCAAACAACGTTTAAGCACAATCACATGTAGGTGGCGGTAATAAAAAGATATCGTTTGGTTGCTCATTTATCACTGACTTTTATTCTCTAAACGATTTTTTTGCTCTATAAAAATTAATTACTAAATAAATTATTTCAAGCTAATCTAAAAAACAAACTGCAATTCTTTAATTCATTTAAATCGATATCTAAGTTATTGATTATGAATTCTGCTCAAATTTCTTACTGCTAATAAATAATTCAACTTATACTTTAATTCTTTATCTTCCTTATTATTTAATCCTACAAACTATTGCTGAAAGAGAAAATATTAATTAAGATGCCAATTGTGAATTAAACTAACACTGACCTTAGAAAAGGCAGAATTTGACACTGTGTATAGATTAATTAAATTGACTATTTTCGGTATATACAAAAAAATGTCTTATTCTTAGATAAATCTAAATTGTTATGTGACTCCTATTTAGTGTAACCAACATTCAAAATAGCATGCGTTCACACTTTACGGACAATCACCTTTTCCAATGATTTATCTAGCTGAGACTAATTAATTACCTTGAAATTTGTTGTACTAAATGCGAAATACGCGTGTTGAAAAATTTACCAAAAGAAAACTAATTTGTAGGATTTGTTGAGAAAAATTGAATTAATTGAAGCAAAGGAAATGAAAGAAAATTAAAACGAATTGAAAAAGAGAATAAAACAAAAAAAATTATTATGCACAGAAAAATGAAAATTTATTATTAATGTTGAAAAAATGAACTTTATTTTGAAACGAAGAGGAACTATTTTTAATCACTGAGAACTTGAACTTTATTGCAAATCTGAAATACTGTGACCTTTCGGCAGCTGTATCTCTATTGACAATTCGATGAAAAAGAAGAACGATTGACGAAATGACCCCCTTTTTATAGATAAATTTGTTCTATTTTCGACATTTATAAAGTGAAATATTCAAAATTTTCACTGAAAATGAAAAAAGACTAAAATTTTCTCACTGTCAAAAGATAGCAAATCAAATACTCTACATTTTGATAATTTTCTCTTGATAATTGATTGTAAATTCGATGTTTTTATTCAATTTTTGTAAATTTTGGAACATTTGCTATAAAAATCTCGATTCGCTACGTTTCATTTCAATGTAGTAGATTTTTATGTCATTTCGTAATATTTGTTGTCTTCTTCCCACTGTGAGTCTCTTTCGCACTCATTGTGGGAAATGTATTAATAAAAAATCGCGAATATCACGTTTCTTGCGTAAAATATCGCGAAACGAACGCGGCCATCGAAATCACGGTTCAATTCTACGTGATTTCGATATGTCAAACGTCGCGAAATTATGAAGTTTACGTTGTTTTGACACTGTCGCGCGCGAGTGTCATGTGATTTTTATTTGTGTTTTTTTTAGTGTTTTTAGTGGGTTTTTCAGGTGTTTTCTTTCACCAGGGATATTGTTGATAACCAGGTAAGCAATTTTCTTCTTTATTTTATTAATTTTGCTTGTAAGTTGCTAATTTTACAAATTTGTGGCAAATGTCAGGTAAGTGCCTTTGTGGCATTTTTTACTTGTTTTTGTCCACAAATATTTAACATAATTATATTAATTACGTAGTTTGTGATTTATATTAATGCTTTATGTGGTGATCTTCATGGGAAACATGAATTTATCCGTGTTTTCCATGTCTCCAAATCTTCATGGCATTGTTGTTGTACATATGTACCCAGCAATGTTCTTAGTTCAGATCAATGACCTTTAATTATTATTAAATAAAATTCTTGTTTTATTTTGTTTGTAATTCATTTCTTTTATTTTATTTCAGATATTCGTGGGAACCTTTTTCTACCTGTGAAGACTCCAGGTAGAGGTAATTCTTTATGTATATTTATTTTAAATCTGTCCTGCGCTTGTCCTTCTTTTTCAGGTTCGCTGAACAACATGTATACTTGTTAGGAAAAACCTTCAGGCACTAATGTTATCTAATTTCAGCTCTAAGGATCTTGTGGTTGTAGGGCTAGAGGCGGGGGCCCACAAATGCTGGATGGCCTCGACATACATGCCGTATGAGGAGCCATCAGCCCGTCCAGAGATATAAGATTGGTGATCGAGGCTGCTGAAGCGAAGAACTTCAATCTTCTACTAGGGTGTGATGCTAACGCCCATCATATCATTTGGGGTAGCACGGATATAAAGCCGAGAGATGAGTCTCTTTTTAGTTATTTGTTAGAGACTAAGCTCGTAGTGTGTAATAGAGGCAATATGCCAACTTCCAGAACAGTAAACAGGAGTGAGGCCTTGGACCTAACCCTAGTAACCTGTTCGGAGAACTTCGTGGTTCGCAACTGGAGAGTGTCTGACCAGGCGTCTTTATCAGACCACGCTTGGATACTCTTCGAGGTTGTATTTGCTGCGCGACCTGTTGAGGCTTTTAGGAATGTTCGTAGGACAAATTGGGACCGGTTCTATGAAGTAGTCAGTGATAGGCTGGGTTCACCACCCGAAAGACTCATCACAGAATCAGCAGTGCATGAAGCGGTCGATACTGTCACCGAGGCGTTAAACGTAGCGTTCCTGGAAGCCTGCCCCATAAGCAGATCCAGTGGAAAATCAAGGCCACCATGGTGGAATGCGGATCTGGGTAAGCTTAGAGAAAAATCGTAGGTTGTTTAATGCAGCCAAGCGCAGCGGAGATCAGGTAGACTGGTCCTGCTTTAAGGGCGGCCTAAGATCATTCAAGAAGGCGCTAAGGCTGGCAAAGAGATCTTCATGGAGGAGCTTCTGCCAGTCAATAGAGTCTAGTACAGAAGCGTCCAGACTTCGGAAGGTGCTTGCTAAGGACCACAGTACTCCGTCCTTCATAAAAGGGGAGAACGGAGTCTGGACAACCACAAACGAGGAGCTGCTAAATGTACTTCTTGACGCCCACTTTCCGGACAGCGGGGAGATAGGTCCGTCGGTGGCGAGTGCATCAGAACGGCACCTACAGGATGGAAAGGAAGAGGTGATCAGCTCCATAGTTAGTGAAAAAGCGACGAAATGGGCGGTCCATTCTTTTAATCCCCTTAAGGCGTCTGGGATGGATGGACTAAGACCCATTATGCTTCAGAAGGCACTAAGGTACATAACACCATGGCTAGTGCCGATTTATAAGAGCTGCCTGAGGCTCTGTTTCTTGCCCAGGGCCTGGCAGGAAGTGAGGGTAATCTTCATTCCGAAGGCAGGCAGAACAGGTCATATCGAGGTAAAAGACTTTAGACCTATCAGCCTCTCTTCCTTTATGCTTAAGGTCTTGGAGAGATTGATAGAGGTGTATATAAGAAATGTTTGGCAGGGCGGCAGTGGTAGTCAGCATGCCTATACAAAAGGGAAATCGGTAGAGTCGGCACTACATGCAGTGGTGTCTGTTGTTGAGAGGTCCCTACAGTATAAGGAGTACACTCTAGGTGCTTTCCTGGATATTGAGGGGACGGAGGTTATATTTCATGGACTGAGAAGGGTGGGTGTTGATAAGTGTCTATGTGACTGGATCAACTCAATGCTTCTCAGTAGAAAGATAGCTCCTGCTCAGGTGACGCTATTGTCAGAAGAGCAGTCTATAGAGGTACACCGCAGGAGGGGAGGGGTGCTATCACCACTCCTGTGGCTTCTGGTAATGGATGAAATCCTCATCAAGTTAGAGAGAGAGGGCTTCAAGGTAGTTGCCTACGCAGATGACATATGCATCCTGGTAACTGGCAAATTTCTCTCTACTATTAGCGAAAGGCTCGAGTGCGCGCTGCTTAAGCTGGATAGCTGGGCCAATAATAGTGGATTGAGGGTGAACCCCTCGAAGACGAAACTAATCCTTTTTACTAGAACGAGGCGGGTGCCATATTTCAGACTTCCAATGCTGGGAGGAGAGGAGCTTACTCTCTCCAGTGAAGCGAAGTATTTGGGTCTCGTCCTCGATTCCAAATTGAACTGGAAGGCTAATCTACAAGAACGCGTGAAGAAGGCCAGTGTGGCCTTCTACACGTGCAAGAGAATATTTGGCGGAAACTGGGGATTAAAACCCAGGGTGGTACACTGGATGTACACAGCCATAGTTCGGCCCATCCTCTGCTACGGCTCTACGGTCTGGTGGACGGCACTGACGAGGAGCTGTAACCTTGATGTGCTGTCAAAAATCCAGAGAGCCGCCTGTATGGGTATAACTGGGTGTCTGTGCACCACGCCCACTGCGGCATTGGAGGTCATGCTTGACCTATTGCCGCTGGACCTTTATTGTAAGGGTGTGGCGGCAACTAGTGCTGTCAGGCTGAGAGCGGGGGGCTGGTGGAAGGAAAGGAGTTTTGGGCACTCCAATATACTCCAGAAGGTAGACTGTAGGGACTGCAGGGTAGAAAGAGACTATCAAATACCCATCCTGACTTTTGGTGGGGGTATCAACGCAACGATACCCACCAGGAGTGACTGGGAGGGGAAGGAGGTGGTCGTTACATCCGATATTTCTATATTTACGGATGGCTCCAAGACGAGTGCGGGCATAGGGGCTGGAGTGTAATCTAGAGATCTCCAGTGGCACGAGTCTTATAGACTGCCTGACAAATGCAGTGTTTTTCAGGCAGAGCTCACAGCGATTTATCAGGCGGCAACATTGGTATCCATGTGCAGAGAGCCCGCACGGCACATCTGCATATATATTGATAGCCAGGCAGCCATCAGGGCGCTGGATGCTGGGCTGGTAAAATCAAAATTGGGCAAAACCAGGCTTGAGGAATTGACTGTAAGCCACAAGGTGACCGTAAGCTGGGTACCTGGCCATAAGTATATGTCAGGCAACGAGATGGCTGATAAGTTGGCAAAAAGGGCTCCGAATTGGATAGCTCCGCAGCTGTAGCTTACGTGAGGATTCCAGTCGGAGTTTTAAAAGAGGAAATCATCAGGGAAGTCTATTTAAAGGCAGGCCTCCGATGGACCAGCAGGAATACCTGTCGTATTGCGAGGCAATTATGGCCTGCATATGACAGGAAAAGGACAAGGGAACTGCTTAACAGCAGCAGAGCAAATACCAGGAATCTAGTAGGGGTCATGACAGGTCACTGGGACATAGGGGACCATGCTAGAAGACTGGGAATGGCGGCGAACGATTTCTGCAGGAGTTGTAGGGACTCGGAGGAAATTGAATCCGTTAAGCATGTGCTTTGCGAATGCCCCGCTCTGATGAATAAAAGAGGTAGGCTACTAGGTAGCTACTTATTTTCAAGTCTGGGGTAGCTTCAAAGTATAAAGTTCAGAGACATCCTGAGTTTTCTGAGTGAGGCAGGATGGATCTGGGCTAAAGGTCTTGGATATATCCCGAATTTCCCAAGGAAGGCAGGATAAATCCACGGCTTAAAGGGTTATCTAATGAGGTCTAGGGGCACAATTGACCCGTTGATAGTCTAAGTGAGGCTGGCTGGTTGTCCAGCGGCACCCCTCTTACCTAACCTAACCTAACCTAGGCGTACCACATATCTCTCCAAGAAAACCGTAGTACTGGAGCATGCTGGTAGTACCAGCTAATGCCGCTAGGGCGCAGTGAAGACCAAATGACACATCCAAGCCATAAGCCAGTAAAAGCTCAATGGTGTATCCAAGACAAAAGCCAGTCAAGACACAAACACATATTTAGTATGGACTCAAAACCACCTAGCAATGGTGGTGCCATCTGCGGGTGAGAGTTCTACATAAAAAAAACTCTGGGCCAGAAATCTACCCATATATAGCAACTTTAAAGAATATTCACACAACACCTCCATGGTCTCATGGTGCACCGCATCGGATTTTACAAAACCAAGCGTTCTCGGTTCGATTCCAGCAAAAAACCAACATTATTTTATTAAAAAATCAGCTAAGACAAGAGCTTGAACAGCTTACGGGGATCAGCCAAACCTGGTCAGCCAGATGGTAGGAAGGAATTGCTCAAGGCAGGCCCTGTGACGTAGACTAAAACAGTTTGAATTTTCCGGACACTTTTTGCATGGAAAAAGTGGTCCAGAACTGTCATAGCGTAACTACTTTTCTGACCTTTTTTTTTACTTTGACCTCTATGTTTTTAGAAAAACGTCACTTTTTTTATAAAAACTGTAAACTGTAGACTTTCCTCTTTACTTTGACCTATTACACCATATGGGCTATTTGTAGCCGTTAACGAGTTATTAATTCACAGCCAATTAGCCGATATTTTTTTATTTTTTTAAATGACGTTACCAAGGGAACAAATTATCTTTGGGAATAAGTTTGAGAATAGCTTTGGGAATACGTGAAGAACTAATACATATGCATGGGTGCCCAATCCAGTTAGCTCTACCAGCATTATTTCTATGCGTTACAAACGGAATGATAAGGTTAGCATACCATATGAGACTTTATCTAACGTATAAAAATCATGAGTTTATAAAATTAAAAAAATTGTTAAAATATTTTTGTAATTTAAATCGATCAGGATTTAAAAAATATAATTCTATTCAAACTTTCAGCTTCGTCAATCAAAAATAGCAAACTAAAAAGCATAATAAATTGATTTCTAGGTCGTTCTCACTCCGCTCATACATAGCACAGACAATTTGAATATCACACGATCACAATATGAAGTACATCGACGGTGGGGGAAAAAAATTGACGAATTTGTAAAAATGTCGAAAATGTTCCCATTTCGAGCTGTTAAAATTACTCATCCATCATATTTACGTGCGTACGATAAAAACACTGTGCCATATACAACTGTGGAAAAAACAATCGCCGTCTAAGAAATTTGCTTGCATATAATTTTCAGTACTATTACGATTACAATGCTGCGTTCTTTTTTCCTGATCCTTATAAAAGGAGATGCACGGATTTATAAATGAATAAAAATCATCAAATTGCCAGCTTTTCAAGAATTACAACTTTAGAATTAGAACCTAATATTTTTGATCTATTTTGGCATTTTGTGAAAATTGAAATGCAATTTGATAATTTTCCCCCATAAAAAAGATCATGGCAACCTACAGACGTTTTATAGAATGAAATTAATTGAAATTTCCAATGAACCAGTACAATATAAAAAAAACGCAGCTAATACCTCCATATCAGTTGTATCATCGCAAGATTTCCTTCCGCTTGAAGCAATAATATTTTGTATCACAAGAGCTTCCAAAATTAACACATTCATATGCTTATTAATATTTACCATGGTAAACTTTGGTAGTGTTGCATTTACTCAGAATGTTTCACAAGCCATGAAACAGACTCCCTCCCTACCCCATGCGAGGCCCAACGTAGTCCTTACATTCTAAAATATTTGCAGTGTTCTTATATAAAAGTGACAAAAGTTTGATTTGGATATCTTCTCAGCCCTATACTACTCATACAGAAAAATGGCGTTCTGTTAATCTTAAGCTTGCTTTCTTATCTTCCGAACCGTAATAACATTTTCATACCTTTCCTAACAAAATTATTTAAAAAAAATTATCTTACCAAATGACAACGATTCCTCAAACAAAAATTCTCCGCTGAGTAATCATTGTAATGTCGCTGTGCAGTCATGACATGCCGTGGGCTGATGATATCGAATGTAGCTGCCTACAGATTCGGACTCCGGCTGCACATACACTCATGCAATTATTACTCAGCTGAGAGGTATTGAGCGTAGAATGGTAAGGTTACTTTGTAATCAAAACTATTTTATTATTTTGTTAAGTAAGTTATATCGGAAATTCAGCCTTTGGGAAGGTAAGGAACCAAGCTTTAAATTATTGGAAGACTATTTTCCTGTATGGATAGTAGTTGAGGTTCTATGACATATCTAAAGCCAATGTTTGGAACTTTTCCATAAGTATCAATATAGAACATTTTAGAAAACGGACTCCGAACGCACACATGTAGATTTCTGTTTCATGGCTTGGGAAGTATTCTCGAGGGTTTTGATTTACTCCATTCAGTACATCGTGCCTTGACTTGATGATGCTTGATGTGATTCCTGCTGGTACAGTGGGCTCAAAATTCAATATACAAGATGCGAGCTCTGCAAGAAAAGCTTTGACGATTGCATCCAAACTTTCAGATTGAGCTTTCAAATATTGGTTCGGAAAGCAAAGTTAAACTTGTCATCTCTTTAGCCTTTATTACTTTATGGTGTAACACAAGTGTTGGACTTTTCTAGCAGTGCAGCCCTGAAAATATTCGATGGGAGAGGTTTTATAGCAGAAGCGCAACACTAGGCTTGTACCATAAAGTAATAAAGGCTAAAGAGATGACTAGATTAACTTTGCTTTGCGAACCAATATTTGAAAGCTCAATCTGAAAGTTTGGATGCAATCGTCAAAGCTTTTATTGCAGAGCTCGCATCTTCTGTATTGAATTTTGAGCCCACTGTACCAGCAGGCACCACATCATGTCAAGGCATGTTGTACTGAATGGAGTAAACACTACCAAATTTTACCATGGTATATATTAATACTCATATGAATGTGTTGCTTTTGGAAGCTCTTTTGATACAAAATATTATTGCTTCAGCGACGGCAATGTTCAGGCGGAAGAAAAATTTTGCGACGACATACAACTCATTTGGGGGTATTATGTAGCTGCGTTTTTTCAATACTGTACTGGTTCATTGGAAATTTAAATTAATTTCATTCTGTTAAACGTCTGTAGATAGCCATGATTTTTTTTTTGAGGGCAAGTTATCAAATTGCATTTCAATTTACATAAAATGCCAAAATAGATCTAAAATATTCGGATCTAATTCTAAGCTTTTAATTCTTCAAAAGCTGGCAATTGTACTGAGATTGGTGTTGACGAAAAAGGTATAATTTGCGATCAAGGCTCTAATAATCGAGGTTGCCTAAAAAGTTTTGGAGTTATCTCAGAAAAGCCATATTTTTTTACAATTCTGAAAAAAAATATGCTATACATGATGTTCCTCATCGTGTTGAATCAGTTCGGAATATTTTGATTAAATCAGAAATAAAATGTCAAGATGGGGTCGTTAGCTGGTAAGTTTTGGAAGAACTATACAATATGGAGAAACATCAGCCAGTAAAAATGTGCCCAAAGTTATCTGACAAGAATGTGCACCAAACACTTGGCAAAAAATGAAAGTTTCTCTTGCAGTGGAAGTTTTTAGTCATACGTGCAGTGCTGCTATTCGTACAGTATAGACTTTACGGAAATTTAGCAATGAAACCAAACATAAAGCAATATCAACTGCCGATTTTTTTTTAAAAAGTCAACAATACTTTTTTTTTATTTATTTATTTATTTCGCTAAATGCTAGCTACAATGGTCCCAGGACACAATACTTAAATTAAGCTAAAGTACAGAGCAATTATTGAGGATTTTTCTTAATTGAGTCTTATTAATGTTAAAATCTATCGAATGAAAATTAAAATTAAAATTACAGCACATTATAGTCATAGGCTCAAAGTGTCCATAGTTGGTTCGATGAGAACACAAATAAATGAAGTCATTAGATCGCAAGTGTCGAGATCGTGAATTGAAATTAATTTTCTGAAGCATCAAAGGCATGTCGATGTCACCCTTCACAAGTTGAAATATAAAGCTAATGTCACAAATTTTTCTACGAGTCTCAAGAGTAGGAAGGTGTATTAAATTTAATCTTTCGTTATAACGAGGAAGATGAAGTCTATCCCTCCATTCAAGACCTCTTAGATCAAAAAGTAAGAATCTCCTCTGCACGCTCTCAATCGATCGGAGTAATTTTTGCAAGAGGGAGACCAGACAGGACTGGCATATTCCAAAATGGGTCTAACAAGAGTGGTAAAAAGAAATTTAGTAATGTAGATATCATCTAATTCTTTTGCCCAACGCTTTACAAAGCCTAACATTGAGTCTGCCCTATTAACGATGCGATCTATGTGAAAGTTAAAGGTGAGTTTCGAGTCAAAACAATATCCCCAAGTCACATATTTTATCAACTTTTGAAAGTAATAACCCATTCATAGCATAAACAACATTCGAAGGGACTCGCTTACGAGAGAAAATGGTTACTTTACATTTATCAACGTTTAAAATGAGGGAACTCTTTTCACACCATTCAACACGTCTGTCCAGGTCATCCTGCAAATTGAGACAGTCGCAATGCGAGTCGATAGATTTATATAGTTTTAGATCATCTGCGTATAATAGCAAATCAGATTTGGTAACTACATAGGAAACATCATTTATGAATAATATGAAGAGAAGGGACCCTAAGTGACTACCCTGTGGAACACCGGAGTAAGCCGATATTTCTTCAGACAGGGAAGAACGGAACTGAATCCTAAGTTTACGATCCTTAAGGTAGGCTGATAACCAGTTCAACAGCCACATTGGTAAACCTAAAGATCTCAGTTTAAATAACAAAACAGTGAGTTTCGCAACCACGCTCAAACGATTCGATACAGGTAGATGTAAACTGAAGCAAGTTTGTTGTTGTTGACCTTCCCTTCATAAAACCATGCTGATGAGCATTAAGAGCTCCACTACAATGAAAATACAAAAATTCATATAAAGAAGCTTCAAACAGTTTGGGAATACAAGACAGTTTAACAATAGGACGATAGTTGGTAACAAGCTCCCTTTTACCCGACTTAAGGATTGGGACAATAAACGACTCTTTCCATAACTTAGGAAATTTACCAAGCCGCAGTGACAAATCAAACAGAAATGTTAACGGGTAAGCAAGCATTCCACTGCAGTTCTTTAAGACAATAGGGGGTATCCCATCAGTCCCAGCAGAACAACCAGAATCCAGCTTGGACATGGAATCTTCAACAGATTTCTGATCAATAGTGAAGAATGGGATATCAACTTTAGGAAGCGTCGTTAAGTAATTTAAATAAGCAAAATCTATTTGAGCGTCATATGTTAAAAATGATTCACTAAAGTAATCAGCAAAGAGATTAGAAATCACAGACGGATCATGACTAGAATTATTATTAAATACTAACACAGGAGGAAAATTATTAGATTCCTTTTTGGTATTTACAAAACGCCAAAATTGCTTAGGATTAGATCTTATTACATTTCTCATCCTAAACAGGTACGTATCATAGGCATGCAGAAGAGCATTACGAAATTCGCTCCTGAAAAACAAAAATTGTGTTAAGTCATCTTTAGACTGAGAGAGGTGAAACTTTGCGCAAGCGTTTAAGCTCAGCGTCGTACCAAGGAGGACACGATGAGCCATTCTTGATACAAGACAATGGAATACAATCATTGAAACAATTAAACATAACATTATAAAATTGTGCTGTAAGTTCATCTACATCATTATTGCTAAACAGAAAGGATCAGTTAATAGAAGAAAATTAAAGTTAAGCAGATCAAAATTAGCTTTTTTAAAATTAAAGGTGGGAGAGTTTTCAATCAACATACCAGTACCCTCGCAATCAATGCCCACTATCACGTCCAAAGTTGGATGGTATGAGTCAATAGGAACCAATGACATATCACACGGACGAACCATATATTTCGAAGCATCCGAGGTAAAGACCAAATCCAAGCATTTATTACGGTTGTTCTTAATATCATTTACCTGAGAAAGACCCATTGCGGCAATAGCATCCAGGAAGATATCCGCATTTCCAGAAGATGTACTGGGGACCAAGGAGTCCTCATTATCAGAAACCTGCCATTGAACAGTAGGAAGATTGAAATCACCAAGGAATATAATATCATCCGAGTCCCGCGCCAGCTCGAACACATATTCCACAGCAGCAGCAACGGCATCGTATGAAGCAGACGGACTTCCAGGAGGAATGTATGCAGCTAGAATATACAGTATTTTTGTCCCAATTGTTATACTGATGCATATGAATTCAGACAGGGATGGATTTGGAATATCTATCTTTGAACAGCCGTAAGAAATCCTTACCGCGATTAGAATACCTCCTCCGAGCACAGAAATGTCATCAGGATTTCGATCACGTCGAAAAACTTGGAAGTCGTTGTCCAGTAATTCCGCATCCGAAAAGGAATTGTTTAGCCATGTCTCCGTTAAAATAATAACATCGTGAGGAATATTAAAAGAGTTCAAGTAGAGCCGACGTGTTTTTGACCGTAGACCACGGACATTTTGGTAATAAACTACCAAGTCTTTAATCTATAATTTTTCCATCGCCCCGTCTAATTCATTCGGTTTTTTTATGCATCCCGGATCGGAAGAGATACGAAACGTTTTACCAATAAACCATGAGGCCAGAATTTTGAGTCCAATAGCAACGTCTCGAGGTCATCGGGAACTAGCAGTTTGAAAGACGACCCTACACGACTGGGAAGGACCTCTGGGGTCAAACTGAAGCATTTAATGCCTGAATCCTTAAGACACATTTTTGAGTTTATATAGTTGACGATAGATTGCGCAGAAGTCCCATATTTTAGACGTGACAGAAAAATAGCCTTCGGAGAAGCAACAGCCTCTAGGATAATGGCGTCCGACTGCCCTGAATTTTGTTGTTGTTGGAATTGTTGCGCATTCCGCTGCTTAGCAGCTGTTGTGTCTGCAGTTGTTTTTGCAGCGTCTGCTGTTGTTGTTGCATCTGCTGCTGTTGTTGTTGTAATTTGAAACAAACCATGAATGTGTTCTCAAGTTACTGTGGTGACGGACGGACGTCAGACGGATATGCAAAAATCTAAATAATTAATAATACATATGCGTGGGTGTCCAATCCATTTGGCTCTACCAGCATTATTTCTATGCGTTACAAACGGAATGACAAGTTTAGCATACCCTATGAGACTTTATCTAAGATATAAAAATGATGTGTTTATAAAATTAAAAAAATTGTTAAAATATTTTTGGAACGTAAATCGATGGGGATTTAAAAAATATGATTCTATTCAAATTTTCAGCTTTATCAATCAAAAATAGCAAGCTAAAAATATAATAAATTGATTTCTAGGTAGCCTCCACTCCGACAAGTTAATATCACACGATCTCAATATGAAGTACATCGACGTATGGGAAAGAATAATTGATGAATTTGAAAAAATGTTGTTTATATTTTCGAAAATGTTCCCATTTCGAGCTCTTAGAATTATTTATCAACTATTTCATTATATATACGTCTGTAAGATAAAAACACTGTAAACAACAGTGAAAAAAAACATCGCCGTCTAAGAAATTTGCTTGCATATAATATGCAGTACTATTACGATTACAATGCTGCGTTCTTTTTTCCTGATCCCTATAAACGGAGATGCACGGATTTATAAATGAATAAGCACCATCCATGCCAGTTTTTTTGAAGAATTAAAACTTTAGAACTAGAACCGAACATTATAGATCCAATTCATTTTGCTCTACCATCATTATTTCGAGGTGTTACAAACGGAATGACAAACTTAGTATACCCCTATAGATTTCATCTAGGGTATAAAAACACAGCTAATACCCCCAAATGAGTTGTATGTCATCGCAAAATTTTTCTTCCACCTGAACATTGCCGTCGCTGAAGCAATAATATTTTGTATCAAAAGTGCTTCCAAAAGCAACACATTCATATGCGTATTAATATATACCATGGTAAAATTTGGTAGTGTTGCATTTACTCCATTCAGTACATCATGCCTTGACTTGCTGGTACAGTGGGCTCAAAATTCAATACAGAACATGCGAGCTCTGCAATAAAAGCTTTGACGATTGCATCCAAACTATCAGATTGAGTTTTCAAATATTGGTTCGCAAAGCAAAGTTAATCTTGTCATCTCTTTAGCCTTTATTACTTTATGCTTGTACTGAATTTCCCACAGACTTCAATAATATAGACTGCTAGCTGAAGGCCTTTCCCATACAAAATTAGATGGGTTAAACATCCCAAATAGAGTTCCACTTTCTGTCATGCTGCGGGATATTACATAAATAGGGCTACCATGATTAGGTAAAATGAAGGGAAATTCTCAATTATTGCTCAAGTTATTGCTAAATATGTATTCAGAAAATATTTTAAGTACTTACATTTTCCCCCTTTAAAATTTAAAACTACGCTTTGTATGTATATAATTACAAACAATGCTGTAATAAATTTTATATTTTATAATCTTAAAAGTTAATGTTCCTTAACGAAGCTTTATTTCACGCAATTCCTTTTAAACTTGAGAAATAACTATTGGGAAAATTATTGGTATTCTGTATAGTTTTCTCGAATGAAAGTGAGAACTCAAACAATTTATGTTTTAAAGTTATTAATACCACTTTTAAAAAGACATTTCTGAGTGACGATATTGTCAATCTTGATCGATTATTATATCATTAGATAGTCAGAAAAACGGAGGTAAAAAGAGATACTGTAAAATTTTCAATTTTTCTTGAGGAGCGGAAGTTTTTGCAAGATAAAAAATAAATGAATGATTGAGTACTGAAACTGGTTTTTAAAATTGTAACGAAATCTCCATCTTTCTGAGGGACAAGGCTTGAATTAAAATTCGACGGTCGTATGCCCAATTCAGTTATTTAATTATAATAAAATGATATTTATATATGTATAATGGTATAAAAGTATTGAATGACAAAAATCTCACAAACCTGTGACTGTATCACTACTTAACCCTACGTTCCGTCGTTTCAAGATCTTGGTTACTCTATTTCGTGCAGCGGCTTGCAATAATATAGAAGCGGCTCTTATTTCGCGACAGGTTGACCTGCTCTTTGACTCTCTTCAATTTCCACGTGGCGTCTTCACTCATGTACTATCAATCCCGCGTAGGTTCTTAGCAGCTGGGGCTCCGTCTTCCTAGCGATTACTTCGTTGGATCCACCAAGTAATTTTCCTCTTATACTCTTCACTAACCACAGAAAAGATATGGTCACCAAATAACTCGCAGAAATAAATTGGACTTATTTTACCTCTTTTCGCCTTCCTCTATTTATTTTAATCATTCGCAGCCGGGTTCTTCCTTCCACATTTAATTAATAGTTCTTTGCCACAGCTACTTTTTCACTCCGTACCTTTTCTCCGTTTTTTTTAATTTATACTTTCTGCTCCCTTCAAAATTTACAAACTCCACTTTACCAACTCGTGACCCTTTTCGCCTTCACTTACACGATGACAATATGTCCTCCGGAAATCTTTAGGCGTGATGCTTCCTCTTTCGAAAATTCGAACCTGACCACGCTGTCTCCTCCGAAATTAAGCCATTTAAACCTGCGCACACATCAACCACCTTCTGCCTACCCAATGATGGAACCTCCTTACTTACTCTGAATCGCTACTTCGCCTAATTCGCGTGCTTTGGAACTGCTAAGCTTTTCACTGATAACAAATCACTCTAATAATACTTGAGAGGATTAATTTTATAAATGCTGAACTCTGCTTACATGCAAGGCGCCCTTCTAACAACCTTACCTACTTATCTATTCTTCCCCTACGCCTATGTTCACAGTTTAATGTAAAAACTACTACTATAGGATTCCTTAAATCCACTACCTAATCACTTTTGGCTTCTGGTTGACATTTCTTTATTACAATTATACCTGACAGTTCACAATCAATTTATTCATTCGGAAAAGTACTTATACATTTAATTTTTTGTTTTAGTTAAAAGTTAGCTCAAATCCGCGTTTATTTGATGTGACGTGAGTGCAGCCATCAATAGAGTGGAGGATTTGTGATACCCCAAGTGCTAATTATCATATGTGGTATAGTTTAAATTCCTTGATAACATTCTGTGGATCATACCCTTCGACGTGAGGGAAGTATTCCAATCGTGAAATTCATGCTTAAATCTACCGTTCCAGTATAATTCTAGGTTGATTTAATTATATTTATTATATTATTCACTTTTTAAATGTATATATCTCAAAAACACCAACTTATTCTTTCTACTCTTCACTTGTGTTTATTGCTCGGTTACTACAACATTTGCTTTTGTATTCATTTGCTTATCCAATGTGAGCATGCGCCTATTTGAGTATGAGGGTCTTCCTTGGAGTGTTAAATTCCACGGCTTCAAAGATATCCCTGCTAATGTGGACCGTGCGAAGCAACTAATCACTAATACTCATTGAGCTTCTCTTATTCACGCGAATTTTAGTTCGATCATGGCGCATTAATCCCATTCTGTATTAGCGACTGCTATCTACATAGGTATATGGAACGACCCCGTCCGTTACATTGAAAAAATGAAAAAAGAAGAAAGAAATGAAAACTTTGAGAAAAATAGAAAAAACAATTCTTTTATTTATTAAAAAAATGTAAAAAAAAATTTTTTTAAACAAGCAGATTCATTCGAAGCGAATCGAACCTGTATCCGCCACGCAGTGGGCTGAAAAATAAAGAAGAAAAAGGAAGAAGAAGCGTTTCGTGTCAGCAGAAAACCTTCCACTCATCGGTGCAGCTTGGTTTTCTGCCTGCTGCAGACGCTTGAAAATAGATCGAACTGATCTCTTCTTCCTTTTCTTCTTTATTTTTCAGCCCACTGCGTGGCGGATACAGGTTCGATTCGCTTCGAATGAATCTGCTTCTTTAAAATTTTTTTTTTTTTTTTTTTTTTTTTAAATACATATATAAAAGAAATGTTTTTTTCTATTTTTCTCGAAGTTTTCATTTCTTTCTTCTTTTTTCATTTTTTCATTTGTTTTTCAAATCACCCAATTTCACTATTTGGGACCTGTTGATGAGTCAAACCAAAACTTGAAACTTGTCACCGAAAATTAATGAGTTGAGTGATTAAATAACAAATTAGAACGTTTTTTAGCTTTTGCTAAATACCGGAGAATCCCAAAAAATTCTTTCTTGAACAAAATTAAGTTTAACCCGGTAAAAAGTCAAAAAGAGTAATCTTTTTATTTTATTTATTTTTCCTCCTGGGCTCGTATAGGAGTGTTTTTTCCTCATATAATTCACACCCAGAATATATTCTGAGTTTATATGAGAAGAGATCAGTTTGATCTATTTTCAAGCGTCTGCAGCAGGCAGAAAACCAAGCTGCACCGATGAGTGGAAGGTTTTCTGCTGACATGAAACGCGCTTCTTC
This sequence comes from Dioctria linearis, assembly GCA_963930735.1. NCBI lineage: Eukaryota > Metazoa > Arthropoda > Insecta > Diptera > Asilidae > Dioctria > Dioctria linearis. The sequence goes on along the minus strand of OZ005742.1, from coordinate 133,743,100 downwards.
TTCCTTTTTCTTCTTTATTTTTCAGCCCATTGCGTGGCAGATACAGGTTCGATTCGCTTCGAATGAATCTGCTTCTTTAAATTTTTTTTTTTTTTTACATTTTTTTAATAAATAAAAAAATTGTTTTTTAATAAATAAAAAAATTGTTATTTCTATTTTTCTCAAAGTTTTCATTTCTTTCTTCTTTTTTGATTTTTTCATTTGTTTTTCAAATCACCCAATTTCGCTATTTGGGACCTGTTGATGAGTCAAACCAAGACTTGAAACTTGTCACGGAAAATTAATGAGTTGAGTGATGAAATAACAAATTAGAACGTTTTCTTGAACAAAACTAGTTAGTTATGAAAAATCCATATGCCCTATGGCCTTACACATTTCTCTACTGCTACCCTTAGCAATGAACAGTAAACTGTTAAATTACTACCATTCCTCTTCTACCAACGATGCTAGTCTACAAACGAACACCTATAGTTCTAAATCTGTATATCGATTGATCTAATGGCTTCGTTTACCTAGACTTATTAGTAAACAAGACATAATTAATCCGCTTAACGCGAGTCTTCTCACGATCTATACATCGATTAGCATCTTAAAGCATCTGGGATTACGATCTCATCTACCTATTCTCTATCACACGAAAGGCAATCTAAGTGACTGAACCTCCTGCTGATATCTCCTACACGCGTGACTGACCAGAATATCTTATACTCAACTCCTTTGTACTTCATATTCTATGATTTCACCTTAACCTTGGGGACGGGCCCATATCGCTAGACTCAGATTTTCCTGTAATACTAACTAGACTCCCTTAATTCATATAGCTCGGCTTTAAATCTCGAACGTACCACCAACTGAGGTCGGTACCCTGTGAATCCCTTAATCTAAACGCGAGCTTTGATCTTTTATCGCACACCACACACCTCTTAATAAATTTTGGCACAAGTTTTGCGGAGAACTGCTTACTGTCATCGGACAGGATAAAATTTCGCTTAAAAACTTCGTCGCCTACGTGAAATTCCTTACTACAGACATGCGTATCAAAAAATTTTTTGTTTCTTCTGTATGATTTTTCAATTCGACTATAAATATCAGGATATATGTCCTGCAACCTATCGAGTTGCTGGCTCCGCGCATCAAGGATGTTGTTTCCATTATAGTTATTACACAGTTTATGATCTGATCCAAATCCCAAATACTCTCTTCCAAAATTTAGATAAAACGGACTGAATCCTGTCACTTTGTAAACGGCAGTTCTTAATGCAATGCTGATTCGCGCTACATGTTGATCCCATACCTTGTGGTTATCTCTAATGTAAGATCTTAATGCTGTTCGTATGACCTTGTTCCAACGCTCCGTGAAATTGCTCTGAGGATGATACCTGCAATTCAACCAAAACTTACTGATGTCGTATTCTTTTAATAATCTCCTAAATAAATTGTCGAACTGCTTGCCATTATCAGTGATAATTATTTACGGTACACCGTATTCGAGGAAAATCCTTTCTTCCAAAATCTGTGTTACTTTCTTAGCTGTGGCGACTCGTAAGGGGAATGTGCATACGTATTTGGTGAACCAGTCAAATATCACCAGAAGGTATGTGTTCCCTTTCGTCGATCTAGGGAATGGCCCTATCAGATCTAACGCAATCATTTGCCAAGGTCTCACTGTACTGCGGAATCTTCCCATTAAACCAGAGGGCTTATGTTTCGTCGTGACCGCCATCGTCTGTCTCTGGATGCTCCTGTTGGAGGTGGAGTGCTTTGCGCCGTTCGTTGCGACCTTCTGTGCATGTTGATCGACTTTGTTGAGTCCGGCGATCTGGAGTTTATATGTGTGGCTCTCAGGCTTTCACACAAAAATGTATATATTGCTGCAGTTTATATCCCTCCATGCCCATCAGCTGAGATATTTGACTTCCTGGCTTACTAGACTAGACTTACTGAAGTTTTGCTACCTGCAGATGAATTACTGCCTTTTGGTGATTTTAATTTGCCTAATGTTGACTGGCTGCACTCGCAGGATGATGAGGGCTTGCTATCTTCTTTTTGGGCAACTACTCAACATGCCATTTCTTTTATTGACAACATTATTTCTTCTGGCCTAATGCAGTCTAGCGCCGTGACTAATGACTCTGGAAGATCTCTTGACCTGGTATTTTCTTCCGATTCCTATGGAACTCTCGTCAAGCGTTGTGACATTGATAAAGCTGTGAACTCGTTTTATGACATACTATTTCTTTGTTTTACTCACTGTGTACCACTTGTTAGTTCGAATCGAACTTCGAATTGTCAACCGTGGTTCAATGGCTCTTTGAAGCATCTTAAAAATTTGAAAAATAAAGCTTGGAGACGGTTCTGTTCCTCAAGGAGTGATGCTGATTACGTAACTTATTCTAATTTGCGTGCTCAGTATACTTCGTGTTTAACTGAAACATACAACGAATATGTATGTACATAGAATGAGGTCGTCCTTGCGTAATGAACCTAAACAGTTTTGGAAGTTTGTGAATTCTAAGCGCAACTGTGATGGATACCCTTCATCGTTGCGACTCGGAAACCTAGACAGTGTTGATTCCTTGGCAACTGCCAATCTCTTTGCTGACTTTTTTAGGACTGCCTTCTGTGATAGCCACTGTGATATTAGTTATAACGATTTTACCCATTTGACGAAGCTTCCGCTGACTTCTCTTCAACCTAAAGACCTGTTGCTCGACGAAGCGTCTATCTACAAGTATATTTCAAGCATAGCTGATAAAACTTTGTGCTTTACTTAATTTGTCTTTAACTTGTGGTAGTTTTCCAAAACAGTGGAAGCTTTCTTTGATTATTCCTTTGCACAAGAAGGGCAACAAGTGCGACATTTCTAACTACAGACCTGTCGCTAATTTAAGTTGTATTGGTAAGGTATTTGAAGCTCTGGTTTGTGATGTTATGTATTTCCACAGCAAGCCTTCCTGCGCTCCTTTCAGCATGGCTTTATGAAAGGTAAATCTACTACGACTAATTTATTAGAGTTTACTAATTTCTGTATTTCTGCTATTGAAAGCGGAAAGCAAGTCGACTGTATTTTCACGGATTTTAGTAAAACTTTCGACCGAATCAATCACAAAATATTAATTCACAAGTTGACTTTTCTTGGTTTTCCTACTGTCTGTGTCAATTGGCTTCGTTCTTATTTATCTGATCGCACGCAGCGAGTTATATTTGGCGCAGCTCTTTCTGATGAAATGGATAATACTTCTGGCGTTCCTCAAGGACCACTTCTTTTTATAATTTACATAAATGATGTTTCTCTGATTTTGGCCAATTCAAAAATACTTTGCTATGCTGACGATGCCAAAATCTTCCTCATTGTTTCTAATGAAAACGAGTGTGGATTTTTGAACCAGGACTTAGATACCTTTCATAAATGGTGTGCTATTAACTGTCTTCCTCTCAATATCAGCAAATGCACCGCTATGTCCTTTTCTCGTAAAAGGAGGCCTCTCGACTTTGGTGATACTTTAGATGGAAGCTTATTAACTAGACTTGACAAAACCAAAGATTTGGGTGTCTTCCTTAATACTCGTCTTTCTTTCGAGGATCATATTGACAAAACCGTTGTCAGGGCTAATGCTACTTTGGGGTTTGTAAAGAGATGGTCAAAGGACTTTAATGATACATTCATAACGAAGATCCTTTACTGCACAGTCGTTAGACCTATTTTGGAGTATGCCAGTCCGATCTGGTCTCCCTTCTATGCTGTATATATAAATCGCATCGAGGCAGTGCAGCGGAGATTCATTCTTTTTGCCCTGTGTGGGCTTCACTGATATAACCCTTTTATTCTACTTCCATTGTGCGCTGGCCCTCGGTTTTTCCCTGTTAAAAAGAATTTATGAAAAAATGAATTGAACTATGCTTCTCAGTATTTACCTGTTAAGTGGCAACGGTCCCGGACTTGTTCCTCATCGGCTGCAAACGTTTTTTCACATATATGACAGCAAGTATTTTCCATATGTGAACGCCGTTCCTCTTTAGTCAGGGCTTGCATTGGCCTGATGTTCAGCTTCTCCTGTACAGCTATGGAGACAATTTTTTGCAATTCTAATGCAAACCATTGTTGACAGTCCTTGCCTCGATATGCTCTGTAATATGAGAGCTTAGCATCATGTTTGCAGTGGAAATAGAATCCTATGCTATGAACTTCATGTTCCTGGATTCGCTGTGTATTTTGTTCGTTTCCCTGAATCGGCTTCAATATTGACTCAAGATCGGCATACACACAAAACGGGATGGGATTCTTATGGTTATAATTCTTATATTCCAACCATTTCTTTTCCTCTGAGGGAAACATAATCCTACAGTCGTTTTGTTTCTTGCATTCGGGAGTGTGTGATGCTAATTTTTCTTCAGAGTAAAAGTAGAGCAAACATCTGTCGCATATATACCGTCTACCATTACGCTTCGAAGTTTGTGTTGATATGAGTCGGGAAAGATCTTTAATCCAGCAGAAATGATATCTGCTGGCATCATCCTCATCATCATCATCATCATCATCATCATCATCATCATCATCATCCATATGATCTTCATCATCATCATCAGCCTGGTCATAGTCATCTTGCAACATTAAGAGATTTACATGTCGCTCCATCCTGTGTTTCGTAAGTCTAACTGGAACTGTGGTGAAGAAATGCTCTTTCTCTAGGATGAATACGTTTATTGATAAATCGTTCTGGTCTTCAAATTGCGTAATTTGCTTAAGTGTCATGGGAAACGTTATCCCAGTTAAATCAAGTACAGTTGAATAATGTGGATATGATGAGGTCCTGTCGGTGTGAACATTTGCAGGATATAGCGCTGATGTTACGGCCCATGCGAAGCATGCTTCATCACTATTCTTCAAATTAATGCAAGCTTGCTTTAAAGCAATCTCCTTTGGTAGAGGTATATACGAAGATCCCCGAATCGGCTCAAACTTGTTGATATGCGCCGCTAAATGTATTATAGAGTGCAGTGCCCAGCCACTGTCTTTTTTCTGGAATTCTTCCAGTTGAGTGTTTATTGGATCCAAAATGTTTGATTTAAACCACTTCTCCAAATTATCATCGGCACTAATTGGAGCAGTTCTTGCTTGGAAATATTTAATGTCTTTTATAATTTCATTGTCACCAGTTTCCTTAACAAATTCACCGCAAAACGTTGTAGAAACTTTAATATTAAAATAACGTTTTAGAGTGTTCTTAATACGGCGCGGAAATAATTTGGCAGCGTCTTGCATAAATAGCTTCGGATCGATATGTTTTAAATTTGCAATAACACCTTGCCGAATTCTGTCTGCGAACGCTGTCTTTATTTCCTCCTACTTTACAAAATCACTTCTTCTTACGCGAGTAATTCCTCCACCTCGACGGGGAGTTCTCAATAGTGCTCTCAATGCTTTAATTTGCTCGAGACAGCTCTCGAAATGTCGTTTCCTAGCACTCTTATTGCACTTCCGAAATGCAACTTGAAATTTATGCATGTTTCTATTGCACTTTTTAACAATATAGTCTTTATTCACTGAATTTTTTAAATACTCCATCACATCTTTTCGCAAATTTTCAATTATTGAAAAACTTTTATTTACTAACACCGAAGACATTTTTAATTTTTTATGTACTATCACTGAGACTCACTAAAACTGATTGATGCTCCCCAAGAGTTTGCTTGGGCTTTTATAGCAAAAGTTTGTAAACATGAATGATCCTGCTGCTGCAATAATCATTGCACAGGATGAATTCCAACGAATTTGCTTACAGGCTGAGATGATATCGAATAAACAATAAAACACAAAAAACATAAATCATCCAAATTAATTTGATTACTTTATTCTGTTGGTTGAATTTGCAAATAAGATTGTTTACATGAATGCATACATGAAAATGTGAAAATTTGTTTACATTACAATGAAACGTTTCTATCAGCAAAATTGTTGGAACAATAAAATTTTTGGCTGCCTACAGGAAGTGTGGGTATCAAATTACGTGAAAAGAATAAATGTGCTGATATTGCTTAAATTTGTTTACACAGGTGTGCATGACTCATTCAGCTAAAATGCGAATATTTTAAACAGGAAGTTTACACAGGTGTGTATGAACCATTCAGCTTAAATGCGAATTTGTTTACAGCGGTGATATCAAATTACATCATAAACAGGGGAAGCATGCCTAATGTTTAGTTTGATGCCCAGAACCCCACTGCCCCAGAACGCCTATAGAAAGTCATCCGGAACTTTTGATATCTACAAATTCTTAGTGAGGAATATTCAAGTAAGAAAACAGCAAATCCAAGGTGACATCATGCTCATATCTACAACTCCCCAAAGTAACTTGAATTATTAGTAATATTGAATGGAAATATCGCTAATATCTCGAAAACCACAGTCCGTAGAGGATTTCTGATGAAAATGTTGTCCCCCAACAGTACCAATACCCTATCCACTGGCACCTCCTAGAATCTATTGATATGAAAAAGAATAGCATAGGGTTAACTTGAATTATTACTAATATTAACTATATCTAAAAAGGTAAAATCGCTAATATCTCGAGAACCATAGCCCGTAGAGGATTTCTGATAAAAATTTTGTCCCCCAACAGTATCAATACCCTATCCGCTGGCACCTTCTAGAATCTATTGGTATGAAAAAGAATAGCATAGCGTTAACTTGAATTATTACTAATATTAACTATATCTAAAAAGGTAAAATCGCTAATATCTCGAGAACTATAGCCCGTAGAGGATTTCTGATAAAAATTTTGTCCCCCAACAGTATCAATACCCTATCCGCTGGCACCTTCTAGAATCTATTGGTATGAAAAAGAATAGCATAGCGTTAACTTTAATTATTACTAATATTAGTTCAAAACCAAAAGCCAACATTTGGGCGCAACACTTGAAAACAGCAAAATCATAATAAAAAAAGCCTACATTTAGGCGCAGCACACCATGAGTAAAAAAAAAAAACTTGAATTATTACTAAAAAAGTTAATGTCATCTCCTGGTCAGCCAGACGGTAGGAAAGGAATTCTCCAGGCAGGCCTTGTGACGTAGACCACTAGACGGAATCCCCCTCAGTGGCCCAGAATCCGATCCAAAAACCACCAAAATAGTTGGAATTTTCCGGACACTTTTTGTATGGAAAAAGTGGTCTGGTACTCCCATAGCTACACTACTAAATTCCAACCTGACCACGATGCCTCCTCCGAAATTAAGCCGTTTAAAGCTGCGCACACATCAACCACCTTCTTATTCATGCTTGCGCTCTAAACCGATCCACTTTTTAAATGTATATATCTCAAAAACACCAACTTATTCTTTCTACTCTTCACTTATGTTTATTTCTAGGCTACTACAACATTTGTTTCTTCTATTCATTTGCTTATCCAATGTGAACATGCGCCTATTTGTGTATGAGGGTCTTCCTTGGAGTGTTAAATTCCACGGCTTCAAAGCTATCCCTGCTATTGTGGACCGTGCGAGGCAACTAATCACTAATACTCATTGAGCTTCTTCTTATTCACGCGAATTTTAGTTCGATCATGGCGCATTAATCCCATTCTGTATTAGCGACTGTTATCTTCATAGTTATATGGAACGACCCCGTCCGTTACAAAATTGCCCACGACGAATGCATTATAATTCCCTAAGTAAGCGAGCAAAATATTTAATACCCTGATTTCAGAATATCTCAACCCACGGTACAGGGAATACAAGGTATTCTCATTACGAACCATGTTCTACCATTAGTAGACGATATGTCGCGTAATGAATAGGAAAGCACGGTACAGAGAACACAATACTCTCTCTCCTCCCTCCGTCTTTTTAATAGAAATGTACATTAATGGACCAAAGTTCGTCACAGCTAGGGCTGCCATCCGTCCGGGTTTCTCCGGATTTGTCCTAGTTTGGAGGGCGTCCGGGGAGCGTCCGGACTGGGTTTTCTATACCGTCTGGGTTTCAAAATTTTGGAAACCAATTAATTAAAAAATTAATTTTTGTGTATACTGTACGTGTACGGTATATCTGATAATTTGGATCCAAATGAATCCATTGGGATACACTTTTTGAAGAATTTTCATTTTGGATACTTTTTTTTTTGCAATGAATACATTCTTTACTTTTTGCACATTTCTTCCTTAGAGCAATGAAATAATTTTGCAAAGCTTGCGAATTTATAAACGCAAGTTCGTAAGGTTACTAGTGAATTACCTGTCGTGTCCCTTAGCTGATATTTATAATTTGTGTTTTCCCTCTCTATGGAAGCAAGCAATAGTTGTTCCCATTCCAAAGAAATCTCGTCTCTTCCCACCCAGTGATTTCAGCCCCATTAGTGTACTCAATTTCCTTGCTAAAACACTTGAACAAATTATTCGCACACAAATCATGAGTATGTGATGGGAGAGAATATATTGTTAGTCTGGCAATTAGGATTTCGCCCAGGTCACAGTTGTGAATCTGTACTCTTCAAGGTCACATCGGATATGAAAATGATCTTTTAGCAGTACTGGTCCTTCTTGATTTAATAGTGCCTTTAATTCGGTGAGTTACCACAAATTGATCTGCAAACTTGACACAAAATATGTCTTCTCCGGATCGGCCGTTAGGTTAATTTGTGCTCGGCTCTTCCTACCCAGTGATTTCAGCCCCATTAGTGTACTCAATTTCCTTGCTAAAACACTTGAACAAATTATTCGCACACAAATCATGAGTATGTGATGGGAGAGAATATTTTGTTAGTCTGGCAATTGGGATTTCGCCCAGGTCACAGTTGTGAATCTGTACTCTTCAAGGTCACATCGGATATGAAAATGATCATTTAGCAGTACTGGTCCTTCTTGATTTAATAGTGCCTTTAATTCGGTGAGTTACCACAAATTGATCTGCAAACTTGACACAAAATATGTCTTCTCCGCATCGGCCGTTAGGTTAATTTGTGCTTTCTTTTCAAATCGGGTAAAAGTTGTAAAAGCGCGGAAATCTATCTCCCTTCCGTTACCCCTTTTCGCTGGTGTTCCTCAAGGTTCGGTCTTAGGTCCTATTCTCTTCTACCTCTATATAAATGATCTCCTTTCTGTTATGAATAGCGCTGCTGTGCACTTACATGCTTGCAATTAATCCAAACAAGTCTTACTGTCTGCCGGTACATAGAAGCGTTCTCCCAATATCTGATTTTCCATCAGTCCGGTTGAATAATTGCACGATTGAATATGTAAAGTCAGTTAAGATTTTATGAATTAAGCTCAATTCTACATTTAGTTGTAGCGACTAAATCAGCGCTTTGATGGGAAAAATGTATGGTAATGTTTGTCAACTATCTATTTCCTCCAGCTGTCTGTCTGTGGATTTTCGCAGGAAATAGGCGATGGCTCTTATTGTACCCCATTTTGACTATGCGAGCCTTAGTTTTAGCAGACTAGACTCAATTTCTCAAAGAAGAGTTACTGTAGCCTTTAACAACATCATACGATATATTTATAGACTTCCTCGAAGGGCTCATGTATCTGCTCTTGCTACATTCCTACTCGAAAGCTCTGTAGAGGCCTATTTGACTCGTTGTAGGTTTCCTTCGTAGCTTAATTTATACTAAATCTGCTGCATATCTCCCCGAGAGCTTACAGTTCTTATACTCGAATAGAGGTCTTCAGTTTCTCGTTCCGAGATGGACATCTAGGTACGGTGAGCGCTCTTACTTCGTCCAAGTTGCCCGAAAATGGAACTCTCTTCCAAATTTGATTCAGCACACTGGCGCCGGCCTAACCTTTACCAAATTAATCAAAGATTAACTCAATTTATATTAGATTGTGATTGGTATTATTTCTTAGACCTTCAAATTTTTGTTACATTCTCTTAATTAATTTTTAATTTTATTTACCTATTTATTCATTATATACTTTTTGTTATCTTTTGTCTTCTTTTTAATTCTTAATTTGATGTATTTTTCTTTGGGCTTTGTATTTTTAAGTTTTTTATTTTTGATCTTTGGATTAATTTTTTATTTATTATTATATAAATTTTTTATATTTATCTTATTTTTATTTTTATTTTAAGGTTCTTTTTTCCACCTAATTGTACGATACAGAGTCTAATAAATGTAATGTAGAAAAAAATGTTAAAACATATTTTTGGTTTTTGCATGTCCGTCTGTCTGTCCGTCCTCACTCGAGAGCGCGTTGACTTCGGAAGATGATCTTTTACACGACATAGGTTCGAAAATGTGAGTCGGGTAACTCCTTCGGGTAACTCCTTCGTAAAGGCTGAATTACAATGGACACAACGCAACGCAATGGAACGGAGAAAAATGTCAAAACGGTTTTCTTTGTATGCTTTTCAAATGGATCTGCGCACAGTGGACGAAGGAAGTTGCAGTCGTGCACAACAAGTTTGATAAAATCTGAAATTTACGCAACAGAGCGGATAAGCATAACCTCAAATTTGTGTTAACGGATTGCTTATCTCGCTCCTGCAATATGCAGATTAAATGTGTTATAAAAGAAGAAAAAGAAAATGGAGCTATTTGAGTAGCATTAATAGCTACTATATTAGAAAATAAAACAATTCATGTTATAACAAAGGATTTTACCAAACTCGACAATATTTCGTACATTCTTGGTTGTTTAAAAAACTGCTGTGAGTCCATTCTCTTTCATGTTCCTGAAGACAACGTTGTAATATACCGTAGTGTTTCTATTATAAACCGCAAATTTAACAGAGTTTTATAATTTAATTAATTAATTATTTTGGCTTTAAATGAATTATGTGTCCATTGTAACCAGTTAGCATTCACTTCAGTTTTGCTGCGTAAATTTGACATTTCTCTCCGTGCGGTTCCGTTGCGACCATTGTACTTCAGCCTTCCTTTTTCACTATATATTTGAACACTGCCAGTAAGCGCGTCAACGTAGAAAGCTGAAATTATTTATACGAAGTTTTTATAAGCATAGTAAATTCAATTTTAAAAATGGACTAAATCGGGCAACCCGTTCATGATGTTGCCATTAAAAAATTGAGGGTTTTAACGTATACTGTGAAAACGATAAGTCCTAGGTATTTTTGTTGTACTGAAAAGATCATCAGAATATGATATCATATAAAATTAGTTTTCCAAGTTTTTGTTGTCCGACAAATCGTTCCAGAAATATATGCGAAAAACCACTTCAACAATCAAATTTGCAGAGAGTTGACCGAACAAAATTACATACGGGAAATCTTCTAGATCTAGAGTATCGAAAGAATTGGTTATAATCTTTTTTTTATAAATATTTTTTCATTAAAAAAAAAGAGGATGCCTCACTTGTCTGCGTTAGAGACAGAGGCTGGACTTTTCTACGTATTGTTACGGGCGTGGCCTTAGTTCGTTATCTAAAACACAATATGTGATATAATTCAAAAGTTCTTTCTTTATTTAACTTTACTGTTTACTCTCACAAATTCACACACAATTATCAAACCAACTCTTTATAGTTATCGCTAGTACTGTACTTCTAATTATCGCAATCCAAGTAGTTTACTTCGTTCACTTCACTGTCTGAAATAATACTGCCTCCTGGATGTGAGAACCGCCGTATTTATACCCAAAGAATTATCCTAGAACCTTCCTGAATATTCCGTTCTCCGAACCCAAAGTTTACTAGGATGTCACTAACCTAAAGGTGTTTCTATTTCCGACAGATGTCGCTTGTGTCACTTTGTAGCGCGTAACACTGCCCCTTTCTTAAAATTGTTCGTCCCGAACATCAGGTAGTCCACGGCCTTGATGCTTGTAGTATTTGCATAAACGATCCAGTTGAACGATTTTCCGTTTACCTCTTGTACCCCGCTGAATCCGGTATACTACGTCATTAATTCTAGTTACCACTGAGTACGCTCCTTCCCACTGTTGTTGTAATTTTGGAGAACGTCCCTTACGTCGTTTCGGGTTGTACAGCCAAACGAGGTCACCGTCATAAAATCCTGCTGGATTAGCACGTAAGTCATAGCGAGTCTTCATCCTATCTGTATTTATTGCTAATTTTGCACTCGTTTCCTCGTGCACATCAGCTAATCGTTATCTAAGCTACGATACATAGTCGTCTGGTAACTTTTGTTCGCCTCTGGCTGTACCAAACTTGAGGTCGCTTGGTAAACGCATCTCCCTTCCGAATACGACCTTAGCTGGAGTTTGTCCTGTGGTGTTGTGAACAGCTCATCGATAAGCCATTAGGAATACGGGAATATGTCGATCCCAATCGCGTTGATGATAGTCGACTACTTTCTTTAGATGCTCGATCAATGTTCTGTTGAAGCGCTCTACCATGCCATCAGATTGTGGATGCAGAGGAGTTGTCCTGGTTTTTATTCCCAGAATTTTACACATCTCCTGGAAAGTCCCGTTTCGAAGTTCCGTCCTTGGTCCAAATGACGTTCATGAGGTACACCATATCTGCTGACCCAATTTATTAGTACTTGTTCCGCAACTCCACATCCTCTCGCATATGTAACCAATAAAACCGTTCTCGTATTTTGGAAATTGTTTTATTCACCCCCAAATGTCCTCCAGATGATCGACTGTGCATTTCTTCTAAAACATCTTTGACCTTGGATGCTGGCACGACTGTCTGCATTCAGAATGACTCGCCGTTAGTTGCTTCCCACTTGCGTTTTAATATACCACACTCAACGTGAAGAGAATTCCATTGAGCCCAGTAGCTCTTCAGTTTCTCACTCCTCTCCGAGATATCTTTCCATTGTGGTCTTTCCATGTTTTCTTTAGAAGCAAGAATGGGTGGTATGTCTGGGTCTTCCCGTTGTGCTGTTCGCAGGCTCTCGTTGTCCAAACCCGTCGATGGTTCCACCGTTATCAGCTGTATAGTTGCCTTTGTTTCTTTTTCTTCCACCCGAACGCAATGTTTGTATTCAACTTTGCATGGATACGTCCTCTTCGGTGTTGGATTTCAAAGTCATAAGCTTGTAGTCGCTCTATCCTTCTCGCCACTTGTCCTTCAGGGTTTTTAAACTGCAAAAGCCATTTAAGCGCTGCATGGTCTGTGCGGAGGATAAATTTCTGCCCGTAGAGATATTTATGGAAATGTTTTTTTGAATTTACAATAGTGTGCGAACGCACACTAAAATTAAATCACTTTGCTTCAACAAATCAGAGCAGGCATTCTCAATAACTTGCTGGGAATGTACAAATCAGAGCAGGCAGTCCCGGCAACCTGCTTACTATAAAAGGCCTGTGAAGCAAAGGGATTTTTGTCAGTCACTTCTGATCACAGACTAGAGCAACACATTACGTTGCAAGTCTTAGTCCCACAGTCGTAACGCATTAAGCTGTTACTACCAAGCTAATCCTACCCAAAGGATTCACTACACCAAACAACACTTGCATGCTACATTAAGGCATACAATTATCGCATATAGAAATATAATAAACTACAGTAAGGTTTATTATATTTGTATACTACTGAACTACAGTAAGGTTCAGACCACATCACACTATTAGAAATCCAGTATATTCTGAGTACTAATTCTTCTTTTCTCATTCCAGCACCACAACCAAGTCAACATTAATTTAAGTTGATTTGTTATATATTCTTGTTGTTGTTTATTTAATTGATTTGTTCCATATCTTTGTTCATTTTCGTTGCTATAATAAAGCACATATTTAAGATTGTTTAATTGGTCTATTTATTTTTGATCTGGCACCCCTGTTATTAGTTTAGACAAACCTAGATTTTGTACATGGTCCTTCGAGCCGGATAAATAGATCAATCATTCAGTTTTGGAGGTGTTTATTGCTGCGAGATGACTAAGATGGACAAATTAATAAAACGACAAATTGCCCTTAAAGTTCAAATAGAAGGGCAAAGGTCACGACATGAGAAACTAAACAAAACAACTTCTGGATACTTTCAGACAGTAATTAGTATCTTAAAAGATTACTGGATTGAATTCTCAGAGAATAACCTCGTCATTTGCGAAGATTTAGAGACGCATGATGACTCATACTTCACAGAAAACATATTCGAGGTCACTCAAACCATATACATTGAGCTTCTTAGCGAACTCAATGATGGTCTTACTACAACTCCAAAGGTAGAAAAACCTGACACTAAATATCATCACAAGGCTGACATACAGTTGCCTAGAATCAATATTCCTATATTTGATGGTAGTTACAAATCTTGGAGAACCTTCCACGATTTATTCAAATCACTTATACATGAGGACTACTCTGTACCTAATATACAAAAATTACATTACTTCAAGACTGGGGAGGCAGAGCGGCTGCTGCGACAATTCGACATCGCAGAGTCCAACTATGATAAAGCATGGGACTTACTTATCCAACGATACGACAACAAACGCGTATTAGCTTCCACTCAATTATCGATTTTCCTAAATCAACCACCCATTAAAGTGGAATCTCACATATATATCAAAAATCTTCTGACTACAACAGAAGAAAGCCTACACGAACTTAAGGCACTCAAAATACCCATCGAGCAATGGGATTTAATAGTAATACACATTTTGGTGAAAAAGCTTCCCTCGGAAACCCATTACTTATGGGAACAGGAAATAAGCAGTACAAGCGAATTTCCATCATATAAAAAGTTTATGGAATTTTTGGAAAGGCGCTTCAGAACACTTGAAGCTATTAGTGAAAATACAAGAAGTATACAGAACACTTCAAAACCGCATCATGCTATGCAATACGCCACAAGGTCCAAACCAACATACGGATTCTACGCTAATCCACCAAAACAAGGCATGCTAGCCTGTATAATGTGAAGGAAGCACACATATTGTACCATTGTAAAAAATGCCATAAGCTAAGCATATCCGACCGCCAAAGGTACACAAGGGAGAATAGGTTGTGTATGAATTGTTTGGCACCAGCTCACATCGCAAAAAATTGCAAGAGCAAAGGGACGTGTATCAAATGCAGAAAACGTCACAATACCTTACTACATCTACCAGCAGCACCAACTCAAGGAAGCAATGTAAGTACACCAAACTCCCCTGACAATTGTGAGGAGAAATCATCGCCAGAAAAATTGACATCTTTCTTTACATCGAACTTAAAGAAAGCATTGCTATCAACAGCATTGGTAGAAGTAGTAACACCGAATGGGGTAACAAATACACTACGCGCTCTTATAGATTCCGGATCTCAGGTATCATTTATATCTAAATCAGCGTATGAACGTTTGAAGGTAAAGGGATCATCAATAAATCTTCATGTATCGGAGTTGGGTAATACTCGAACTACTACAGCTTCAAAGAAAGCAAACATTACTATAAGGTCTTTATACAAACAATACTCCATAAATACCAACGTTTTGATAATACCCAAAATATCGGACAATATACCTCAGAGAATTGTCAACAAAAATGAATGGCCTCACATCAATTATTTGAACTTGGCTGACCCACAATTTCACCAGCCCGGACCTGTGGATATGTTACTAGGAGCGGACATATACACAGAGATAATAACAGATGGAGTCCTTAAAGGCCCACCAAATACACCGACAACCATAAATACACACCTTGGATGGATATTGATAGGCTCAACCACAAAACGTTCAGATTGTCGTATTTCGACATTAACTGCCTCTATTGATGATTCGACCACACTACAAAAGCAGCTCAGACAATTCTGGGAAACGGAAGAATTACCGAATCAAACCAATTCATGAACAATGCGAATTATTCTACGAAAAGAACCACAAACGACTTGAAAATGGACGATATGAGGTAAAACTTCCATTCATAAATTCAGAGGCACCTGATCTGGGACAGTCTAGCAACTTAGCTATAAAGCAATTCATTCAGCAAGAGAAAAGATTCAATAGTAGCCCAGAACACGCGGAACAATATAAGGCATGTATCAATGAATATAAAACTCTTGGTCACATGAAGGAGATTTCGGTAGAACAAGTCAAGGCTGAACAAACCTCAGATGGCAAAATACAGTATTATTATCTACAACACCATGCTGTAACAAAAGAAAGGACGACTACAAAATTACGAGTAGTCTTTAACGCATCTGCCAAAACATCCAATGGCAAGAGTCTTAACGAACAATTGTTAATAGGGCCTACGATTCAGCCAACGTTATGGACAACCATTCTCAAATGGCGCCAATACAAATACGCCATCACAGCAGATATAGAAAAGATGTATCGCATGATAAATGTGCATGAGACTCATCAACATTTTCAGCGAATAATATGGCGCAACAACCCTGAAGAACCCATAAAAGATTACGCCTTAAAAACTGTGACATTTGGAACTGCACCAGCTCCATACCTCGCCATAAAAACGATTCAACAATTAGCAGCAGACGAAGGGAAAAATTACCCTCTTGCTGCAAAATGCATGTCAACAGATTTTTATGTAGATGATCTGCTGACAGGAAGTCAGACAATTCCACAGGGGTTACAACTACAAACAGAACTAAGCATCATGTTAAAATGTGGTGGATTCAAATTACGAAAATGGGCAAGTAAACATCCGAGCTTGTTGAGGAACATTCCAGAAGAAGATAGAGAAATCAAAGGCTCGTTAAATTTCTCAACAAACGAGACAATTAAAACGCTGGGAATAAACTGGCAACCAGCATCAGACAATTTCACGTTTTCAGTAGTTCTTCCATCAGCAAAAAACCATTGCACCAAAAGAATTATATTGTCAGAAATATCTAGCCTCTTTGATCCACTAGGATGGTTATCACCATGTATAATCAAGGCTAAAATTCTGATTCAAAAGTTATGGTTATCTGGGTGTGAGTGGTATGAAATACTTCCATCACATTTAACGCAGTAATGGATTAGATTTAAAGAAGAGCTACTGCAAATCCGAAAACTAAAAATACCACGATATATACAAACGTCTCCAGATGCGATATCCACAGAGCTGCATGGATTTAGCGATGCATCAATAAATGCATACGCAGCAGTCATTTATATGCGTACCACAGATAGCAATGGAGTTAATATAAACTTGTTAACATCAAAAACAAGGGTGGCTCCCATAAAACCAGTAACACTTCCTCGGCTCGAACTCTGTGGTGCTGTATTGCTTGCACAATTAACGAAGCAAGTACAAGACAATTTAAATCTTGAAAGTAGTACCATGACAGCATGGACCGATTCTACAATTACGTTAAAAATTGTTTTTCGTTTCGCTGTACTGATTATGTGGAACTGTATCAAGCTGTATACTCTATCAAGTCCCTGGCGACTGGTTTTGATGATATAAATCCCCGTTTCATTAAGCTGATATTCCCTTACATTTCCCCATATATTCTACACATTATGAATACCTGTCTAATGTCTTCTCATTTTCCTAACATTTGGAAAGTGGCTAAGGTACTTCCAATACCCAAGAAAGCTTCTCCGATTGATTTGGCAGACTATCGACCAATTAGCCGTTTTAGCTTCCTTGGAAAAGTCTTAGAAAAAATTATGAAAACTCAGATTTTGAAACATATAGACTGTGATAAGCTCTTGATGAAAACTCAGTCTGGTTTTCGTGAAAAACACAGTTGCGAAACTGCTCTGCTCAAGGTTTCATCTGATTTGCGATTGGCTCTGGATAAGGGTGATATTGGTGTGTTGGTGCTTCTGGATTTCTCTAAAGCATTTGACAGTGTTGTGCATGCTAAGCTGCTCCGTAAACTTTTTTCGAATTTTTATTTTTCGCCGTCTGCCGTCACGTTTATATCGCATTTCCTCTCGAACAGGTCTCAACAGGTGATTGTTGATGAGACTGCATCCTCGCTCATGCCAATGTCCTGTGGAGTTCCGCAAGGATCAATTTTAGGACCTCTCCTGTTTAGCCTCTTTATAAATGACCTTAATGATATAGTCCATGACGTTAATCTACATCTCTATGCGGACGACGTACAGCTGTACCTAAGCAGGCCTCCTGGCCTTATAGAGGACTGTATTAGCAGAATAAACGATGACCTATCTGAAATTTGCAGATGGTCTAGAGACAATCAGCTGCTCCTCAATGCTAGTAAATCACATTGCATCGCTTTGTATAGCTCGGACTTGGATAGTGAAAATCTTCCTCCTATTATCCTCAATAATGTGACTCTACCTTTTGTTGATAGTGTGTCAAATCTGGGAGTGAAATTCAACACCCGGTTGAAATGCTGTGATCACATTAAGACCACAGTTGGTAAAATATATGGTGGTTTAAGAAGACTGTGGCTATCTGCCAATATATTGCCTGTGAACCTCAGACTGAGACTGGTTAGGGTGCTGCTTATGCCCCACTTTACCCATGGAAGCCTAATCTTTCCTAAGCTAGACTCAGTTTGCAAACGAAAACTTGAAGTTGCCTTCAATGATTGTGTACGCTTTGTCTTCGGTCTACGTAGGTCGACCCATATCACGCCCTACAGATCATCTATTGTTGGCTGTTCCTTGGACACACATCTCAAGCGAAGGGCTCTCGTGTTTCTGTATAACCTTATTCATGGGGGTGCGCCTGAGTATCTTTCTAGCGGTATTCAATTCCTGCAGTCTCAGAGAGGATGTATCATACAAATTCCACGTTTCTATTCATCAACCTTTGAAGGATCTTACTTTGTCCAGGTTGCTCGCCTATGGAACTCATTGCCTACTAAAATACGTCGCGTAATCTCTGTCAACGAATTTAAAAAGCTCATTAGTAGTTTCCCACTATGATGACTGTAGTTTTAATGCCTTATCCAGTTGTGGTAAATTCCTGTTAGTTGTTTAATCTTTCTTTTTCTGTGTTTTCAAATTTTTAAGTTGTAAACTATATTTTACTATGTATTTACTTGGTACTCTTTACCATTTACTTCTATTAAACTCTTGTTCTTGTCTCTTTTCTTTTCTTAAACTATAATCTTTAATATGTAACCTTTTTTTTTTAAATAAGTTAGTGTTAGTACTTAGATTACTGTTAAGTTTTCATTATTATTTTTTCTTTCCCGAATTCATATTAAATTGTACTTAAATATAAGACCATAATCCTGTGTACAATTTTAGAAATATATGTATGATATGTATGATATGATATGATATAATAAAGTCGCTTCCAAGTAAATGGAAAACCTATGTGGCTAATAAAGTAGCCGACATACATGATAACTTACCAGAGGTTAAGTGGTATCATATATCATCAAACGATAATCCAGCAGATGCGGCCTCAAGAGGAATCCTTCCAAATTTGTTGCTAGAACAAAATATATGGTGGAATGGTCCAGAATGGCTTAAAAAACAAAAGAAAGGTTGGCCTATTCAAAATCACACACATGAAACAGACAACGAGAAAAAACCAGCTAAAACCTTTAGCAATACAATACAGGAGGAGTTTGCTCTCTTACACAAATTTTCCTCATTTACAAAAATAATTCGAGTAACGGCTTGCTGTTGGAGATTCATAACCAACTGTCGAGGAAAGACGACGCGAAAAGATAAGGATCTCTCAACATCAGAACTAAAAATAGCAAGAACACTCATTCTCAAACTACTACATCAGCAATCGTTTAAGGCAGAGATTATGGAGCTTCAGCAAAATAGTCTAATCTCCAACAAAAGAAAAATTTTATCTCTCAACCCGCTCCTTGACGAAGAAGGGGTACTTCGAGTCGGCGGACGTCTGACTCAGTCAGAATTATCATATGACGAAAAGCATCCAATATTACTACCTAAAAAACATCACATAACCGACACCATAATAGATTACTTTCATAAAACTACTCTTCATGGTGGAACACAACTAGTTCTAAGTAGTCTGAGAAGTAAATATTGGTTACCAAATGCTCGAAACACAATTCGAAGCCATCTGTACAAATGTGTAACATGCAAAAGATATAAACCAAGGCCATCAACCCAATTGATGAGTTCACTTCCATCAGCACGTGTTAACAAGTCTGTACCATTTACACATACAGGGGTTGACTACGCAGGCCCCATCAATTTGAAAACTTCTCATATAAGGTCGGCAAAATTAACGAAAGCATATATCTGTTTATTCACTTGCCTTTCAACTAAAGCAATTCATATAGAGCTCGCTACAGAACTATCTACCTCTGCCTTCCTAGCGGCATTCAGAAGATTCATAGGCAGAAGAGGATTACCATCTGACATGTATTCAGATAATGCTAGAAATTTTGTAGGTGCAGCCAAAGAATTACAAACAGAATTTACAGCTGCTCTACATGACATAAAAAATAATATTTCTAATGAATTTGCAAATTTGGATATTACTTGGCACTTCAACCCACCGTATGCACCACATTTTGGAGGTTTATGGGATGCCGGTGTTAAGTCAGCAAAAAGACATCTCAACAAAACACTATCAAATACAAAACTAACATACGAGGAAATGTCTACAGTCCTTACGCAAGTAGAGGCGTGTTTAAATTCTACCGCTCTGTCCGCTTTCCAATGATCCTAACGACTGCAATTGTCTTACACCGGGACATTTCTTAACTGGGAAGCATTTGCTAACACCAGTAGAAACTGCATTACCACATATTCCATATCATACCCTAAAAAACTGGCAATATCTCCGAGTATTAATGAATATATTCTGGAAAAAATGGTCGTCAGGTTATTTACATCAATTACAGGACAGAAATAAATGGTAAAGGGAGACAAATATTCCCATAGAGGGGAGCATAGTGATTCTAAAGGAAGATAATTTCCCCCTGGTCAATGGTTATTAGGGCGAATATTAAAAGTTCACATGGGGCACGATAAACTGATTCGAACAATTACATTAAAAACTTCAAAAAATGCACTTGTAAGACCTATTACAAAAATAATTCCTCTCCTCGAATCACAGCAAACCATGCTGTGACTTATATCAGTATATGAAGAAATTGTAAATCAGAATTAAAATCAGTATACAACAAACTAGCAAGGCATCACCATCACAAATGAGTCTCATGATAGATACCCGTTCAATTGAAGAGATGCTAATAACGGACCCGATGCCGAGACCAATATCTCCGCTGCCGATAACACCACGAAGGATGATAACATCAGACGTCCCAGATATTATCAAGGAGAAGCTGACCATGGACCCTATGCCAAGGCCAATATCACCGCTACCAACAACACCAAGAAAAATTAAAAAGCTAGATATTATCATCTACAAGCCGTTTGAGGCAAAACGTGCTACGTCCCCAGTACGAAAGAAAGCAAATAAATTGGAAGAAAAGTCAAAAATGGAAAAAAAATGAGATTTATTAAACACCAGGATAATGTCACCGAGATCAGACCTAATGCACCAAATAAATGTACATGCAAAAGAACAGCAACGCAATCAACAGATAAACAGAGTAGTACACCTCTACTTCCGCTAGCTGTGCTTCAAAGGTTAGAAACCACTAAAGCGATGGCAGACATAATGCCTAAACTCAACATCCCATTTTTACCAAAGTATTGAAAGCAAGGAAGCACTATCTACATTCTCTTGGTCCGGGGCATCACATCAAGTTTACGGCAACAAAACGAGGAACATTAACGGTGATACACAAATTACGTAAGTAGGAATTATTTGGAGGCGGGAGATTGTGCGAACGCACACTAAAATTAAATCACTTTGCTTCAACAAATCAGAGCAGGCATTCTCAATAACTTGCTAGGAATGTACAAATCAAAGCAGGCATTCCCGGCAACCTGCTTACTATAAAAAGCCTGTGAAGCAAAGGGATTTTTGTCAGTCACTTCTGATCACAGACTAGAGTAACACATTACGTTGCAAGTCTTAGCCCCACAGTCGTAACGCATTAACTTGCGATTGTGACACCACACCACAAGGAACGCATATAAATATAATAAACTACAGTAAGGTTTATTATATCTATATACTACTGAACTACAGTAACGTTCATTATCAAGTACAGTATATTAAGCTGTTACTACCAAGCTAATCCTACCCAAAGGATTCACTACACCAAACAACACTTGCATGCTACATTAAGGCATACAATTATCGCATATAGAAATATAATAAACTACAGTAGGGTTTATTATATTTGTATACTACTGAACTACAGTAAGGTTCAGACCACATCGGGTTCACAATTTACAATTAAAGCACCTTCTTTTAGTTGTACCTCATTTTCGGATGTGTTGAGCACTCTGACTGGAATTAATGTTGCGCCTTCTGCCTTCACTAAAGTCTTTCCAACGATGATGTTCGATGTCACATTTGCAGGGTTAGGCTCCACCAGATAGAATCGGCAGGTCCTGCTGTTATCAGTAAGCTTTGTCCATACTAGCGACTCGGAGCATGCAGAGAGAGTAATATTTTCACAAACCATCGTCCTTATTTTCGAAGGATAATCTGTTCCTACTCCTAGTCCCATCGGAATTTCTATGTTGCCATATTTGAGGATCTGTTCTCCGACATCCAGATTTATTTTATATGTTGTCATGAAATCTACTGCAAGAATGCATTCATCTATGATATCTGAAACCAGGAAAGTGTGAGGAAATAGTAGTTCGCCTAGTTGAACATCCAAAGTTATTTCTCCAAAAACTTGTTGTGAAGCCATTTGTTTTTGACGCGCTCTGCTCTAATAATTGATCTCGAGGCACAAGTGTCGATAGTGATTGCGCAGTCATTTTTTCCTACACTCCCATATATAACTAGAATGCTATTAGTTCTCTGCAACTGCAACCTACTTGAATGATGACTTCGGGGCCGTCGACTCTACCAACCAACATTTGCCCCCGCCCCCCAAAGTTGGTTTTTACATGTTTTCCGGCTGCTCAACAGGAGAACTGATGTGACTAGTCGCTGTTTGATTTCTAGTCTCTCTACAAATAGCTTGCTCCCTAGCTCCACATCTTTGGCATACTTTTCTGTCCTCCTCTTCTTGTGATTCCATTCGTCGACGTTTTCTACAGTCTCTTTGGAGGTGTCCGGGTCTATTACAATTCCAGCATCGAAGAGTACCATGTGACCGAGTGCTCTCTGATGACTGCAAACTGTTGCAAGTACATTCCTACACCGAAATTTCTGTCATTCGTACTGCACTCGGAGAAGCTTGTCTAGCAGATTCATATGCTAATGCATAGGGTAGCGCTCCTGCTGTTGACTTCTTTCCTGCTAGCCTTAGTGCTTGTTGTAAATTTTGATCTGCGATAGCGCTCACAAATGCTTGTATTGCCACTTCATTCTGCATTTACGCTAGAGTATGAAAGATAAGCTAATCTTTCCACATCAGCCTGCAGTTGTTCTAATGACTCGCCATGCTTTTGAATCCTCTTACGTAATTGCAGGAGATATACTTGCTCCATGGCTCATCTCCATAACGTAATTCTATCGCCTGTACCAATGAAGTGTAATCACGTTGCCTTTCCATCGATATAGTTTGTAATAGCTCTGACGCAGGACCTCGAAATGTAAAAACCAGAGCTGCATTTTTGTCTTCGTTATTCCATCCATTTACTTCGGAAGCTGCCTTAAACTGTCTCTTGAAAATATGCCACGAGTTTTGTCCATCAAATATTGGAGGTTTCATTCTGCCTGCAACGGATATTTCAGTTCTTTCATGCCGAGGTTGTCGATGCTTCATTCACTCCAAATCTGCTTTAAAGTTGTCAAGCTTCTCCTTAACATGTTGTTGCACTTCCGACACTTGCTGTTGAACTTCCAGCACTTCCTGCTGGATTCCTTCAATTTTTACATTTTGCTCGTCTAATGAATTTTTAAGAAAAGTCTTCTGTTCCTCCAAACAAGTTTCTAGACAATTCTGCAAAGAACTCTTTTTTTCATCCCAACGGGCTTCCAGAGAATTCTATTGTTCGTCCAAACGCGCTTCCATAGAATTCTTTTGTTCATCTAGACGGTATTCCAGAGAATTCTTTTGTTCCTCAAAAGCATTCTTTTGTTCGTCCAAGCGGGCTTCTAGAGAATTCTTTTGTTCCTCAAGAGCATTCTTCACTTGCAGGGTTGAAAGCTCCATTTTGGTCATTAAGGTACCCAAAATCTGATCCATGTTCATCGCAGGCTCTTCTTCAGTTTCTGGTTCTTCCCCGAAAACGTATGTCTCAGGATTCTTTTCTTCCTCTACCAAAGCTTGTCTAAGTCGCTCGACTAGAACATTCTTTAGACCTGTCGTTAGCAATGACCGCTTCCCCAACTCCACTTTCAATTCCTGTATGCGAAGCCCCTCTTGTTTGCGTCCCATTACTTTGATAATTATCTTTCGGAATTTTCACTTAAAGCAAGAAAGTTTCACACGATTTCACCAAATTAATCAATTTTGAATTTCTAAGTCAAATGCCACCACTTTATTTCGCGATTTTATTTTACTTCTGACACCAGTTGTTACGGGCGTGGCCTTAGTTCGTTATCTAAAACACAATATGTCAGATATAATTCAAAAGTTCTTTCTTTATTTAACTTTACTGTTTACTCTCACAAATTCACACACAATTATCAAACCAACTCTTTATAGTTATCGCTAGTACTGTACTTCTAATTATTGCATTCCAAGTATTTTACTTCGTTCACTTCACTGTCTGAAATAATACTGCCTCCTGGATGTGAAAAGCGCCGTATTTATACCCAACGAATTATCCTAGAACCTTCCTGAATATTCCGTTCTCCCACCCCAAAGTTTACTAGGATGTCACTAACATAAAGGTGTTTCTATTTCCAACAGATGTCGCTTGTGTCACTTTGTAGCGCGTAACAATATTTATCACATATGTTGGGTTTAAATTTAAATCGTTATAAATCGTAAATCGACAACTGGGGAAAGTTTTATTTTTTGGTGCAAAAAGGTTAATTTGACATATTCGACGAGTCAAAATATATCAGTATCAGATATCCCGAGTTATTTACTAGTAGTGTGCCAATTAGGGATTTGCATTGCATAGGTAAAACACCAATTGTTAGCATTGTGATTTTGGCTGTTATATCATAAAAATAAAAGTGGATACGTTTTTGGATCACTGGATACATTTTGCCGCAAATTTGGATCAAAATAATTGTGCTCCGCGATAATACTGTTCTCATGGTCTGTCTTACAGTCTCAGTCAGTCTTACTCAGTAGCAAAGAGAGCAGTGTAACCTGCGTTGTGTGCCTGTATATTGTGCTCCGCGCGCCCGCGTAATCAACATAAAATCTCGATACTATAGTGTGTCAATTTACGTTAGTAAAATAATTGCAAATACCAGCGTTAAAATACGGGAAGTAAACCAGAAAGACCAGAGAGATCGACCCGTTATCAGAGACCCAACCAGGCAACAAGCGATCAATTATTCAATCGTAAAGTGGTACAGTTGAGCAGTAGTCATGCAGTAGGCAAGCAGTCGTCAATTTGAGAAGTAAAGCAGCCAGTTGTAAAGTAAAGTAGAGAGTTGTCGCCTATCACAGTAGTTCTTGTAACACAGTAGTTTTGCATTTCAGTAGTTTGTATCACAGTAGTTTAGTTTATATCGCAGCAGTAGATATCACAGTTTTCGCATCTAAATCTATTCTTATCATAATTAGTTTAATCATATTGTGAACTCTCGAATTATATTTCATTAAAGTGTATTTATAATAACACCACAGTGTTCTAATTCGTACATATATATACATATATGTGAGATATAGGATTGTTATAACTTAATAAAGAGTTAATACTCACGTTTGAAAGAGAAAACATCAGATTTTTTTTAATGAAATGAAGAAGTGTAGGCGTGTGCAATCAAAGAACATGCTGTTCCGTGGCGCAGTGCAAGTTTATAACAATTTGATAAGTTTTACTGGATGTTTTGCGTAATACATACAACTGAGAATACTCGATGAACTGCAATTGAATATACTGTGTTGTTTCTACAAGACAAGACCATCGAAATTGATCACAAAAAATTGATAAATGATTGGGTGAATTTAAAAACTTTTAATCAAAATCTAAGCGACCAATACAGACTTTAACGGCAACTTAGCTTCGGCTTAATATTTTAAAAATTTCGAATGCTCATTTGTGCACCGGGTTATTCAAGATTACACAGTTTTTTTTTAGCATAGCTCATAATACTAACCTAGACAGAATGTTTTCCTAATTTTTGAACAAAGGTTGAAAGAAAGAAACTCACACAAACAGTTTCGTCATTAATCAAGGCAAAATATTATTGCAAAGATTTTAATTGTGTTGATTTTTATTAATTCTTCCATCTTCAAAACAGCTTCTTTGTTGTTTTAAGGGCTATATTGCAGACTAAATGATATAAAATGTAATAAGTTGTCTTTTGCTCCTTTAGTTAATATTACATAATTTTCTGCATAAGTAAAATTGTACTTTTAACTTAAGAAGATTTATTTGTGTTCCTACATGGAAGAGCGATTTATTTTATTTCGATGGCATCGTTTTGTTTTACTTTCTTTTGTAAAGTGAATAATTTTATAGTGAATATAGTGTGCTATCAAATCCGGGGCTTTCGAACTCATTGTCTTAGTTTCATAATTTTACAGATGACAACCCAGCTCATGTGTCGAAATTTAATGAGAATACCTTGTATGCCTGTACTGTGACCTCAACCATTGTTTCGCTTTATTATCAATCAATTTAGTCGCCAT
This sequence comes from Dioctria linearis, assembly GCA_963930735.1. NCBI lineage: Eukaryota > Metazoa > Arthropoda > Insecta > Diptera > Asilidae > Dioctria > Dioctria linearis. Next base: position 133,716,516 of record OZ005742.1, on the reverse strand, counting down.
ATAGCCAACATAAAGCCACCATTTTCACATCCAGCTAGAAAGGCGAATTACCTATAATAACGGTCAAGTATCTGTGCACTAATCCAAATACCTGCGTCATGCTTAGTTTAATATGAATCATTTCTACATACCTTATAAGATTCATTTCAATACGTGCACATTAAAATTGTATGCGTAGAGGTTTTTCTGCTAGCCAATAATGAATATTTGTATTCTGTATTCTTCAGTGTGCTTATTAAAATTTTTTTAATTGGTATTTATTTTTTATTTTATTTTTTATGGTTGTAATGCATTTAATGTTCTATAAGATTTTTTTTTAGTTAATAAAACCATTTCCGTATTAAAAATAAATGTTAAAACACACAATTTTTGTTATTAGCTTGAAATATTACTATAAATTATCCAGCTAATAACATATTATTGCAATAAATAATTTCCTTTTTTGTGTACCAATTTTCCTTCTCAAAATATTTTTCTTACTTTATGGCAGCATAAATCGCTCGCAACATAAAAAGAATATTTTATGCTGGCTTCACTTTTTGCGAGCTGTCATCACTGTCGTCATGCACTGAATTTTTCTCGGAATTGCGAATACATATTGAAGCTGACTGGTCAGTTGGTCTGTCAAAGTGTACTGTCACAATTATATTAAATGATTTTATTTAGGTTACTTGTGTGTTTAAGAAAGAATTAGTTTCTATATATTATATCAATAGAAAACATTTTTACATTTGACAGTTCCGTATATATAATAGGTCTGTTCGCGTACTTTTTCAAGTAATAACATGAAAAACGTCAAAATGTATCATAAAGAGAGAAATTGAGAGTGACACTTACAAAGTACGCGAACAGCTTCGAGTAAAAACTTGCAAATGTTCGGAATCTGTAATAACGTCGTGCAAATTTCCTAGCACATAGTAAAATACACAAATTTAATTTAGCACTTTGAATGCGTTGAAATTATCTTGGAGAACATTCTACTTCTACTGGAGGAGAAATAGCAGGTTTTTCGATTTTTTAAAACTAAAAACTTTAAAAATAACTGAAAACCAGCGACGAGCTGTCAAAACTGACACTTTCGAAGTTTTTACTCGACGATTTTTCTCGTGTTAAACCAAGTAGTAAATTGAACGGAGGGGAAAAGTGACGTCAAGAATTTCTTTCTCAATTTTCGAGTACGAGAACGCCTTCGAGTAAAAACTTACAAACAGGTTTACAAGTTTGTACTTTCAAGCTAAGTAGTACGCCAACAGACCTAATACGTATGTGCGTACACAAAAACAAGGAATATGACAGAAATATAGTCGATGTGTGCGCCCAATAAGTAGAGGCGCTGGTAAACAGGCTGCACAGATGAAACGGTGTACCCACATAAAATTATATTGTACTAGATCTAGTTTTTGGGCATTTTTATGTATACCTGAATCATTAGTTTTGTTCATTTCTTAGGTCTTCAATTTTCGATTATTCGTTTTTCTCGGAAACTAGGCCACCTATCCGTGCTCCACTGTCGAAAATAGTGGACTACTGCCAGAAAAAGTACAACACTGATTTGATCACTGAAATTTTGCACACGGGCCACAGTGTTACAGCACAGATTCCCAAAATCTGGGAATCTTGCAAACATTGTAAATAAGTATATACATATATGTACATATACATATATGTATACACATGGCTGATCTGAAAATCGTGTAAGCAGTATGAATGCATATGAAATTGATAATAATTAATTGTTGCAACACAGATTCCCAAAATCTGGGAATCTTGCAAGCATTGTAAATAAATATATATATATATATATATGTACATACATATATACACATAGCTGCGTCGGAGGTTGTTCACCGGTCGAAACGCAGTGCATCAGCGGTTCGTTCACCTGTGTGCTATATTCCACCTCGAAATATCTATTCGTGGCCTGTTCGGCTTTGCATTTTAATTCTTTGATAAAAATAAAGAAACGGATAAAATTTCAAAGAATGAAGTGCAAGGTCGACAATTTAGGTATGATTTTCGTTGCCGGTTTGTTGGACTCGAGGTGAAATTGAAAATTGCAAATAAACAATTTAAGCAATTTTGCAATTGAACTGCGGGGTCAGCGAACTGACCGATGATTATACAGGTGGACCTGAAAAAGAAAAAGCTCAGTGGGTTGATCTGAATTCGCGAAGTGAATTGTCACGCGTTTGAAAAGAAAAGAAAAACGAGAGATATTTAAGATCAGGATCGCCTCGCGGACTTCGTTGGTCGTTCAAAAGTAAAGGAAAAATTGTAAAGTGGTTATAAAAAGAAAAAGAGTTGTAAAGGAAAATTTGGAAAGTTGTTATAAAAAGAAAAAGAGTAGTAAAGGAAAAATTGTAATGTGTTATTTATAGAAAAAGAACGATAGCAATAAAGGAAAAACAGTTGTTGTTGTTGTGTGTTAATAAAAAATAGGTGGAAACCAACGACACGAGTGTTAGTTAATAAATCAGCCCCGCCACAAATACAGCAATTGGCGCGGCCGGTAGGATAGGGGAAGCCTGTTTTTCATGAATATACGAAAAATTTAAGAGCTTGAAAACCCTCTATCTTACTAGAGAATCAAAGGGGTTAATCAGACAAGAGTAAACACTGGGCAAGACACTCTACACTCGCCTGGAGTTGAGTCTGGCTTCAGGGGTTTTTATATCTTGTCGCCCCCAACGCTCGGGGTTGATCAACTTTAACTGCCTCTGTTAGGAAAACAAGCAGCCACCCCCTCAGCAAAGTGCAAAGCACCAACGCCGGAGCTCAGGAAGTACTCAGAAACTGAAAAAATCGCCGCAGCTCAGCCATCTCTGGAGGTACAGCACAGCCAACGCACCACTTCAGCAAATTAGACGAGACGATCCTGAGTTGAAAGGGAAATCGAAGACGGCTTAAGCCCCCCTTTCAGCTAGATCCAGGGGAATTTAAGAAGGCCCAGGGCCCCCCGGCAGCGAAACAAGGCACGCAGAAAAGACAAAAAACAACTTCGTTCCTGAATTGAGAGGGAATACGAAGACGGCAAAAGCCCTCCTCTCAGTTAGATCCAAGGGAACTAAGACGGCAGGAGCCCCCTAGCTGCTAATCTCTTATATGGTGGTAAATGAGCGATAAAGGCTCTCACCAAGAAACAACGCTGGAAGGCCAATTATCAACTTCACCACAAACTTCCTCGCCGGGCGACTCGCAGGAAGTTCCGCCCCGGTACAAAGGAAGCAACGAGGGAGCAACAGCTACAATAGAGGGAGCGACGCCAATAGCCCTAACAAGCCAAGGAGTAACACTCAGGAGTGGGACAGGTCCCCGACAAGTAAGAGATAAAAATTTATATTTAGAATCTTATTTAAAAATAAAAGAAAAGAAAGTGTGAAATTCCTCCGAACTCTCTGTAATCCAGTGCGACTTAATTGACAAAAAACTCGAAAAGTCTCGCAGAACAAAGGCTTGCACAGATAACAAAATTTAAAGAAAATACTGAGAAGTTCAAGGAGAGCTTAAAAGAGTTTGGAGAATTTTCGCACTCGCTCGATTTAGAAATAAATCAAAATAGTGGTTACTTAAGTGAAAGTGAAGTCAGTGGTAGCGAGCCATCCGCGAGTGAAGTAGTTTTGAATTGGCTGGGCGATTCCCTTCTGGAAACCAGTTTAGACGAAACTAGAATCGGAACAGTGTCATATACTCACCAACTAGGTGATATTGTAAAAGGATCGAAGTCAAACATGACAGATTACGCTAAAGTAGCCAAACTGGCAGCTCAATTGATTCCTCTTTTTTCGGGCGAACCACACCCACAGTTGAGCCCAGAGCTCCAAACCTTTCTGGGTTACTGTAGGCAGGTGACCCAGTGCATCTCAGTGGAAGAGCAGACAGCTTTCCTTCAAATTTTCCCCACTAGACTTCGGGGCGAGGCATACCAGTTATTCGCCTCAAACATCCCGACCACTTTCAAGGAGGTAGAAGAACGGCTCAATCGAGCATACCTACCTCGAGAAACTTATCAAGAGTTAGTAAATAAATTAATTACTACTCGCCAATATCCGCAGGAAGCCCTGGCCACTTTCGAATCGAGATTGAAACAATCGCTAGCTCTCTGCGAAGATGCGGCAGAAACTAAGTACAGTGAAACAGATGCCCCGCGGTTAAAAAACAGTTGGAGGACTTTGCTAAAAATGCACTTAAGACTGGTGTTCATAATCCACATTTATGTCAATATTTGTTGACGTTAGGAAATGAAACACTCGAAACCATAATACAAAAAGCGTTGGATATGGAAAGGCTCAAACAAAGCGCATTGCAGCTCCACTCACCCACGCTAATTTTGCCAGGCTATTATGGACAGTTAGTTACGAACTCACCACAAGCTTATTCACACACCGCAATTGCTTATCAGGCACCTGCAGTTCCAGCAATGCATTCAATTACGAACGGCTCACAGTACACACAAGCCTCAAACGCAAAAAATACACGAGCCAGAGAGTACCATTGCAGACAAGCAAATGCAAATGTAATAAATAATACAAATAACCTTCCAAACATTAAATGTAGTTTTTGTAATAAAAGAGGACATACGTACACTGACTGAAAAAATACGCCTTATTGTGAAAAGTGCAAAGCATATGGTCATGATGTTCGCGAATGCAATTGCAACCGTGAACTCCCAACAAATACTTAAAACCCACAAAAACCAAGAGATTCTCGTGATCAGCAAAAACCCCGTGTCTACAACGTGCGGCTCAAATGTGACTTCTGTGGTCGAAGTGGACATACTTTAAATGAATGCGGACAAAAGCAAAAATGGGAAGCTCAGAGTCAGGGAAACGACATACAGTCGGCCCAAAACTCACCAGCTCGACTTTAAAAATCCCATTAAGTAAATTAGGGTCCCCTCAGTCGCCCAAAATGGGTGTACCTACAATAAATCTTCCATTAGATATCGGCCTGAACGGCCAAGCAAAATTAGTAGTAGACACCGGCGCTGAGGTTAGTTTAATACAGAAAAATGCATTAAAAGGTCTCGATTCAATCGACATAGAAGAAACCTATAAATTACAGACCCCTTTTGACACTGGGGAGCTGTCAAGGAAATTTCAATTTAAAAAACAAAATTGCCTGCAGATTCCAAGCTGTGCAAAACTTGCCCAGTCTTTCCGACGACGGACTTTTAGGTAATGACTTCCTATTGAAAAACTGTAATGCTGAAGGTCCTAACCGCACCCTAAGATTCCCTCGCACCGAAACCAATCCAGAGGAATTCGCATTGCCTCTATCTTTAGCAACGGAAAAACCGCACCCGCAGAAAGCAGTCGAAGTGAGAGAACAGGCAGATAAGATAGAACCTGTAACGGTACAATTATCCACCTGCAGTATGGAACCGACGCAATAAGGAAGTATAAGGTCTCTTTGAAAGAACCTATTTGCCTACCTGCTCGGTCACACATTGTTGCCAGAATCCCATTGCAAGTTGAGGAAGAAATGCTCTGCCTATCTCAAGAGACAGAAGACGGAGTTTTCCAGGCAAATAGCTTACTTCGTACTGGGGAAGAAACAGCGCTAGTAGGTCTCCTCAATGTTGCTAACCATCAAGTAGTTCTTTCAGAATTGGCATTACAAGTAGTCCCTACAAAAGACTACAAAATAAACCATCTCAATCCACCAAGAAGTTCTGAAAAACCCTCGACTGTCAATAATAGCATACAGTTCAAAGGCACGTGTGAGAATAATTCAAAATCTACGGTACAAAAATCTCCACCACCTCATAGTGAGAAGTGTGCGACATGGCCACAAGAGCCACCCAAAATTGCAAACAGACACTCTAAAAGTCCTGAACAGCCTGTCGGTTACACGGAACGACGAGCCTCATCGTCCGTAAGTAATAAAACATATTACCTACTTTTAATTTCTATTTTAAGTTATCTTTTTCACTACATCTATCCCTCAAAAAATGGCACAACTAATGCACTGTGTAAAAAACCCACAAAACGTGAGCTCAAAAGTAGTCCCAAGGTACGTATGGCTTCCCATCCAACAAAGTTTAGATCTAAGTGCTCAACGCGACGAACTGCTCCAATAACACCCATGGAGACCGCACTAAGCCTGATAAAACTTATAAAATGTATAACGGCCCCATGTCATCTAAACAAAAAGATAAAGTCGTATCCTCAAGGGAAATCAATGATAATTATAAGTCCCAAGCAGTGAAGAAGAGAAAAGTTCTGCAAACAGCAGACTCTACAGATAAAACAGCCATATTACAGCACGTGAGATATTTATACCCTACATATGACGAGCCGGATGAATTAGACAATCACCCGCGTTTCGAGAAGTTAGAGCAGGAACTCAAGCTAGACGAAACTTTAAACACAGATGAAAAATCGTCGATATCGACACTCTGTCATGAATACAATGATATTTTTTTCCTCAAAGGCGATAAATTCACCCACACCAATGCTATCACGCACAGAATACCTTTGGTGCAAGATCAAGCACCAATTAACCAGAAAATGTACAGGTTACCTGAGACTCAAAGGAAAGTCATATACGAGCAACTGAAAGAAATGCTGGAGAATGACATTGTCCAGAAAAGTACAAGCCCTTGGAATTCACCTCTTCTAGTGGTCCCCAAGAAGGCGGGCCCAGACGGTGAGAAAAGGTAGCGAGTCGCAGTTGATTTTCGTAAATTAAACGAAAAGACAATAGGCGACGCTTTTCCACTCCCTCGAATCGAGGACATTCTAGATCAGTTGGGCCACGCAAGGTATTTCACGACGTCCGACTTAGCAAACGGACATAACCAAGCTCTCGTCGATCCGGTAGATAGACCACAAAAAGCCTTCAGCACAAGTTATGGGCACTACGAGTTTAACCGAATGCCATTCGGGCTAAAATGAGCCCCAGCTACGTTCCAAAGGTTAGTGAACTTCCTACAAGGCCTGGAGTGCTTCGTTTATCTGGATGATATCGTCATCTACGGTAAAAATTTAGAAGATCACAACAACAAACTTCGAAAAGTCTTCGATAGACTAAAGGAAAACAATCTCAAATTACAGCCTGAAAAGTGTCAGTTTCTGAGAAAAGAGGTCGTTTATTTGGGACATAAATGCCCTAACGACGGAGCACTTCTTGATCCCAGTAAAACGGCCTGCGTCCAAACTTTCCCTGTTCCGCGAACTGTCAGGCAAGTCCAATCATTCCTAGGACTTGCCAATTATTCTAGGAAATTTATACCAAACTTCTCAAAAATAGTACATCCAATAACGAATTTACTTCGAAAAGATGTAAAATTCACTTGGACTGAGAAATGTCACGAAGCATTTCAAACCATTAAAAAAGCTTTAGTCTCTCCACTACTTTTAATTTATCCGGACTTTTCGAAACCATTCAATCTCACCACAGACACTAGTAATGAGGCCATAGGAGCTGTTCTTTCTCAAGGAGAAGTGGGAAATGACCAGCCCATCGCCTATGCCAGCCGTACTCTAAACAAGGCCGAAAAAACTACTCCACTATTGAAAAGGAGTTATTGGCCATTGTATGGGCAACTAGAAATTTCCGATGTTACCTTCAAGGTCGGAAATTCACGGTCTATACTGACCATAAGCCCTTGAAAGGAGTCTTTAATGTTAAAGACCCTACTTCCCGTTTGGTGAGATTTCACCACAAGCTGTCAGAATTCGACTATAACATCGAATACAAGCCCGGAAAGTACAATACGAATGCGGACGCACTAAGGCGAGTCCCACAAGAAATCAAAGAAGACAATTCAGGCAACACATTAACGGCCACAGTCCACCATCGTATGGAATCCGATGTAGAGGACAGTAAACCACCCACAAGAAAAAAACAACCCGCTAAATGCTACGTAGTGACCCGAGCCTAAAAACAAAAGGCACAGGAGGGAAAACAGAATCCTACTAAGAAAAATAAGGAACACTCATCAGAAACAGATGAACTCCAATCAACAGAAACACACTCACACTCCCCTACCGCACTCGATGAAAAATCGCAGGAAATAAGGGCACCAAAAACCCCTGAGATAATCACAAACCCCGAGGAAATCAGGACAATATTGAAGGATTATCATGATTCTCCCTTCGGTGGCCACCAGGGTGTAATAAAAACTTACAAGCGAATTAGACGCAAATACTGGTGGAGAAATATGCTAAGTGATATTAAAAAATATATTAAGATATGCCCTAAGTGTCAGACTATGAAAGCTTCCCCTGAAACTCGAAAGCCAATGATGATAACGGACATAGCAGAGCAACCATTTGACAAGGTCTACCTGGACATTGTGGGCCCTTTGGAGGAAACCGCCACAGGTAATAAATATATCCTGACCTTTCAAGATAATTTGACCAAATTCGTCGATTGGTATGCCATACCCAACGGGGAAGCAATTACACTAGCCAAAATTTTCTTCGACGAAATCGTCACGCGCTACCGTATCCCCAAAAGAATAGTCACTGACCAGGGATCCAATTTTCTAAGTGAACTATTCAAAAGGGTATGTAAACTCTTAAGGGTAAAAAAGCTACAAACTTCAGCTTATCATCCCCAGTCTAATGGAGCACTAGAGCGTGCCCACAGACCCTTTATAGAGTACCTGCGAACCATCGTAGATGAAAATCCCAAAAGATGTGTACAATAACAGCGTACACGAGGTACGAAACTGACCCCAATGGACTGCCTTTACGGGTTTACAGCGGACGTCCCAACAAATTTAAAACGGGACCCTGAACCCGTTTATAACCATGAAAGCCATTACCATATACTAAGGTATCAGCTACAAAAATCGTATGCTACAGCTCGAAAGAATCTTCTCGCTAGCAAGAAACGTTCTAAGGGGTATTACGATAAAACAATACGGCCCCTTACTTTCCACGTAGGAAACAAAGTACTACTCAAGAGCGGAAGCATAAGCTCTCTCAAATCTGGGTAGGACCATATCAGGTAACCGCGATCACGAGCCCAGTTAATACAACCATAAAAATGGGAAAAAGGATCGTGACTGTACATAATAACCGCCTGAAAATTTACTATGAGTAAAAAACACCTCATAATGTTAAATCTGTGATAACTTGATCGATATTCTACAACCTCCCTCCAAAATTTTGTTTACTGTCTTTTGACAAAACTTTTTTTACTGTTACTCGCCGACTTCTTAAACTCACCTTTTGGCCCTCCCTTGGACTTAGTTTCGTGCAACGGCCTTTAATATATTATCCCAAGTACCAGAATAACAAAATGGTATAGCCAAGGGTTCCAATAATTTATATATAATACATATAATATATAATATATATATGCCTATCTTTTATTGAAACTCGCGGTGGTAGCTACAACCGGTTCACTTTCACAAGCGTGTAAATACCACTGTGGTGAGACCGCCAAGACATTGCCCTAAACCACCTCATTTTCCTCTAGGCATGGAATCACTACTCATATTCACACTGCTTCTTCAACTCACGGCGGGAGAAATAACAGAGGAACCCTACAGAGTAACCCCACTCAACAACACAGGAATTCTACTGGAAGACCTGGAAACGCTGATGGTATACCACACAGCATGGAACATATGTACAGAACTAGACCTAGCGGAGTTAGAAAATCAAACCACACTTGCAGAGCACGCGGAAGACCGAGTGCATCGATTATGTGTGAATAGCACTAAGCAAGAAGATTTGAGTAATACTCAGCAAAAGCAGGTACATGCTATTATCGAAAACACGCACGCACGAGCACAATAAGGCAACTAGTTCCCAAATCACGCACAAAGCGATCGTTTTTCGATGGGGTAGGAAACGCCATGCATTATCTGTTCGGAACTATGGACAGCAAAAACGAAGATGAGATATACAGCCGACTAGACGAAATCGAAACCAATGCACACACACTAGCTGAACTTGAAAAACAACAAATAAGCGTGGTGAAGCCAGCATTGGAACAGATCCAGAAGCCTTTAATAATGATCATGGACCGACAAAGGCAAATAGCTTACGAACTAAATGATTTACACAACATAACAGAAGATCTGACCAGAAGGTCCAAGTGGTAGAGATCGAGTTTCGTCAGCAGTCTCTGCTAGACATAATAATAACCAGCAAAAATAATCATATACACCCTTTGCTAGTATCTCCCAATACTCTTTTAGATATATACCATAAAATCCACGCTGAGTGCCCAAATCAACAGAACTGTCTTTCGATGTTATACCAAACATCAGGAGCCCAATCTCATCTCATAGGTAATAAATTAATAGTGAGGATAACACTACCAATATTCAATATTCCTAGCATGAAACTCTACCAAATTCGCTGTTTTCCAATTCACACCGAGTCTGACCATTCGCTAATACCTGACATAGAGTTTTCACACTGTGAGAGCTAGTCTCGGACGTGGGAGGGAGTGCCGGTTTTTTAATGGACAACTCAGTTTTTAAGCTTCAAATACAAATTTTTATTAAATACTTCAATGTATTATAAATTCATTTGCTTAACCTAATATCACAAATTCATTTACTAAAAAACTAACCTACAAACTACTAAAATTCAATATATAATTCAACAAAAAAATTCAAATAAAACAAAACAAATTAAAAATTCAAGTAAAATTCAATTAATTAGTGATGATTGCGTTGCCCGTCTCCTTTAATTCGTCTTATTCTAGAAAAAGAAAGAAGAAGAATTAATCGTCTATGAGAAATGAGTTCTAGAACAAAGAAGAAGAAGAAGTCTTAATCGTCTATGAGACAAGTATTCCTATATAATTTTAAGAGTGCTATTTTTAGGCACACGGGCAGCAAATGCTACTATAAACAAGAAGAAGATTACAGCTTATTCTCTGCAGCAGAATTATTCTTCTGCGTAAATGTGAGCAGCAGATTATTCTCTGCAGCAGAATTATTCTTCTGCGTAAATATGAGCAGGAGATGTAGCAGATTATTCTCTGCGGCAGAATTATTCTTCTGCTTAGGTGTGGGCAGGAGATTGCAGATTATTCTCTGCGGCAAAATTATTCTTCTGCTTAGGTGTGGGCAGGAGATTGCAGATTATTCTCTGCAGCAGAATTATTCTTCTGCTTAGGTGTGGGCAGGAGATTGCAGATTATTCTCTGCGGCAGAATTATTCTTCTGCTTAGGTGTGGGCAGGAGATTGCAGATTATTCTCTGCAGCAGATTTATTCTTCTGCTTAGGTGTGGGACGGAATATTGGAAATAATAGGACTTTCAGATTATTCTCTGAAATATAGAATTATTCTTCTATTTTGGAGGTTGGGAATGATATTCTTGTCGTTCGGATTATTCTCCGAATCAGATGAGCTCTGAAACAAGAATGATTTTCTGCTGCGGCTCGTCGGCTTTATATAGCCGCTGCATCCAGTTATGCGTTCTCGCCTTTCGGTGTTGCCCTAGCGACGTTTATTGGATTTGATGACTGAGGCGAAATGAAATGATTTGACGTAATGTCACAATGTGACATTACAAAATGTAAATATGCAGGAGGGATGTATAATTTAGGTAAGTTTGTGATATTTTGAACAATTTTGTTGAAAATAGTAATAATTTTATATATTTTAAAATCTGTTCTTTGGAATGTTTGGACGTCGCTGGACCAAAGGACGGAAGTTTTCATAAATCAGATAAGTGGTTTTCTTTTAATTTATATTAGTCTTGCCTTCTTTGTGTTTTCTTTTCCTTTCTCTTTTAGGAAAAAATATTTCGTCGTGGGAAGAATTACATCGGTGGACTGATCATTCTTACTTGCATTTAAGTGTCAGATTTTATTATTATTATTAAGTTGTTTATCAATTAATTGAAAAACTCCATGCAATAAACACATCGGTGGACTGAACATCCTCCCGCCTCAAAAAAGGGAAAGAAAAAATTGTAGTGTTTTGAGTAATAAACTTACATTTTGTTGATGAATGATGTGCAGTTTGTCCTTTTTTCTTTTCGTTTTTAGTGTCACTCCTCCCGGGATGTCCCACTTATAATATACCTTGGCGTTTCTGATTTTGTCCCAAGGAGTTTGTGTTGTGCCCAATAATTTAGTTATAATGGGTGTAGTGACAATTTTTCCTATCAGGTCTGCAGGAATTCCAAGTCTGGCCGTAGGTTGATCTTGAAATTGCTTCTGTGGGCAATTTGAGGGATCCATAAATTGAGCGGGAGGATCAATAATTTGGTCTTCCAGTGACAAGTTAATAGGCTTGGTTGGTGATGCCTTTAACTTAGGCGTGTACTTTGCTGGATTCTGTGTGGTATCTGCATTAATTATTTTGGGTGTCTCGGCGGTCATCATCATGTCCAAATCTGGCATACTTGTTGCTGTAGGTTTCTTCTTTGTAGATCGTGACGCCGTCGGGACACAAGCTCTTGGGCTGCATTCCCTCGGCCTTGGATGAATTCTGGGTTTGTTGTCACTCGTAGTATCCAGCTTTGGCATGCTCAATGGCTTAGAGCATGATGCTGTGGGAAGCCTTGGCAGAGTTGGTACCCGAGCTTCTGGCCGGTACTCTCTTGACCTCGGTTTAAATTTGAGGCTATCATTGTTGTCATATTTTTTAAGTAAGATCCTTTTAATTTCAGGTGATGCCAACCTTGCCTCAAATTGCCTTGCCTTCCTCTTAATAGGCGACGAATGTACCGCGGGTGGTGGTCGCACGATAGCTAATCGGGGTCTGCGTGCCTTTTTGGGTGTTGGTGGCAGTGGGCTGATGGGCCTGATTGGTTTCAATGATGCCAAGAGCTCGGGAGGTGTAGGTGTGATGTCTACATCCACTGAGTCTAAGGAGTCCGAGTTAAAAATTTCCAATAGTTCCTCCATAATAAAGTAAAAAAAAAAAATAATAAAAAATAAAGAAAAATAAAAACGAATTTGAAAACTACTGCGCGCACTTGTCACTGTTCAAAACTGAAGTGATTTTTGGCAGGTTTCGGAATCGTTTATATTCAAATGTAACGGGTGTTTTGAATTTTGGGAATGCCAGAGAGTAGTAAATTTTGGTGGAGATAATAGATGATTGTCCTGAGCTGAGTTGGTGAAGGAGAGAGGATAGTTATTTGACATAGGACAGGTGAGAATATTTAACTCATTTCTATTATTGGATGAGGAGGAAAGAGCTCTGACATATTTTGCTCCAGTTCATATTACTGGGGAAATATTATTCTCTTGCATTATTGATGCAATATGAGAGTCTTTGGATGATAATGATGCCATCTATTGGTGAGAGGTTTAGTTTCTCTGTGATCTAGTTCAGTTTTCATTTTATTATATTGTAAAGTTGCTGACACTGAACGAGATGGCGACACTTTTGTTTCATTTTTCCATTTTGTGTTGATGGTGGAAAGAGTTGTTAAAGTGTAGTGCTTTTTTGCTTTACTTGGTGTATTTCTCCAGTTTTTTCTCTGAGCAATGTGGTGTAGAGGTGTATTATGATTCTTGGTGGACACATATTCATAATTTGCGGGGAGTAGGAGTTTTCTTGTATGCACTTGATGTTTTGGTGAACATATTGGCATGGTGGAGTATTCCCAAACTCTCTTTAGTTTCTTATCCAACTTGGGGTTTGTCGTCGTATAGGTGGATAGCATAGTCGTTGTCGTGCTCTTTATTTCTGGTACTCCTCCGACCAGAATCCAGCCCAGTTCGGTGTTTTGGGCTGTAGGTGTATTGCTAGATCCTCTTCTAATTCCATTTTTAATGATGGCGGCATAGATATTTGCTCCGAAAAGAACATCGATTTCTCCTGGAACTGAGAACGTAGGATCTGCAAGAGGGAGATTGTTTATGTGTTTCCAATTTGACACTTCGATTGTCTGTGTTGGAAGCAGATCGGTGATTTTTCGGATTATGAGCATGTTTCTCGCTATTTTAAAATTGTTTTGTAGAGAATTAATTGTGGCTGTGGTTTGCTGTACAGCTGTATTAGTGGGAGTTGAACCAAGTCCAATTAATTCTTGGGTGGTTGGAGATCCTTTAAGCTGTAAGAGTTTACAGGCCTTTTCGGTCATATTAGACACTTGAGATCCAGAGTCTATTAATGCTCGGAATGTCATTGTGATTCCGGATGGTGAAGTGACATTGATCAGAGCTGTGGAGAGGAGAGCTCTTTTCATATTGGCGGTTAGAAAACTTTGAACTTGTTGTTCGTCATTTCTACAAGCTAAGGGTGTGCTTGGTTCAGTTTCCATACTGGAAATTTGGGTGGATTGATTAGGTGATTCTGTCACCGAATCGTTTTGCTCATAGTGGAGCAATGTGTTATGACTTTTGTTACAGTGGTAAAACCTTTTACTGCTTGTGCAATTTAAGGTTAGGTGGTTAGGAGATAGGCAATTTTTGCATAAATGCTTATTTGTGACAACTTCATGTCGTTGTCGGGTGTTATATTCCTAAAGGTTGGACAGTGAAATATGATGTGGTCACCCTTGCAATGGCTGCAAGAGGACCTTTTTGTAGGTGGGTGAACTGGTGTTGAACTTCTGCTTCTATTAAAGAATCCATAAGTTGGTTTTGGTGAGAATGGTTTTCTCTGTGTCATGTTAGAAGATGTATTTCTATTTCCTATCATTTCCAAGGTTCTGAAGCGAGCCTCTAGGAATTTAGTTAATATTTTTAATTTGGGTAATTCTGTGCTATTGTGAAGGCTCTGCTCCCATAACTGGTGTGTGTCCGGATGTAACTTTTGTACAGTCAAGTATATAATTATAGGATCCCAATTGTTTGTTTCTACACCTAAATTTTGTAATGCTAATAGCGCCTCTGTTATATTGTCTAGTAGCCTTTTGATACTTTCGGCAGTATCATGATTTGTGGTTGGGAGAGACAATAATTTTTTAAGTTGTACGTTGACTAGGATTCGCTTATTTGAGTAGCGTTCCTTTAGGAGTTGCCAAGCTGGTTTATAGTTTGCGTCGCATATTTCATAATGCCTGAGCAATTTTTCAGCTTCTCCTATTAGATTAGTTTTTAAAAAATACAACTTGTCAACGTCTCTTAAATTATTGTTGTTGTGTATAACCGAATTAAATAGATCGTGAAATGAGATCCATGTCGAATATTCACCATTGAATGTCGGCAGCTTGATTCTAGGAAGTCTTTCGCTATTGCATGACATTGTGCTAGCAGAATGGTGTTGGTGTTAATCTGTCTATGTCTTCTTCCATGCTTGCTGCTTTTTCAATGTAGTATTCCTGAACCTCGCTGAATGTTTCTTCGGTGAAATATTCTAATTGGAGATCTTCTTTTCTTACTCTCCTTTGTATGGACCTGTGCCGAGTTTGGAAATCTTTCCAATACTCGGTGAACGTTTGTAGGCGTTTTTCTGTCGATTTGACAGTTTTTTTTTTCATCTCTTTAATGCCTTCTATATAAGTCTTCCATTAAATCTTTGACTTCTATTTGGGACTGTACCAACTCTGACACAGAGTTAATGGTTTCGTCACCAACGTCAGATGGAATGGATTCGTCATCTTTCGACATTTTCTATGGAAAGGCTTGAATCACCTGATATTAAGCAATGTATTCAATTTTATATTTGATTGACTGAGTTATCCGGCTTTGAAGGACCAATGTGAGAGCTAGTCTCGGACGTGGGAGGAAGTGCCGGTTTTTCAATGGACAACTCAGTTTTTTTAAACTTCAAATATAAATTATTATATTATATTATATATATATATATATATATATATATATTATTATATTATTATAATTTTATTAAATACTTCAATGTATTATAAATTCATTTGCTTAACCTAATATCACAAATTCATTTACTAAGAAACTAACCTACAAACTACTAAAATTCAATATATAATTCAACAAAAAAATTCAAATAAAACAAAACAAATTAAAAATTCAAGTAAAATTCAATTAATTAGTGATGATTGCGTTGCCCGTCTCCTTTAATTCGTCTTATTCTAGAAAAAGGAAGAAGAAGAATTAATCGTCTATGAGAAATGAGTTCTAGAACAAAGAAGAAGAAGAAGTCTTAATCGTCTATGAGACAAGTATTCCTATATAATTTTAAGAGTGCTATTTTTAGGCACACGGGCAGCAAATGCTACTATAAAAAAGAAGAAGATTACAGATTATTCTCTGCAGCAGAATTATTCTTCTGCTTAAATGTGAGCAGCAGATTATTCTCTGCAGCAGAATTATTCTTCTGCGTAAATATGAGCAGGAGATGTAGCAGATTATTCTCTGCGGCAGAATTATTCTTCTGCTTAGGTGTGGGCAGGAGATTAAAGATTATTCTCTGCGGCAGAATTATTCTTCTGCTTAGGTGTGGGCAGGAGATTGCAGATTATCTCTGCAGCAGAATTATTCTTCTGCTTTGGTGTGGGCAGGAGATTGCAGATTATTCTCTGCGGCAGAATTATTCTTCTGCTTAGGTGTGGGCAGGAGATTGCAGATTATTCTCTGCAGCAGAATTATTCTTCTGCTTAGGTGTGGGACGGAATATTGGAAATAATAGGACTTTCAGATTATTCTCTGAAATATAGAATTATTCTTCTATTTTGGAGGTTGGGAATGATATTCTTGTCGTTCGGATTATTCTCCGAATCAGATGAGCTCTGAAACAAGAATGATTTTCTGCTGCGGCTCGTCGGCTTTATATAGCCGCTGCATCCAGTTATGCGTTCTCGCCTTTCTGTGTTGCCCTAGCGACGTTTATTGGATTTGATGACTGAGGCGAAATGAAATGATTTGACGTAATGTCACAATGTGACATTACAAAATGTAAATATGCAGGAGGGATGTATAATTTAGGTAAGTTTGTGATATTTTGAACAATTTTGTTGAAAATAGTAATAATTTTATATATTTTAGATCTAAAATCTGTTCTTTGGAATGTTTGGACGTCGCTGGACCAAAGGACGGAAGTTTTCATAAATCAGATAAGTGGTTTTTCTTTTAATTTATATTAGTCTTGCCTTCTTTGTGTTTTCTTTTCCTTTCTCTTTTAGGAAAAATATTTCGTCGTGGGAAGAATTACATCGGTGGACTGACCATCCTTACTTGCATTTAAGTGTCAGATTTTATTATTATTATTAAGTTGTTTATCAATTAATTGAAAAACTCCATGCAATAAACACATCGGTGGACTGAACACACACATAGCTAGCCAGTTGCAAACGCAGAAATTCCTGCTCCTGAAATTGGAAAATTTCAAAGCATTCAAGAAAATTACACACACCAGGCAAGAAAATACCTATGCAGGAGGATTTAGTACACCCATAACGAGAGCGGCATCCTCCCAGGAATGTATAATTAAATTACTCTTGAAGCCGTTGAACGAAAACCCACACTGTGTCCTGAGGGTACAGATCCCCAAACGTGACATTTTAATTAAGCTTAACAAGCCCAATACTTGGCTATTTTCATTCGGCAACCCCACCGTAGTTCACATTACTTGCCTAAATCGGTATACTATCTCCAAACTAAAAGGTCAAGGAATATTAGACTTGACACGACAATTCCAAATGCAAATAGGAGCACAAGTGTTACACTATGAAGGAGAGAATAAGCACCCACTTAAAATCCTACAACCAGCATATTTTCCCTCACTAGCGGATTCCAATTTTGAAGTTAATTTAACGCAGTTATTCCCCGAAGCAACCAAAAGTCCAACGTCGGAACCAGAATTATTAAGGGAAGACGAAACAAACGAGCTTATACACAAAAGCACGTTTTTGTTGGAAGAAATCCAGGCAAAAATTAGCAAACTGACGGAAAAAGGAACGCAAAAAACATTCCGACTATTGGCAGCCACATCCATATTCTGCACCGGCTTACTAGTTCTAGCGCTTATCATATACAGCGTGATAAAGTGTATTTACCCTTATATAGTCAAAAGAATATATAAAGTAAATGCGCCACCAGCACCAAAAAATAACCTTCCAGAGGAACCCACCTATGCTTGCCCAGAGCCCCAAAGGTGTATTCACACAATTCCGAAACAAAAAACAGTTCAATTAGTGGAAAAATAAATCACGGACGTTGGCACTGACGACACAAAAAAAAAAAATTTTGTAAAGATAATTAGACTAGTAGAATAGGCAGATTAAGCTTCAAGATCAATAGCGATAGAGACGATAATAAGATAAGTAGAAATACTAATAAAGATATTAGCTACATTTAAAAAAATATATATATAAGAACGAATAATAAATAAGTATGTATACATATATACGCATAGAATAAAATAATTACATTATATAAAAAACAAAAAAAATTATATATACTTATATAGGAATAAAATGATAACGACACAACTACACTATACACTTTAGCAAAATTTAAAAAAAAAGAAGAAAAAATAAATCTACTGAAATTTTAATTTAATTCCAATTGTTATGTTTTACTTTATAGTAAACAGACATAGGTTTGTACTAGATTGTATATGTATGTCAGTTAGTAGTTGACACGTGTCGTTTCAGTTTAAAATTTTTAAGAAAACTATCAAAAAAGTAAAAAAAAAACAAAATCAGAACCCGTTCGTTAATAACTCTTTGAATAAGAGAGTTTAAAACAAAAATCCTAAATACAATCGAGAAATCATTACGATAACACAAAAAAAAGAACAACAAAAAACACACGCACTTGAGAGGGGAAAGGAATAAGAAATAACAAAACACATCTTTTCAACATAATCCTTTATTACACAAGAATTTTTTGTACACTATTAATCGCAATACTCCTCAACTCGGTTCGACGGCCGGCGCACCACGGCCTCTTCCACATCATAACACGGCTGGAGCTCGGGGGAAGGAACTAGATCCCACGCAGGAGTACAGCAACCACAAACGCCAAATTCTCCTGAGAGTACAAAAGTTCCTCCTGTAAAGAAAGAAAAGGGGGGAATGTAACTTTATAAAGAAAAAAGAAACAAGAACAAAAATAATATTCCACAAAATCAACACTTACCAGCTGCAGACAAAGCCTGACCTCCATGGGGAAGATCTTGAAGTCCACCTGATAATAACAATGTGCACGGGCTTCAGCTATCCATATAGCCTGCGTGCGTCGACCCCTCTGGTGCACCAATAACCGAAGAGGTCCCTGCCAGTAGAGAACGACTGACAGGACCAAGATTCCCCGAACCCTGGCGATTAATTTCGGCGGCAAAACTAGTGATACACGACGTATTGTCTCGTAAAACAATATTTTGAGCTTGATTTCTCAAAACTAAAAACCCCAAAACGCCAGATCATCACAAAAACAGGGATAGAATCCGTACCCTAAAGCTAAGTACCACGAGAATAGAAATATGAACCCTTCTCCAACCAACGTTAATTAAATAAAACAGTACCTACACAAAAAAAAAATAAATTACAGTACCGCTCCATCACAACGAGCAAATTCAAAGTTACCACAAACTCATCTAATTAGATAACACAAAACAAAAAACAAAACAAAAAGGCAGATAAGATAATAGAAGATTCTGACCGACTGCAGAACATAGTTACAAAAAAATAATAAGATAAGCTTACCCTCATTCTTTCTCATTAAAAAATATACATACGTGTGAAAAATTAACAAAAAAAAAATGAGGAGAAAACATAGAACATGAGATACAGTAAAAAAAAAACAAACAATGTGAGCAGTATATAATATAAGTATATATATATATGGAATAATATACGATTAGAGTAAAAGTATGTAAACTAAATTTATTAAAAAAAAAAAACAATATATTAATACATATTGATAAAATAAATTGTAATAGACTATAAGGAAAGAATATATTATATCAAAGAGAAAACAGCGACCTAAACCCCAACATCCTGAGGCGACCCAGATACAAACTCGCATTCACCCTACTCCCGCGAGGATTATTCCTCTCCAAAGAATTATCCTCTTCTTTCAAGGGGGAAGGAATTGTTACAGCACAGATTGCCAAAATCTGGGAATCTTGCAAACATTGTAAATAAGTATATACATATACATATATGTATACACATGGCTGATCTGAAAATCGTGTAAGCAGTATGAATGCATATGATATTGATAATAATTAATTGTTGCAACACAGATTCCCAAAATCTGGGAATCTTGCAAGCATTGTAAATAAATATATATATATATATGTACATACATATATACAAATAGCTGCGTCGGAGGTTGTTCACCGGTCGAAACGCAGTGCATCAGCGGTTCGTTCACCTGTGTACTATATTCCACCTCGAAATATCTATTCGTGGCCTGTTCGGCTTTGCATTTTAATTCTTTGATAAAAATAAAGAAACGGATAAAATTTCAAAGAATGAAGTGCAAGGTCGACAATTTAGGTATGATTTTCGTTGCCGGTTTGTTGGACTCGAGGTGAAATTGAAAATTGCAAATAAACAATTTAAGCACTTGTGCAATTGAACTGCGGGGTCAGCGAACTGACCGATGATTGTACAGGTGGACTGGGCACCTGAAAAAGAAAAAGCCCAGTGAGTTGATCTGAATTCGCGAAGTGGATTGTCACGCGTTTGGAAAGAAAAGAAAAACGAGAGATATTTAAGATCGGGGTCGCCTCGTGGACTTTGTTGGTCGTTCAAAAGTAAAGGAAAAATTGTAAAGTGGTTATAAAAAGAAAAAGAGTTGTAAAGGAAAATTTGTAAAGTTGTTATAAAAAGAAAAAAGAGTAGTAAAGGAAAAATTGTAATGTGTTATTTATAGAAAAAGAACGATAGCAATAAAGGAAAAACAGTTGTATTTGTTGTGCGTTAATAAAAAAAAAGGTGGAAACCAACGAGACGAGTGTTAGTTAATAAATCAACCCCGCCACAAATGTAACAACAGTATGATACAGTAGAACAGCTTACAAGTAACTACTGAAAAGTGAGTTTTAGGGCCGTATTCACCAAGCAAAAGTAAAAAAAAAATTCAATAAAGCTATTCACCAACGACACTTACCGAGTCGATTTAATGAAAATTTAATTTTAATTTAATTTTAAGTGAGGCCTTACCCTCTCTTAAATAAATTTAATTTCGATATCAGCTGATTGAAGTGTCATGCAGTCAAATGTCATTTTTCTTATAGCGCTGTTAAAAGTTTCAAGCACATTAAAAAGTAAATACAAATTAATTTAATCTTAATTACTGCTATGGATTTTTGGCTCAATGACCAGTCCATTTATATACATATGTCAGTGGAAATCACATATGTATGATTCGATTTTGATTTGATTTTTCTTTCTTAGAAATGCGAGTGGCGCCCACAATAGCGGTAATAGTAATTGTTGCGACAGCTGTTTTAAACAATCTTTTAAGAGACAGGAAAATTCCACCAATCGAAATTGAGTTTGACAACCTACAGCAACCTCAAATGAATATAAGGGATACTCAGACCAACTTTTCTGTGCGTAATTCAGTTATTGCGAATTTTTTTTTAAATCATTTTTAATGTGTGAATTGCTTAATATGGGCAATTTTTAATTAAAACGAATTGTACATATATTATAAATTATTTTTAATAATAAATAAAAACTTCTTTATTTAAATAATACATAAAAACTTCTTTTAACTCTATAAATAATATTTAATTTACATGAACTCTCACGAGAACTGTCACTTGCCAAATTCGAAAATCTTGCAGCTGATAGTCCGAAATCTTCGAAATTGTTTATTTTATTAAGGTTGGTGAATAGCTACAAAAATTTAATTGCGGTCCCTCAATAATAATTAAATTAAAATTTAATTTGTATTAAATGGCTTGGTGAATACGGCCCTTAGAATTTTAATTAAAAAAAACCTCAAAATTTCTCCCATAAGATGGAACTATTTAGTACGGTACGAAATTCAATGAGCGAACAGGAAACACAATGGTAGGGAAAAGCATTAGTTTTATGTAAGTACACATATCGGCAAAAGTATACTGTATAATGTATTGTTCCATAACTAAACAGCTGTTTGACTGCAAAGTGGTGGTTGACTAGTGTATTAGTTCAAAACTCTGAAAGAGAAAGTATAGTCATTTATAGAAGCATCCTACTCAATTGACAGTTTTGACAGAGCTACATTGGCGTAGCCAACGTTTTGTTGGGGGGGGGGGCAGTAGGCGGCAAACTGACACAATATTGAAGAAGAATATTCTTCAAGCAAGTATTGTTTTTCAAAAATGTGTATAACTTTCTAAAACGTTAATCAGTGTTAAATCCAAGTTTCCTTACATGAAGCAAACTATTTCATTGATAACCGTTGTTTTTTTCAACCAGTGTATTAAATTAAACAACAATAAGAATATTTCCTAAAAACAAGAATAAATTAAGAATAATTTACTAACATATAATTATATGGTTTTCTAAAAAAAAGTTATTTCAAATTCATGGTTCTAATAAATTGTGAATGTATCGAAATAATAGCCCTGAAATTAAAAATTATTTCTTCAATAAAGCTGGAATTGGTCTAAGAGCAATTCTTATGATACACTAGATGAAGGCTCGTATGTATCTGTGCAAATTTGAATTTTGAAGTAGTTTTTCGCATATATTTCTAAGACGGTTTGCCGGACAGTAAAAATTATTGTAACCAATTTCATAGAATTTCATAGTCTGAAGAACTTTTCAGTACAATAAAAACATCTCGGACTGATCGTCTTCACAGTACCCGTACGTAAAAATCCTAAATATTTATATAGCAACATCAAGAAGGGGTTGCGGGATTTATCCCATTTTTGAAATTATACTCATCATTTTTATGAAAATGCCGTGTACAAAATTTCAGCTTTCTACGTCGACTCGTTCTTAAGTGGTGTCTAAATATATAGTGGAAAACCAAAGTTTTGTATGGGAAGGCAATTCAACGAAGGATTTGCCTGATTTATTCCATTTACGAACTTAAATTTCCTTTTTTTCTCGAAAAGCTTGTGTGCAAAATTTCAGCTTTCTAAGTAAATCCGTTCTGGAGCTATCGTGAGGACGGGCAGACATGTAAAAATTAAAATAACTTTTAATATTATGCTAGGATGTCCAATCCATTTAGCTATACCTTCATTATTTCTATGTGTTACAAACGGAATGACAAACTCAGTTTACACAATAGAATTCATTTAAGGTATATTATTCAGTAAACAGTCCAGAATAAAGCGATGCGAAGTACCTTGTTGTGTGCAAGATATTCGTCTGTTAAGTGGTTGTTAGATACGCTTAAGTGGATGAAGATACAGCAACGAATTGATTTAAATGTACTTTTATTCATTTTTAAAATAAAGAAGAAATATTACTAGAGATACATATTTACATATCCATTTTCTTTATATAAATGACATACCAAAAACAACTTTAAACAGATTTAAATTATTCTTGCAGAATCTATCGCTGTTCAAACATATTCAACAATTCTTCAATAAGTTAATAGTGCTAACTTCAAAGTTCAATTTCTTAAATTCATACAAAATTCGCAAATAATTAATATTCCCAGTGAGATAGACGAGTTTTAAGCAGATCTGTATTAAATCATTAAACGCCATATCTATCGAAATATTTATTCGATTCGATTAATGAAACATATCCATTGCCAGTTACACCACCCCATTAAAACTAGTGGGGCATCTTTCTAGGTTGCAGATCTGCTGAATCAGCTGTTTATCTTCAGATTTGCAAGGAATAGTAATATTTTCTTGATATTCGGCATTCTAGGGCCATTATTCTTGGATGTCCCAATTGAAACTCCCTTGTAAAAACTATCGCTGAGGCAAACCCAGGTGCGACAAGTTCTTTTAAGATGTTTCCATTACCACCATCTCCTTGTAAGTTGAAAAGTTATTAACAGTGATATTGAGAGACTATCATAACACATAGTATGTTACCTGATCATGTATAGCCAATATAGGATTGTTATCGCCCATCTAAATACATGCACGTACCACTCTGTCGGTTCAATTAATTTATTTTCCATTTCTAAATCTTCACGCATAACTGCATTAAAATCTAATTCGGCACTGAAATCTTCTTGCACTTCAGCAGAGCTTGCTACTCGTCCTCCAACTCCAATAGGGTAAACAAGGCCTCCAATTTTTGCTAACAGCATACCTAAAAAGAATAATTGTTTTGGTAAAACTAAAATTTTTAGACGCATTTCAATCCATACCTTTCGATGGATCCGCTAAACATTATCGGTTTCACAAATTCATCTCGTTTCGTAAGAGATAGTAAAGCTCGAAATGACTGCTTCACAAAATGTATTGCCATAATCAGAGGCTCCCTTACTTGCTTCTACAATAACCAAAACATATACAAAGATAGTCCCCGGTATAAAAAATGTATAAATCAGCCAAGTACGGATACAGAGCAGTCACATCGCAAGGAAGATGGAGATTGGGTGCAGTCTAGAGATAGAAACACACTTGTGGCATGGCATTCCATTCTATAAAATGAAATGAAAACAAACGAATTAAAATAGAAGGTGGGCATTCGGGCAGCAACAACATGACAAGTGAAGAAATGCAATATTCTTGTTAGCCAGCAGAAGAGGAAGTAGTGCTCATATAAGTTTACCTTGATTTCGTTTCGACTGTTTGTTAAAATTTGTATAACTTTTGACAAGTTAAAAGTCACGTCGCACTCTCTAGTCTAGTATTTATGGTGGTTGGTGGTGGCTATTGGAGTAGATTTTCTTGTCGACCACGGGTCGAACGACATACAATCGCAGCAGTGGTAAACAGGTCATTGATCTGACGTCATATACGCTTTACGCGAAAATACTTGCACTTGCGCGCCCTATACATTTCAAATATTGTTATCACTTTGTAGTGAATTAAACAGCATGCTAAGCTAATGCCAGTATCAAAAGCCACGAAATTAAAAAATCTGTAAAAATCGAAATACCAACAAGATGAGGACCGTTTAAAGTGTGATTTGCCAGGTTGTCACCAAGCGCAAGCATACTTCAAGTTAATGAAAACCCACCAAAATCTTTTTGCCTCAGGAAATAACCTGATTTTACATTTAAAATCATTTTAGAATAAAGCGTCGTTAGACTATAATTTAATAACTTTCTTCGGATAAAACACTTTCGTAAAAATGCACCCAAATCACTGCTTTCTTCCAGACAAATTAATTCAGGAATTCGCCCTTACAGAAAACGAAACGCGTCGTTGGAAGTGCGGTAGCATTCTATCATTTCTCTTCTTCTAAACAAAATTTCGATATGACAATTTCACTTTTACTTGGTGGCATCCTCAAAGCGTTTACACGAGAGTAATATATAACAGAAGTAATTGAGGCAGAATTATTGAAATCTCAAATTAAAACATAATTTAGGAATTTCGAAATCAAAACTGACCTCATTTACAAATTTAGTAGAACTTTTAACTAACTAGTTATAACAAGTACACTACACAACACACTACTCAAATAAATGGCTGCTTTGCACCATGACGCCGAAATTTAGAGATGATTTCTTCATCACTTACGTTATAATCTGAATTGACACAATGAATTTCGTAAATATAGACCGCTCCCCGACATTTATTTAACTTACTTAAAACTCTAGAACTTCTTTAGAAACCGGTAAATTATTTGACACTGTACTCACCGTTGTACTTTCATCAGACAGCCCGACCCAAGTTGGGTGCTGAAAGATGTGTTTTTTTTTTATTATAAATTAATGATTTTAAAAATTAATATTCAAATTGAGTATACCTTTTTACTAATAAGAAATGTTATTTTAATTGAAAATCTTAAAATTCATTATACACAAGACATTACAATTGCAGAATATGCCCTTCTAAATAAAAAAACTATACATATCATTTGCACAGCACCAGCAGAAAATAGTTAGTGCCACCTAGTATGCAATAGTTGTATGAATATGTATTATGTTCATTAAAATACTAACATGATTTAATAATTTAATTAATTAATGCCCTTGACAATTTTTATTTTAGACCAACAATTTTTTTAAATTTGATAAGCTCATTGATTGATTTTGCAACCAAGTTTGGGATAAATCTGAATTGAGGAGAATTTGAATGGAATGGATTCGGAATGGTACCAGATGACCCTGACCTGACTGACAAAAGTCTTAAATGCTTCATGCATAAAACATACTGCGTTTATTTAATTTTCGAATTTATTAAATTGTATTTGACAGCATAGTGAAAATTTGGTGGCGTCACCTCTCGCCTGGTAATCAAAGTTCCATAAAATCAACCCACGCTACAGTTTGCGTAGATGAGAGACAATATCTACGCGTACACCTTTCCATTACTTTGCCTAGGCTATGTTTCAAGCCTGCCGGTTAGCAGGCGAATATCACAGTCTTTTTGCCTTGTCTTACTGCAAGAGTTTTTCAAAAGCATCTTGTATTTTGTTCAAACGCTATAATTGCCATAAATTTCTTCTACTTGCTCTTTTGTCATTTTTCTGTGGAAGCAATAATTTTAGGCTTTAGGACCTGTTTATGATGAGTGTACAAAATAAGCGAGAGTGAGCCTGAGTGAGCAATTACTGCACGGCTGTAGCCGGCCCGTTAAGGCCTTTTAATTTCCAGTTTTCATGATGTCGCCTTCTGGTTTGACGAATACAGAAAAAAAATGTGATATCGCAGATTTACATGCAACGAAACAGAGCGGAAAATTGATTAATTTTCATAAATAAATGATAAAGTGGCGGAATTTTCAGATTTACTCTCATGTAATACCGCGCTTTTGTGAAAGCACTTTTTTCTGAGATATTGAAAGAGGTCACCAAAGTTTGTTCCAAAGTTGTTGCTGTATAATCCTAAGTTATTTAAACAGAACCTGCTTCTGTTTACACGCTTTGCTCTAAAGAGGGTGGGTGTTATCAGTATTGGGAGATCGTGGGAATTCCATATTCTGGCAATTTCTGACAATAAGATATTGAAAAGTAGTAAATTCATATGTAGTAAGACTGATTACTTTGCGCCTAGTTGCTACTGTATATTTATAGAAATCTCTCCTATATCAATAAAAATTAATTAGTTTTCGAAAGTTACGTGAAATGAACTATTCCTTTTGGTGTATTTCTTATGCTTTTGGTACCTAGGATAAAAATGGTCGGAATTCGCATAATATAATAATTTGTGGGAAAAGTCGCCATTAATTCCCATTTTCGAGAGAATTTTACCCGCAACAATCTCCCAACGCTACTGTAACTCATTCTCTGATGGGCTTGGGAAAAATGAGAATTTTATTTGACTGATAGACATTTAACATCTCCTTTCAGCACATTGGCCAAAACGACATTTGTCTTTTTCTCAAAAAATTGAGGTAGAGTAGATATACGAAAAATTCGTTATTATGAATAATTTGAAAGGATTTTAGAGTTCTTCAAAATTTTGCAAATAATTGAATAAAATCAATTATGCTTGTATGTATATCTTACTACATGAAAGAAAAAATTGCAAATTATTAGTAATAATTGCTTCGTATTTCTGTGTGGGGCACCGAGCCTAGACGGGCTTCTCTGGGGGTGGGGGAATTGCCCACCCGTGCCCTACCTCGCTATGCGCATTCAGAGCTGTTCTACTGTATGAATATACCAAAGCACTGCAAAGGAGTTAGTGATACCCAGACCTGTCGAGCGGATACAAGCATCGTGCCGAAAGAATACAGCTACTCTGAATGCTGATAATTGTGCGAGTTCACAGTGAAGCCTACACGTATATGACTTAGTAGTCTTGTTTGGAATTAGTACTATGATATGCTATGAGATTACTGGCTGTAGCCTCAAAGCTCTCCTAACTTGAACGGCGGATCATAACCTTCCCGTGGTCCACTGTTGTCACTTATAGAAAAGTGCTAATATGATTAAGCCCAAACAAAGTAATCAGTCTCGTTTAAGGATCTGCATGACGATCCACTGGGAGTACCCATGGCCTCATGGTCATAGATTACGAAGCCATACCAATTGGGTAGCCGACACTGCTAACTATGTATCGGGGTTTAGGAACTCCGGATAGTGCTACAATTAGTAGTGCTATCTGCCTCAACGTCGAGACGATCCACTTGTGGGAGCATTGTAGTGGTTGTGGTGGCCCATATGCGGGCTGAGAGAGATTGTTTGAGTCTGTATGACTTACGCGGACATTCTTCTCTAAACAGAGGAGTATGTCCTTTTGTATAATTGTATACTGGTCCGCGGATGTGAAGAATGGTCGCTTATTAATGTATGCTTAGAGGATTGGCTATCGGTGTGGAGTTGCGCTAAATCAACCGGATGCCGTGATCCACAGATCGGCAGAGATTTTAGATGGGTCTCGCTTCGACCACTAAGCCCATAGGCAAGTATGCACTGACATAAATTGGTACTCTTGATACAATATAATATATTTTGCCCCATGAGGGCATTAATTACCCCTTGCCCACTAATCCGTGCATAAAGACTGGCATGGAAATATAGCTTCTAGCAAGGTGTCCACGTAAAACTCCGACAGCTTTCTGTATGAATATACTGCGCACTGCGCAAAAACTCCTTCGTAGGGTTGCAAGATAAAAATTTCGCTTTTCACTATATATTTGGGTACTGCCTGTTACGGAAGAAATCGTCACACATACACATTTAGCCAAATCTCTAATCGCTTGAAAATTCTTTAAATTAAAACAATTTAAAGCAGAGATCTTCTCACAAACACACACAACCGTAAACATAAATTACTGTTGCATACATAATAGAAACCAGTCCAGAATACAAACGAGCTCCAGTAAACAGATCCAACGGTGCTAACCAAACCTGGCCTGATAACATCGATGCCAATCAGTTAGTATCTAACCAGCGCTTCTACTAATCACTCCTCCAAGTCGTTTAATTAAAATAAAAGTTATATTGTTTTAATAAAGTTATTTTAATCATGTACAACTATCTTTTACTCGTACATAAATGGTGACCCCGTGCATAAAAAGCTGACATATCGCAAATGCGTAAGACTATACATGCTAAAACCCAAAGTTTATATTTTCCTAAGGTATTTCGTATTCTCATAATTTCATTTACAGAACATTCACAAATATTTTCCCTTACCTCAAATTCCTACATTATCTAAAAGTACGCGTCGCATTACATTTCAGTGTGGAAATTATTTCCCAGACTGCTCAGCTGCCATGTCAGCAATTTTATCGTCAGAACCCAAAATCCCCTACAAATGAGAATACGAAGTACTGCAGGTAACTAATTATATAAATAGAGTAATTATCATCATAAGGGCAGTTGTAATTTAGAAGTGTAGTCAAGAGTGTCCCCCACCAGTGGTAAGACCTCTTAACTTGTACCAGAAATAAAATCAACATTTTTCAAAAGTTTTTGTTGTCTGATTCATCATATGGTTCTTCGAGGCACGCTTTGTTAACGAACCAGCGTAGCAACACCAGCTTGGCTATATCCATAGCAGCTCCAGCTTTGCTACATTCATAGCAGCCGACATCTCAGCAGTTGTTTTGCTCCAGCCTGTGTGAGGCAGAAAAACTAGCAGCACCAGCTTGGATATATCCATAGCAACTCCAGCTTGGCTACATTCATAGCAGCCGACATCTCAGCAGTTGTTTTGCTCCAGCCTGTGTGAGGCAGCAAAACTAGCAGCACCAGCTTGGCTATATCCATAGCAACTCCAGCTTGGCTACATTCATAGCAGCCGACATCTCAGCAGTTGTTTTGCTCCAGCCTGTGTGAGGCAGCAAAACTAGCAGCACCAGCTTGGCTATATCCATAGCAACTCCAGCTTGGCTACATTCATAGCAGCCGACATCTCAGCAGTTGTTTTGCTCCAGCCTGTGTGAGGCAGCAAAACTAGCAGTACCAGCTTGGCTATATCCATAGCAGCTCCAGCTTGGCTCCATTCATAGCAGCCGACATCCCAGCAGTTTTTTTGCTCCAGCCTGTGTGAGGCAGCAAAACTAGCAGCACCAGCTTGGCTATATCCATAGCAACTCCAGCTTGGGTACATTCATAGCAGCCGACATCCCAGCAGTTGTTTTGCTCCAGCCTGTGTGAGGCAGCAAAACTAGCAGCACCAGCTTGGCTATATCCATAGCAGCTCCAGCTTGGCTACATTCATAGCAGCCGACATCCCAGCAGTTGTTTTGCTCCAGCCTGTGTGAGGCAGCAAAACTAGCAGCACCAGCTTGGCTATATCCATAGCAACTCCAGCTTGGCTACATTCATAGCAGCCGACATCTCAGCAGTTGTTTTTGCTCCAGCCTGTGTGAGGCAAAGCTAGCATTACAATTAAGACGGTCCTCCACCAGTGGTAAGACCTCTTAATTGCAAAGAAAATAAACATAAGCAACATACTTGTGTGACAGTGATAATATTGGCTTCGCTATACCGGCTAAACTCACCGTGGTGTACTTGACTGGAAACGAATTTTCGGATACAATTTCCGCAACTAGAAGACCTTGGCATCATTATATTCTTAAAATACCTTAATTAAATTAACTTCCATTACAGTGGAAATCGCAATTGGCAATGGATGATCTTGCAAGCGACCAGAAGCTGTTGGCAGACGAAATAGGTAATGTTCAAAGTAATCTTAAAAAGGATCTTCTGGAACGAAAAAATGAGAAGTACTTCAAAGAACGAATTGTGAAACTGAACGATTTGTGGGAAGAGTTCGAGCGCAACGACAACGAGCTTCAAAAATCTTTTAATGAAAACAACGAACATCCATATTTTCAAAAAGATTACTTCAATCAAGTAAAAAAGCTTTACCAAAACACTAAACAATTAATAGAAGCAGGTTCAAATGAACTAACAATACAAAAGGAACAGCAAAATCAACCGCCATCTCGAGTGAAATTACAAGTAAATCAGCCACCTCCAGTGGTAATCCAACCAGTAAGCAGTCGAATGGAATCACAAGCAAACCTAACAGAAGGAAACCAAAGTAAGGTTTCAATGGAAGAAATATTACGCCATAAAAGGCAAGAATTAAACATTAAGGCATTTGAGAGATTGGTGCAGAAAATTCAAGATGAAGAAGGTTCGTAACATAGTAATGCTTATCTTCTTCATAAGATTAAAATGCTAGAAGACTTTCGGAAAACTATATCAGAAAGTCATATTAAAGTCGTAGCACGCTCAACAACTCCGAGTGAGAACACTGAAACTCGCCATATCGAGTTTGAAGATGTGTATCAGACGACAATTATAAGGGTTCAGGAAAGGGTTGATGAATTAAGTACTAATCAGCCGCATCAGATCAGTAGGACAGAGCAAGCAACAATGCTTCTTCCTCAGATTCCAAAACTCAAATTGCCTTCACTAAGCATACCAACATTTTCCGGCCATTATATGGAATGGAAATCTTTCCATGACCTGTTTACTCAACTTATCCATAATAACGAGCATCTAGGAAACGCTCAAAAGATGTATTATTTGAAAACTAATTTGAAGAGTGAAGCGAGCAAAATTGTAAGCCACCTTCAAGTTACTGATGAAAACTACGAAGCCGCTTGGAAATTATTAAACAACAGATACAATAATACACGTCTTCTCGTTTCGGCTCAATTGGATACAATGTTCTCAATTCCCACCTTAACAACAGAATCACCACATGGGATAAAGAAACTTCACGATACTTCAAGAGAATGTCTCGCAGCTATAGAAAATCTTGGAGTGGATTCAAAAAATTGGGGAGTAATTATTATTCACATTTTAATGCAAAAGGTATACCAAGAAACTCACAAATTATATGAGTTAGGACTAAAAGAACCCCGAGAAGTACAAAGCCTGGATGATTTTTATTTATTTTTAGAAAATAGATTTCAGACACTTGAAGCACTGGCTGGGAGATGAGGGCAACAATCGTCAATAAATTTCAAAGTACAACACACTACAATACAGCAGTCATTCAAAAGCTATAAAGGTACGAAGAAACCATCTTGCAAGGTTTGAAATGAATCACACGCAATTTTTAGCTGCCACAAATTTTTAAACATAAATGCCAAACAAAGGGAAGCATTCATAAGAAAAGAAAAACTCTGCATTAACTGTTTCAGCGCATCTCATGATTACAGGAGCTACACCAGTCTAAACAGGTGCAGAGTTTGCCGACAGAAGCACAATACAATGCTTCATTCAGCAAATGCGCTGCCTAAATTATGTAACCACTCAGCAGCTATCCACGTGACAACAAAGGCCGCCGAAAGATATAAAACAAATAATCAAAGCCACTCAGAACGAACAGCTTGCCAAGTCCAATCTCTTATTGCACAAAACAAGGTAGGACATCAGGTCTTGCTAGCAACCGCACTAATAAAAGCTATATCTAGGAGCGGTAATGAGAAATATTGAGAGCATTAATTGATCAAGGCTCCCAAACCAGCCTCATTACGGAAAATGCAGTTCAACGTTTAAAACTGCCAAAAATCAAAACTAGCATGGCTATATGCTGGTTAGGAGCAACAGAGACTGCAAAGGTTCAAAGTGCGATCAATCTTGACATTCGTCCAGTCATATCATCTACCTTCCAACTATCCCTAACAGCCTTGGTTCTGAAGAAACTAACACAGGTACTGCCTGCTGTACACAAAGGAGAATG
Source organism: Dioctria linearis (assembly GCA_963930735.1). Classification (NCBI taxonomy): domain Eukaryota; kingdom Metazoa; phylum Arthropoda; class Insecta; order Diptera; family Asilidae; genus Dioctria; species Dioctria linearis. The sequence goes on along the minus strand of OZ005742.1, from coordinate 133,684,018 downwards.
GAAATGGCAGCATGTGGAAAAACTGGAATTAGCAGATCCAAATTATGATAGGCCAGGACCCATAGATGTTATACTAGGCGCCGATGTATTGCTCAAATACTTCTTGACGGTCTTATAAAGGGGCCTACGGGTACTCCAATAGCGCAATGTACAAGGTTTGGTTGGATTTTGTCAGGCAATATTCAAACTCAGATGAAATACAATAATAAGGCTGTGTGTTTGGTAGCACAAACAAGTGTAGAAGAACAGCTGAGAAAATTTTGGGAAATAGAGGAGCTCACTGAAACACGAAGAAGTATCCCCGAAGAAGTAGAAGTCGAAAACTTTTATAAAAGAACATATTCAAGATCAAAGGATGGCAGATACAAGGTGCGGATTCCATTTGAACAAGGACGAATCATGAAGAGGCCTTTGGGAAATTCCATCAATATGGCAGTAATACGACTTCATCAGTTAGAGAAAGGATTCTTAAAAAATGCAGCCTTAGAAACAGAATACAAAAAATTCATAAGAGAATATCTAAGTGTGATTCATCATACCGTGGACCAATAACAGCATTAATGCGTGTTGAACGTGGAAAATCAAATTTATAATAATGTTATAGAGAAGTATTAATATTCGTTGTTAAATATACGATATTGTAGACTATCTAACAACAGAATTAGTGTATGCAGAATTATGGTCATTTCTACGAAGACGATATATGTAACGAATCGCAGAATTAAAAGCCACTTCAAGCAAAGATACAGAATCCAACTTAGCACCATAAACTTCACACCCAAATGTTATTATGATTATGGTAAGGATAAGTGCCCGGATCAACCTTAGTTCGGTTAAAAGTGATATATATATATATATGTAGATAGAAGAAACAGAGCGCAGGCGAAGAGTGCCATGCACCATATACTTTCCTAACAGTAGTATTAGCATGATTACTACAAGTCAGATATATATTAAATATAATTCCAAGGTTCTTAACATTATCGCGGTATTCAATGGGGTTGTGGTCTAGTCTGGCTGGGTTCAGTATTAATTTACTTTTCCTGAAGCACATGAAATTAGTAGGTCAATCTAAAGTACCAAACGAAAACATATATTACTTACCTCACCACGCAGTTTTCAAGGAAGATAGCACTACCACTAAGCTAAAGGTAGTATTCGACGCCTCCGCGAAAACTAATACCGGAACAAGTCTTAATGATCAGATGTCAGCAGGACCAAGATTGCAGAAGGATCTCACAGATATTCTACTACAGTGGCGAAAGCATCGGATTGCTTTCACAGCAGACATCGAAAAGATGTATAGGCAGATAAATTTGGCTGAACAAGACCAAAATTTTCATCGAATCCTATGGAGAGATAATCCCACGGAGCCTATTCAAGAATATAAATTAACCACTATTACCTACGGTACGAAATCGGCTCCATATCTGGCAATAATAACGCTGCAACAATTAGCAGTGGATGATCAGGAAAAGTTTCCGATTGCTTCAAAAATTGTATTAAACGACTTCTATGTGGATGACTTAATTTCGGGGAGCGACACTATAGAAGAAACACTAGAAGCTCAAAAACAATTGATTAAGTTACTGATAGGAGGTGGGTTTACCTTGCGGAAATGGACAAGCAACTATCCGCTCTTAATAGAAGGCGTCCCAGAAAATCCTAAATCCCAATATCCACTCCCAATTGATCTGGATGACACCATCAAGGCATTGGGTATGCATTGGCATCCAAGTACGGACACATTTGAATTTAAAAGTAATTTGCCGCCTCTTAACAAACCTCCAACAAAGAGATCCCTCTTATCAGACGCATATCGACTGTTCGATCCTTTGGGCTGGCTCACGTCGACAATTGTTTAGGCAAAAATATTATTTCAAGACTTATGGCTCACTGGGTTGAATTGGGATCAAAGACTTTCAGAGGAAATATGTAAAAAATGGAATAAATTTAGATCCGAACTGACTGATCTAGAAGCAATCAAGATTCCACGATGGAGCCATTATTCAAAACTCAGTAAAAAAAGTGAACTGCATGGCTTCTGTGATGCGTCAGAGAAGGCGTATGCTGCAGTTGTCTACATCAAGACTATTGCATCAACAGGAAAAACGACAGTTACATTTCTATCAGCGAAATCAAAAGTGGCTCCCATTAGCATACGGATATCACTTCCTAAGCTCGAGCTCTGTGGAGCAGTGCTACTATCAAGGTTATTAAAAAGATCAGAATGGCAATCAGAATCGAACAACTTGAGATCTATGCTTACACTGATTCAAACGTAGCTCTGGCCTGGATACAAGGACATCCAAGCAAATGGAAAACGTTTGTAGCAAACAGAGTATCAGAAATCCAAACAAATACCAACCTTCCAGAGGATTGCCGGCGAAACAACTGTCGCAGAGCAATCTGTGGTAAGAAGGCCCACTTTGGCTTCAAGAAAACGGCATAAGGCAAAGAGGGTCACAACTAGAAACCACCGAGATAGAAGCAAAGGGAGTAGCAACTCATCTGGCTACCACCAAGATGGATAGAAATGAAGACCATGACGACCTGTTGAAACGTTATTCAACCCTACTGAAATTATTTAGGGTGGTAGCTTACTGCTTGCGTTTCTTGTATAACAGTCGTCAATTGCAAACAAATCGAAAATGTGGTCCGCTAGAAGTGGAAGAAATTGAAACATCCAAAATTAAGCTTATTAAATGGCTACAAGACAGCGAATTCAGTATGGAGAAAAAGAAGTTGAGGGACCACAAAGAAATTAGCAAACACAGCAACCTCTTCCCATTAAGGCCATTTCTCGATGAAAATGAAGTCATACGAGTAACGGGACGACTCAAAGAGTCAAACTTGCTTTTCGAAGAAAAGCATACAATAATTCTACCATACAAGCACCCGTTCACCACATTGGTAATTGACGATGCCCATCGAAAGACACTCCACGGAGGAAACAACCTAACCTTAGCTTATCTACGTCAGAGATATTGGGTAATTAAGGGATGCAGCGCAGTAAAGCAATTCATACACAAATGTGTCATTTGCAACCGATACAACACAACAATACAAGAACAGCTAATGGGAAACCTACCTACGCCAAGACTTACAATAGCCAGACTATTCACTAACAGCGAAGTGGATTATGCAGGCCTAGTCAATATTCGTATGTCAAGGGGACGAGGCCATAAAAGCTATAAAGGATATATTGCCATCTTTATCTGTTTAGCAACCAAGGCTATACATAGAGAAGCAGTAAGCGACTTAACCGCAGAGGCTTTTCTCGCTGCATTTAAGCGTTTTGTGGCACGACGAGGATACGTTGCAAATATGTACAGCGACAATGGCACCAACTTTGTGTTAGCCAGCAAAATCTTGCAAACAGCCACTGGTGACTACATGAAAAGATATTTTGATATAATCTCTGATGCAGTAACTCAAATCGGGACACAATGGCACTTCATACCACCATCATCACCACATTTTGGAGGGCTTTGGGAGGCTGGAGTGAAGTCCATCAAATTTCATTTGAAGAGAGTAATCGGAGACACGAAGCTTACGTTTGAAGAGCTGACTACAGTACTTGCCCAAATCGAAGCTTGTTTGAATTCTCGCCCACTCTGCAAGTTACATGATGATCCCAGCGATTTGGATGTGTTAACCCCTGGCCATTTTCTTATCGGTGCACCTCTACTGGCCCCACATGCACCAGACAGATTAGACCAGAAAATTCACAGTCTAACCAGGTGGCAATTACTAGACCGCCTAAAACAAGACTTTTGGCAGAAGTGGTCAAGCGAATATCTATCTCGTCTCCAACAAAGACCAAAGTGGACCACCATTAAGCACAACCTTCAGCTTGGAGAGGTAGTTCTAGTAAAGGATGACAAATTACCTCCATCCCGATGGTCACCAGGAAGAATTTTAGAGACTCATCCAGGCAAGGATGGGCTGGTTCGAGTTGCAACCGTGAAAACAGAAATGGGTACACTGAAGAGACCAGTAAACAAATTGTGCCCACTGCCGGACAACAGCCCAGAAAAACCGACCTCTACACCTGATGGAATACTAGCAACCAAAACTCAGCCAGTTTAAGAGATGACTACCACGCTCCCAGATATACCAGACACGAGTGCTCAACAATCGAAGTCTCATCACCCTCGCGTGGAAGAACCGCTACAGCAAGAGATCTGTCATAGGAGCCCAGATCCACCCGTGGACTATGCGATGCTGATAAAGAAAGGACTAAGAGAAGCTAAAATTAAGAAAGCTCATACTAATCCAACGAAGATAAAAATACACCCTGTACAGGGATATAGTCAACTGGTATCTCAAGAAGTACAAAAACAAGCAACTCAACATTACCATCATCGTTACGCTCCTCTAGAAACCAAGGAACCACCAAAAAGATCCCTTCCTCAATCAGTTCATCCTCTCGAAAAAATGATCAAGATAGACAAACAGACAAATCAAGGTCCGGATAAAAACCCGCCACGACAACTACCCAGCAAGAAATCATTTAACTTTGGAAATCTCACAACATTACTTCTCGTAACTTTACTAATTGTTCCAAATCTTGTACACTCAACTGAATCACCCATTGAAGTAATACCATTTACCACGCATCCAGGTTTATATTTTGAGCAAATAGGAGAAGTAAGAATGGTGAATAATGAGTGGAACATAATTGCGTACTACGACCTTAGCAACTATTGGGCGGAGTTGGAAGGGTTTCGAACTTGCGTCATTAACCTCCGTTCTATGTGAAAAGTTGTAGTATCAAAAAGAAACTATTGCGAACAGATTTGGTTACAACTCAACCATCAGCTGGAACTAATGGAACAAAATAATGAAATTCTGTACATGCAGCACGGCAATGAAGAATACAAACCAAGGCTCAAGAGGGCCCCACTCGATATTGTTGGGACAATCGCTAACAAACTATTTGGAGTTTTAGATCAAGATGATGCGAAACGTTTCGAAGAGCAAATTGACAAGGTAAAACAGAATGTGAACCATCTTATAGCCTTGATAAGGAACCAAACGTTGATAGTCGAGGCAACGAACAATATATTTAAAAAGAATATGGATCAGATACAATTCCAGTTTGAAAAATTTAAAAAGCATCTTGATAAACTCACCGCTGATATGAACATAGTCGAAGAAAACCTGCAGCAAGAAAAGCTTACACAAATGTTTACGTCATTAGCGGTACATGCAACATTAATGATGGTCAACTATCAAAGGGTACAATCAATGTTATTAGATATAGTAATGGACGTCCAAGGGGGAAAGATTCATCCACTACTTCTCACACCCATTCAACTCCGTACTCAATTAGCAATAATCCGAGAACACTTGCCAACCACCCTGGTCTTCCCTGGAGACGACAGGCAAAATGGTCTCATACAATTGTATGGTCTCATCACGGCTAGGACTAGGCTAGCAACGCGCTTTGCCTTATTCGACTTGACAATTCCGTTACTTCATAGTACTCACTACCAACTATTCAGATTGATCCCTGTGCCAACACCACATCAAGGGAAATTTGTTTTTATTGAACCGTCATTCGACCACTTAATTGCAAGCTTACATAGAGATCAGTATTACCCACTGACACAAGACGAACTTCAAGCATGTACCAGCCTCCAAGAAGAGAACTACCTATGTAAACAAAGGCATCCGATTAAAATCTTCAATCCAATGTGAGTCATTGCGAAATGAGTCTTTTGAATCATCAATCTACCTTATCTCCAGACTGCAAGGTACGAATTGTGGAACCTTCGAAAATTTGGATTCAATTACATCATTCAAATAGTTGGATTTATGTGTTGGACAAGGAGTATGTTTTTAATATAGTATGTGGCAAGCAAGTAATAAGCAAAAAATTGCAGGAGATGGAATTTTAAGACTACAGTCAAATTGTGTCATCAAACAACGATCCATGGTTATAAGCTTACATAACATCTACACTACTAAGGTCAACGCGTCATTGATACCCCTCACAAACCTAACTATGCAACTGACAGAGAACAACGCCACTGTAAACAAGGGTATCATGAAGTCCGAATCAATGTGGAGGTTCGATACAAGAGAGTCCACCATGATCAGTAAAGCTATAGATGATCTGAAGCGCCAAGAACAGCTACCGGTGGAAATATCTCCGCACGATATTCATCATTACACCATTAGTTATCTGATAGTCATCGCAGCCATTGGGACAACAGGCTACTTCATCTACAGGAGATTCCTTCACGGACATCCGGGGAAAAAGAAAAAACCACTGGCGGTACCAAGGCTCACCGCTCCAGCATCCACCGACTTTGTGCTGCGATGCACAACGGAGGGGGAGGATGCATAAAAAGCTTACATATCGCAAATGTGTAAGCCTATACATGCTAAAACCCAAAGTTTATATTTTCCTAAGGTATTTCGTATTCTCATAATTTCATTTACAGAACATTCACAAATATTTTCCTCTACCTCAAATTCCTACATTATCTAAAAGTACGCGTCGCATTATATTTCAGTCTGGAAATTATTTCCCAGACTGCTCAGCTGCCATGTCAGCAATTTTATCGTGAGAACCCAAAATCTCCTACAAATGAGAATACGAAGTACTGCAGGTAACTAATTATATAAATAGAGTAATTATCATCATAAGGGCAGTTGTAATTTAGAAGTGTAGTCAAGAGTGTCCCCCACCAGTGGTAAGACCTCTTAACTTGTACCAGAAATAAAATCAACATTTTTCAAAAGTTTTTGTTGTCTGATTCATCACCCCGACAGTAAAAATTATATTTAACCGGGTTTAAGTATTTTAAGATAATCCTATAACATATAATCAAGTGAAATAACTTTCGATATATCGGAGTGAATCAAGCGTGCAACATTAAAGGCAATGATGGACATTGTTCCTCGTCTTTTGGCTGCAGATAAACATAACGCAAATAATTAATTTGTGCAACAAGCTCTAAAATATCATGAGCATCGAACGAAAACGAGCTAAAAACAACAATTAAAAGGAAATTTTCTAATCGATGAACGATCATACGTAAATTACGGCCAGGTACACTTTACCACGTGAGGGAATAGGCATCTTCAAGAACAACTATATCCAGGGAAATCAACATGATACCGGCATCAACATACACATGAACAACTTATATTCATATAGAGCAAGATAAATTTTGTCAAATTAAAATAATAGTTTAACAGATTTATATTGCTCCATTTGTAGATTTCATAGCTGTATTTTTCTCAAACATGGTTTAACGGAACGTAGAAACATCTGGTATTATCGGAAATCTCACCACAAAAAAAAAAAAAAACATTGATAAAAAGCCACAAACATTTCATTTAGGAGATCAGTGAGTAACTTTTCAATGTAATATTTCAACGTTTTTGCATCACAATAAATTTTTTTTATGAATATATTTTTATATACGAAGAAATTTTCTAATGTAAGCACCACACGTCTTCCATATATACATACATATATGTATATATCAAATAATTTTATCAGCACAAATATAAAATATAAATAAAATAAAAATTCAGGCTTCCCTTGATTACACAATAGTGAAAAATATTTTTCTTAATAATCGCACATAACATACGTGCTATTTTTCTTAACAATTGTATTCTAAAGGTAATTTTTTTTTAACAAAAATAATCATGACAGAAAAGACCAATGTTGACATAACCAAAGCAAACACTGCTAATAATCCATTAAATCAAGGAGAAACAAACTCACAAAATTATAGTGAAGATGCACAATTAATCCCAAATTCTAATGTCGTGCAATATATGGCAGTTTTAAAAATTCCACCGTTTTGGAATTCCCGTCCAGATCTCTGGTTTCTCTAAGTGGAGACTCAATTTAGAGTGAAAGTGATAACAGCGACAAATACTAAGTATGATTACTTAGTATCGTCCTTATCTGCAGAGACCCTGGAAATCGTGGCCGATGCTTTACTGAACCCCCTCAGTAATACAAGTACGAGATATTGAAATCGCTTCTTCTAAATCGAAGCAGAGATTCTGAGGAGCATCGTCTAGACTCCCTCTTACATAAAATAGATCTTGAGGAATACAAGCCGTCAGAATTATTTAGACACATGGAGTCCGTAGCAGGTGATAACAATCTGGTCAATCGTTCATTACTTAGAGAACTCTGGGTAAATAAGCTTCCAACAACAATTCAGGCAGTCATCATAGCTATCGAAAACACACAAAGCCAAGAGGACATCTTTACCATTGCAGATAATATACATGATTCCACCCCTCCTGCCTCAAAAATAATGGCTGTACACCAAATTAAAAGCTACCCAACTGATCTTAGTGAAAGTATAAATGAATTAACTGAACGTATAAAGCGCCTAGAAACTAGACAATCAAGACCTACAGTTAGAAATGTTTCTAGGAATCGTTTTCCATCTAGACATAGATCACGCTCAGTACCTAACCAAAAGCTATGTTGGTTCCATAAAAAATTTGGGAATAAAGCTAAACCATATAGTAGCTATTCATCACAACAGTGCGAACAAAAAAACTAAACGCGTCTACTTCGCAGGCGGCAGCGAAGTATAGCACAGTCTCACGCCGTCTATTTATTCATGAAAAGCTTACAAAACTACACTTCCTCATAGACACTGGAGCAGAAATTTCAGTTGTTCCATAAAGGTCATTATCAAAATTCTCCTGCACATCTGACTACAACCTACTATCTGCAAATGGAGCTCCTATCTCCACATACGGATTAAAGCAACTATCCTTAGATTTAAGATTACGACGTCATTTCGATCACACATTTATAATCGCCGCCATTGATTACCCCATTATACGTGTAGATTTCCTATATAAATTTAATTTATTAGTGGACCTTCGTCAACGAAAGATGGTTGATCAAACCACACTGAATTCAGTCAACTGTCTCGCTCGTACCTTTAAAACTTGTTCTCCAAAATTGTCACCCACAGACGATGAATACGGGGCTATTCTAAACGACTTTCCTAAGCTCAAAGCTCCTCCAGATTTCAATATCGAAGTAACTCACAATGTTGTTCACCACATTCATACCAATGGCCCAATTCCTTCAACAAAAGCTAGAAGACTCCATCCGGAGAAGCGCAAAATAGCCAAACAAGAATTTGAATCCATGGTCCGTTTTGGAATATGGCGCCCATCGTCATCCCTAGTAGCTACGCCATTACACATGGTGCCCAAAAAACGATCCACAGCTTGGAGACCATGCGGTGCATATAGACAACTTAATGCTGCAACAGTATTTGACAGGTATCCCTTACCTAACATTCACGACGAAGCAATGAACCTTCACGAATGTAAGCTATTCTCGAAAAATGACCTCGTGAGAGCCTATCGTCAAATACCCGTTGCACCAGAATGCATTCACAAGACAGCAGTAATAACTCCTTTTGGGCTATTCGAATTCTTAAGAATGCCGTTTGGAGTGAAGAATGGCGCCTAAACTTTTCAGCGTTTCATTAACGAAGTTTTATCTGGTCTTGATTTCATATTTGCATACCTGGACGACATTCTAATAGGCAGCAAATCTTCAAAAGATCACAAGGAACACCTCAAAATTCTTTTCACAAGACTGCAGAAATACGGTGTTAACGTAAACCCAGCTAAGTGTATCTTCGGAGCAGAAAAATTGGACTTCTTAGGTCTTCAAATCTCTAATAAAGGCATCACCCCTTGTCCAACTAGAGTTCAAGTAATCCACGATTATCCAACTCCCTCCAGTCTAAAAAAACTGCAACGTTTCCTAGGAATGGTAAACTTTTATCATCGCTTTATACCTAACATCGCTAACCTGTCAGAACCCTTATACGATTTACTTAAGGACACCGGCTCCAAAAAGCGATCTAAAGCACCTTTCCTTTGGTCTGAAATACATGAAACTGCATTCAATATAATCAAAAAGGGTTTGCAAGATACCAAGATCCCCAACCCATCTGCAAAAGTAAGTCTTTGGGTGGACGCACCAAGTGATGCTGTCGGCGCAGTCTTACAGCAGTATAATTCCGAGCACTGTGAAGCCCTCAGCTTCTTCTCCAGGAGACTGCAGCCAAGAGAAAAAAAGTATTCCACTTTTGATCGGGAACTTTTGGCTGCCTACTTGTCAATCAAGCACTTCAGATATTTTTTAGAAGGATAGTGTTTTACCCTGTATACAGATCATAAACCGTTAACAAATGCCACACAATCGCGAGCCGAAAAATCTCCTCGGCAGACTAATCATCTAACATACATTTCCCAATTCATGAACGACATTAGGTACATAAAAGGATGCAACAACATTGTCTCCGATGCACTTTCACGCGCACACATCGACACAGTGGACAACTTAGTAAAATAAGATTTTAAAACACTATGTGAGGAACAAAGTAAGGACGAAAAATTGAAAAAGATACTCAATGAATCTAAGCGTACTAATTTTTCAACCACACTAGTCAAGGCATCCATCCCTCTCGAGAATTCCGAAATTTGGTGCGAATCGTCTAGGGGAATTAATAGACCATATCTACACGAATGTTTTCGCCGCCTCATTTTTGATACTATACATAACTTGTCACACCCGAGTAATAGGGCAACTAGAAAATTAATCGTGGCAGGCCTAATATGAACAAAAATGTTAATTCCTGGGCCAGAACTTGTATATCCTGTCAGAAGGCATGGTATGTCATGGTACCTTCAACATTCGATCGGGAAGATTTGAGCATATACATCTCGACATCGTCGGACCCCTCCCACCTTCTAACGGTCATACCTACATTTTAACAATCAAGGATCGTTTTTCTCATTGGCCCGAAGCAATTCCTATAAAAAACATACATGCAAATACTATCTGCAATGTCTTTTTACATAACTGGATCGCACGTTATGGAGTTCCCAGAGTGTTAACGACAGATCAAGGCACTCAATTTGAATCCTTGATTTTCAATGAACTTGCAACTCTACTAGGAAACCAATGAATAAGAACAACGACCCATCACCCTCAGTCTAATGGCTCTGTAGAAAGGTTTCATAGACAATTGAAAACTGCAATAAGAGCATGAGATATCCCTAAGAATTGGTACAACCAATTACCGTGGATTGTCTTAGGTATTCGCTCCGCTCTAATAGAAGATCTTGGCGTTGCACCAGCTCAAATACTTTTCGGACAACCTCTTCGCTTACCTGGTGAATCAATTACAACAGAACCATCAACAAATATTACAACAACTTTAGCGAAAGAAATTCAAGAAAATTTAATAAAAATTAGACTGGAAACTTCAAGAGCTAGGAAGCAAAATAACATATTCGTTCCTCAAAGTATTAATACGTGCACTCATGTGTTCGTCAAAGAGCCTGTATACAAGGGAAGCCTGAACCCGCGCTATAGTGGTCCTTATAAAGTCTTAGCGAAATATGATAAAGTTAATAAAATACTCCTGAATGGAAACGCTCAACAAATAAACATAGACAGACTAAAACCAGCTTTCCTGCTTAAACCAGATTTTCTACTTCCGAGAGATTGACTAGATCCGATACGAAAAGCAAAGTAAAATTCAACATTTAAATTAAATCGACATTAGACAAGTACAATTTAAACAAAATTTTGGATTTAAATAAATAAATAATTCAATTTAATTAATTCTATACCAATAATAATAATATAATTTAATACTTTTAAGTTCTCTTTGGATTTCTTTAACATGTGTTTCCACTATACATAAGTCAGCTAGCAGATAATACATACCATCGAACTTAATGAGATAACATTTGAAATTTATAAACTAGATATGTAGTTATAATTTAAAACGATTGTTAGTAATAATGCGTATATAATAAGAATAATATGAATTTTTTTCCTTTTGGGGGGAGTGATGTTACGGAAGAAATCGTCACACATACACATTTAGCCAAATCTCTAAACGCTTGCAAATTCTTTAAATTAAAACAATTTAAAACAGAGATCTTCTCACAAACACACACAACCGTAAACATGAATTACTATTGCATTACACAATAGAAACCAGTCCAGAATACAAACGAGCTCCAATAAACAGATCCAACGGTGCTAACCAAACCAAGCCTGATAACATCGATGCCAATCAGTTAGTATCTAACCAGCGCTTCTACTAGTCACTCCTCCAAGTCGTTTAATTAAAATAAAAGTTATATTGTTTTAATAAAGTTATTTTAATCATGTACAACTATCTTTTACTCGTACGCTGCCTGAGAACGAAATTTGGTATATGATGTTTTCATAGCAATAGCAAATAAGATTTCAAAAATGAACTAAATCGGGCAACTCCTTCTTGGTGTTTTCATACAAAACCTTGGTTTTAGATTAAATATCTGAAAACTGGCTGAGAAATCGTCGACGTGGAGAGCTGAAATATTGAATACGATGTTTTCATAAAAATGCTAAATATTATTTTAACAATTGGTCAAATCGGGCAGCCCTGTAGTGATCCTTACACGACATTAAAGTATTATAGGTAGCGTTGTACGTGAAGTGTGCGGTGTGGGGATGATTAAGACAAACACGAGTGCTTTGTTAATTCAAATTATGCTTTTATTCTAGCACGTATCCTACTATAAAACTGAGAACTTTATTACTATTGTATTTTCTAATACTTCTTTAATACTTTGATACTTATTAAATTTAATCAGAGCACTGACCACTACCGCACACGACTTTTTACTTCGCTTGCTAATCACGTAAGAAGCTCTTCTTCTTCCTTTTTTTATCTCTGTCTACACGTACCCTAGGTGTCACTTTTGTTTTGGTAAAGCAATTTACCCTAGCACAAGAGCCGTAGGTAAGGTTAAAATTGGAAGGGTAATAAATAGAAAAATATTTACATTCTTTTATGTGGAAATTTAGTAATACTGCGTACTTGTTTTTTTTTAATAATAAGCTGGGAATTAGAATATTAGTAAATGTTTGTAATTTTGATAAAAGTAAAAGAATTTTAATATATTTTCTTATTATAGATTTAACAAAAATGAAATTTTAAGGCATGTTATTGGGCAACCGAACATGGAAATAGGCTTACTTCGGAACCAGGAATCTCAAAAAGTTGTTTTGTATTACTAGCTCGCACTATGCTGCTGTTGGTATAGAATTTTGCGTCATACTTTCAAAAACCGCGCTAAAATCCCTTGCATAATTTTTTTTCCATCCGCCTGCAATGCGAATTTTTTATAGTATGTGTATAAACTTACACATTTTTGAGATTGGCACGAAAATTTTTGTTGATAGGCCTCTCCTTTAGTTTCTAACTCGTACAGAGCGAATAACAATAACAAAGATAAGGTTCGGAACTAATTCGCGCAGAGCACCACATCACTCCCCTTTCAGCCGGAGGCACTAGATAATTTAGAAAGATGAAAATGAAAGAAATGACTGTTAGTTCGGAAAAGCGTCGCTTTACGTTGTTAATAAAAAATGAATATGCTTACTGTTGGACCAATTGTTAGACCTATTCGCCGAGTTAGTAGTGAAGGCTGATTTTAAACGATCAACTGAGACGGAAACATTTTTTCCTTTTTTTTCTATGATGAAATATTTTCAGAGTCTTTTTAACGCTCTAAAAGGACCTTGATAGGCGGGTCTTAGACCATGTCTATGTGGTTGAGAGCGAATAAAACCCTGTCGCAGGCTTACAAAGCTTTCGGAATATACACTGCGGAGGAAACTGCTCTTGTGGGTTTGGGTCTGAGCGAGTTCATCCTGTCTTGCAATTTTCTTACGAACAAAGGAAAATTTTCATTATCTATATTCCAGTCGTTAAGGGAAAAGAAATCTGACGGTAGTCGAAGTGGTTGGCCAAAAATCAATTCAGCTGGAGAAGACCCGAGTTCTGTTTTTAGTGCTGATCTTATTCCTAAAAGAACGATAGGTAGCTCTTCAGTCCAATGCACTGTATTTCCTCGACATTTCAAGGCCGTTTTAAGGACGCGATGAAAACGTTCAACAAGACCGTTGGCCTGTGGGTGCTAGGTCGTAGTTCTTAATCGATGGCATCACAGTAGTTTTGTCAGTTCAGAAAAGAGTTTTGATTCGAACTGGGATCCTTGGTCTATTGTAATCGTTGATAAAACTCCTTAACGGCAAATAAATTCTCGCAAAAGTGTGTTTCCTATTTTTAAAAAACTTTTAAGAAGCAATAAAAACAAATGAAAAACACAAGTTTTCCACCTTTTTTTATTTATTTGGTGTTGTCTTCCTCAATTCAAATACAAAAATACTTTCTTTATCTATACCGCGGTTTCGGTTGTTTGTGCCATCCTCAGTAGACTAATTTCCTATTGTTGCGGTTGTCATGTCTTTAAGCGGATAAGCCTCTGGCCATCGCGTAAATCGATCCACTATAGTAGTATAGTATAGTAGTATATTATAGTATACAACTGTACCCGTTGGAAACATCGAGAGGGCCCACAATGTCGATATGGACGTGGTCGAAGTGGTCGCTAGGAACATTAAATGTTTCCAGCGGCATTCGAGTGTGACGGTGTACTTTTGAAGCCTGATCAGTTATGAGTTTCCTAGTTCCTCGGATGCCTGGATGTGCAACAGAGTGTAATGAATTAAATACTGGGAGCCTGAGGTTGTTTGGGATGTATTGTATATGATTATTTGTTGAAATTTCACAACAAAGAGGGTGTGGGATCATTGTTTTTTTAGTATGAAGGACGAAGATGATTCGCGAGCTATTAAATTTTGTAACTATTTATGTACGGCTTGAGAATTTATGAGATTTGCAGGAGAAATAATCAGAGTATTTTTATTAATAGTATTTTCCTCGGGACGAGATAAGCAATCTGCAACTATGTTATCTCTCCCTTTAATATGTCTTACATCGTTAGTGTACTGCGAGATCCATTCTAGGTGCCAAAATGCCGTGGACTTCTGTTTGCTTTCATGCTAGAGGCCGTAGTGAGTGGTTATACAACAAATCTGCGTCCTTCGAGGAAGTAGTGGAAATGTCTTATCGATAGGTACGCTGGCAAGAGTTCCCTGTCGAAGGAAGAGTAATTGTCTCCGCGGGACTGAGTTTCTTTGAATAGAAAGCCAATGGTCTCCACATTTTGCCTTGAAACTGCTCTTGAACGGAGCCGATGGCAAAAATGGATACATCGACAATAAGGCGAGTTGGTGCGTCTTCCGAAGGATGAATGAGAAGGGTTGCTGTTGAAAGTGCCCGCTTGATGTTAGCAAATGCTGCCGTGCATTCTTGTGGCCATGAGGCTGTATTATTTTTATTTTTTGCTTCAAGGAATGAAGAGGGAAAATCATCTGTCTCGTTAGCTCAGTGGTGAGAGCAGTCGCCCGGCAAGCGGAAGGTCCCGGTTTCAAACCCCGGACGAGGCGGTTGTTTTTCCTTCTTGTATTTATGATTTAATTTAGAATCATTAAATAAAAGTTCTTAAGAATTCTTCTATTCTCTATCTTGACCGATTCTAACAAGCGTACGTTCGATTCCCGTCAGGGAAAAAATTAAAAATCTTTGGAATGTTTGAGCTGCATTCCTGAGACCAAATGGCATCCGTGTGAACTCAAAATTCCATAAGGGGTTGTTATGGCCGCTGTGAATACGTCCTCTTCAGCAACGATTATTGGATAGTCTTTTCTCTAGCTGCAAGAATTGTTTGACAGTCATATTTCTAGACTGTCCGAGCTGTGGTGTATTACAGTCTTTGAAAGTTAGATTTACCTCATATTTCCCAGAGGGTAATCGTTTTGTTGTTTCATGATATAGATCCTCGCATAATTGATCTGCTGGTGATAATTTGGGCCTAGTGGAGCATTCCTCTAGTTCCCAAAATTTTGTGAACTGATTTTCTAAATCTGTATTTACCATAGTGTGGGTGGATAGTATGATCGTCGTCATGCTTTTTGTTTCTGGTCCTGTTCCTATTAAGATCCAGCCAAGTTTTGTATTTTGGGCAGTAGTTGTATTGCAAGTATTGCAAGGTCCTCTTTTTATGCCATTTATGCGAATGGCGGCGTAAGTATCTGTTCCGAGAAGAATGCCTATTTCTCCTGGAATAGCAAATTTAGGATCTCCTAGAGGGAGATTGTCGATGTGTTTCCATTTTCAAACTTCAATAGTTTGGTGATCTTTTCAATTACAAGCATGTTGCTTGTTATATTAAAATGTGAATGAAGCGAATTAATTGTTACTGTGGCCTGTTTTAAGGCTGTATTAGTGGGTGTCCTGCCAAGTCCAATTAATTCGTGGGTGATAGGAGATCCTTTAAGTTGTAGTCGTTTAAAGGTTTTTTCGTACATGACGGATACTTGAGACCCAGAGTCTATTAGTGCTTGGAATCCCATTGTGATTCCGGATGGTGCAGTGATGTTTATCAAAGGCGTAGAAAGAAGAGCTCTTTTCATATTTGACGTTAGGAAATTTTTAACTTATTGTTCATCATTTCTACAGGCGGGTGTGATTTGTTTGGCTTATATGTTGGAATTTTGGGTGGACTGATTTGGTGTTTTTGAATGGTTTGGTCGTAGTGGAGCAGAGCGTCATGATTTTTGTTACAATGATAACACTTTTTGTTGCTTGTGCAACTAGACGTTGTATGGTTGGGTGATAAGTCATTTTTGCATAAGTGCTTATTTGTGACAACTTCGTGCCTTTGTCGGGTGGTCAAATTTCGGAATGTTGGGCAATATTATATGGTTACCTTTCCAATGACTGCAAGAGGTCTTTTTTGTAGGTGGGTGTATTGGCGCTGCATTTTTAGTTTTGTTTAAGAGCCCATATGTGGGTTTGGGTGAGAGTGGTTTTCTCTGTGTCATATTTTTGTTTCCTATCATTTCTAGAGTTCGGATGCGAGACTTTAAGAATTTTGTTAATGTTTTTAATTCGGAAATTCTGTGCTACTGTGGTGGCTCTGCTCCCATAATTGGTGCGTGTCTGGGTGCAATTTTTGTACAGTCAAGAATATAATTATTGGATCCCAATTTTCAGTGTTTCAGTATTACTAAGTTTTGAAGTGCCAGTAGTGCTTCGGTTATGTTATCTAATAGCCTTTTAATATTGTCGGCTGTATCATGGTTTATGGTTGGGAGAGACAATAATTTTTTTAATTGCACATTGACTAGGATGCGCTTGATTGAGTAGCGTTCTTTTAAGAGCTGCCAGGCTGGTTGATAGTTTGCGTCGTATACTTCATAATGCCTGAGCAGCTTTTCCTTCTCCAATTAGATTTGTCATCAAAAAATACAATTTGTCGACGTCTTTAATATTATTATTATTCTGAATTACTGAGTTAAACAAGCCATGAAATGAGATCCATGTAGAATATTCTCCATTGAAGGTTGGTAGCTTGATTCTAGGCAGTCTTTCATTGTTACATTAGCTTGTGCTGGCATGTGTTGTCTGGGGAGGATTGCTGGAAGACGGCATTGGTGTTAGTCTGTCTATGTCCTCTTCCATGCCAGCAGCCTTTTCAATGTAGTACTCCTGAGCCTAGCTGGAAATCTTCTTTTGTCGCTCTCTTTTTAATTGCCCTATGCCACTTTTGGAATTCTTTCCAATATTCGGTAAACGTTTGTAAACGTTTCTCTGTTGATTTTACTGTCTTCTTTTTGCCCTCTCTCGAGTGCATTTTATATAGGTCTATGATTAGTTCTTTGACTTCGAGTTGAGATTCAATCAATTCTAGCATACAGTCGATGGTCTCGTCGCCATCATCAGACATATGGATTCGCCATTTTTAGCCATTTTTTACAGAGTAGCTTGTGATATTAAGTTATTTATATTTGACTAGCTGAGTTATCCGGCTTTGAAGGACCAATGTGAGGTCTAGTCTCGAGCATAAGGGAGGGTGCCGATTTACAAATGGATAACTCAGCTTTAATTTCAAATATAAATTTTATTGAAGTCACTAAACTAAATATCACAATTCAATTTTTTTTTTTTTGAAGGCCATAGCGACCCATTGTGCTATCCTGAATCCCATTCACCAAAACCTTCCTGTCCTCGTAATGAAGCGCAACAAGTCTTGGTGAGAAAGGCTTTTCAGCTCATCCACAGATAGCAGGGGAGACCCTAGAGTATCCAGTCTGCTCCGGGCGAAGGCCGGACACTCACACGAAAAGTATTCGGTTGTCTCAGGCTCTCCCTCCATGAAGGACAGACACTCAGGGCTGTCAACAACTCCCATCCTTGTTACATGAGCGTGAAGTGAGCTGTGGCCGGTGATGATGCCAACCACGGTTCTACACTGTTTGCTTCCGAGCCCCATGAGAAAATCGGCGATATTCGCATTGGGTCCATCAAGAAACAGTTTTGTACACCTACAAGCACTCAGGTTCTCCCATTTCTGCTGATGTTTCCTATGAACACCCGCTTTGATGAAAGACCCGATATTCGAGGTGGCAACGCCTGCGGCGGGTTCTGATCCGAGGAACGGAGAATCGGAGCCAGCCCTAGCTAAAAGTTCAGCCCTTTCATTCCCCATGATCCCCATGTGACCAGGAACCCACAAGAGGGACACATTCTTGTAAAAACACAGCTTATCCACTGACGACCTGCAGTCCCCCAGTAACTTAGACGCTATCCGAGGACCATTCAGCACCATCAAGGCTGCCTGACTATCCGAAACGATAGCGATATCTCTCGCCTTGATTTGCATATCAAGGGCTAACTTCGCTGCCATTGAGATGGCGAAGATTTCAGCCTGGAAGACAGTGGTGTGCTTTCCAAGTGAGTACTCCATTCCAAAATCAGGCTCAGGAAAGTAGACACCTGCCCCAGCTCCCTCATTAGTGAGAGAGCCGTCGGTGAAGATTTTTAGAGCAGACCGGGGAAGGCACGATAAGGCACCTCCCTCAGTCCACGATTCACTTGTAGGAAAGTTTACAGAGAAGCGACGCCCGAAACGAAGCTCTGGTACCATCGCATCCCGTGGCATACCGGCCAGAGGGTTTTCCAAGTCCAGCCGATACGCCATAGAGCAATGAGAAGAGCCAGTCCAGCCGGCCTCTCAACATCCCCATAAGCGTAATCTGCACACACCCCTTTTGGCCTCTGCCTGAATGACAAGATCCTGGGGTGGCAGATTGAGTAAGACGTCACGGGCCGCAGTAGCCGTAGATCCTATGGAGACCGTCATTCCCAAGCGGGCAAGCCTTTGTAGGCCCGCCAGCTTCCGGATCGCAGTCCCCACAAGCGTCCTGGGTCACCATACACAGCAGGCATATGTGAGCATGGGTCTGACGATCGAGGTGTACATCCAATGCACAACCCTCGGTCTCATGCCCCCTGTACAGCAAAAGGTTCACCTTCATTGAGCGAAGACCCTCATATCCGCATTAAGATTTTCCTCTACGTGCACTCATCATGTCAGTTTTGAGTCTAGGAAGACTCCAAGGTGCTTGACATGAGGAGAGAGTTGCAGAGTGTGTCCAAAAAGCTTTGGAAGGACAACGTACCCCAGGCTACGTCTTCTGGAGGAGAGCACCACGCTACACTTTATAGGGTTCACTGTCATATCATGACGGGTGCACCAGTCCTCAACAATATTGAGACCTCGTGGCACGAAGGCAGCAGCCATGCTATGCCTGGAAATGAGCAGAGGGATGTCATCCGCAGACACTTCACATGAGAATCCCTCGTTTTTCAGTCAACAAACGTACACTAGAGTACTGGGGATAGCACTCCCCCTTGCGCACAGCCTCTCCACCAGCATACTGAGAGAAGCTCGGCCGCCTACATCCACAGTTAAGTATCGTCGTCTTAGTATTTGGATTTGGTTGATCCATCGCACAACAGTGCCGTCAACACCATGTCGGCGAGCTGACTCACATAGCGACTCGGGGGTGGCCTTGTCAAAAGCCCCCTCGATGTCCAGAAAGGCTCCAAAGGTAAACAGTCCACGATCCAGTCCCCGTTCAATGACAGTTACCATTGAGTGGATAGCCGTCTCGGTAGATCTGCCCCTCCGGTAAGCGTGCTGTGAGTTGTTTAAGGGAGAAGCCTTTAAGGGTACTTCCTTAATATATTCATCTACCAGCCTCTCCAGGTATTTCAAAAGAAATGAGGAGAGGTTTATGGTTCGAAAACTCTTCGGGTCCATGTAGGAAGCCTTACCAGGCTTCGGAACGAAGGCAACCCTCACCTTCCTCCACATCTCAGGGACATATCCAAAAAACGATACATGCCCTGAGAATGGAGTCGGTGTGTGGGGCCAGCACCACGCTCTCAGCCTTAACAAGGACAGGTAAATTACCGTCCGGACCCGGGGCTTTAAAGGCCGAGAAGGTTGCAATTGACTATTTCACCTTCTCCACATAAACTACCTTGGCGCCAGTGGACCAATCTCCACCAGTGCATAGAGGTAGCGGATAATCGGAACCTGCCTGCAGGTCTTCTTCAAGCCTGCAGTCAGGAAAATGCGTCGAGAGAAGAAGTCTACAGGCTTCCTCTTTTGAAGCGGTAAAGGAGCCACCTGGCCCTCTCAGAACACTCCTCAGCCTAGCCGACGGGTCGCTCCTAAGAGCCCTGAGCAGTCTAACCGGTTCACGATAGCCGTCAATCTCCTCGCGAAAATCTACAAAGGCCTGTCTTTTCGATTTCCTGACAAGCCTCTTGTAATTAGTCTGAGTCTCGCGGTAGGCCCGCCAGTCTCCCTCCGAGCCAGACCTCCTGGCCTTATTGGAGAGCTTTCTGGAAGCCTTACGGAGTACACTAAGACTGCCGTTCCCCCACGGCATAGGTTTCCTTCCAATGTCCGTGCAAATGGGACAGGAAGCCTCGAAAGCCGCAGTTACAGCTGACTGCAGCCTTCCAGCCGACTTTACCAAGGCGGCAACACTTCTGATTGTCTCAGCCGGAGAGTCGAGCATGGAAACTAGCTCCCTGTGATATCGCCCCCAATCAGTCCGCTTCGGATTCCTGTATGCTTCCACCTCAATGGCCTCAGCACCCATACAGAACTCAATGTAGTGGTGATCAGAGAGAGACTCCCCTCGCGAAACCCTCCAGCCGGAAAACAGAGGAAAATCGTCAAAGGATGCTAAAGTCATATCGATGACTTCTTGTCTTCGGCTGGTAGTAAAAGGTTGGTTCGTTGCCCTGATTCAGCAGAACCAGGTCCGCTGAAGTAATAAATTCCAGCAGTTGCTCACCCCGATGGTTTGTGTCCGAGCTACCCCAGACAATGTGATGAGCATTGGCATCACAACCAACCATGACTCCAAGCCTATTAGACCTCGCAAATTCCACCACTCGCCTGACTCCCTCAGTAGGAGGGGGAGCAGCGGAGTCATACGGCATATGTCATATGCTGAGACAATAAGGAGTTCCCTACTGACTCCATCCTTCTTAAAGGAGAGCTTGATCGATGTAGTGTCCCTATCGCACAAATGAGGCAGTAAGGTCACCGCAACGTCTTTTATAGCAACAACACAAGCTCTAGGGGAAGAACACGTGGTGTCATACAGGATTTCCAAAAAGCGTTCGTCAATTCGTACAATCTTAGGCGTATTTAAAATGAATACGTTCGGATTGGGATCGAAAAGGCTTTAACGAGTTATTTCTTCAAGAAAACCTATTAAAATCATCTTGTCAATTAGATTGTAGGCGTATATGGTAGCCGATCACGCCACCTGGGACGCTTAACTATATTCCTACTAGCCCAATGGGACATTTTTGTAGTAGATCGTACAAGTTATACCAAATTATACTATGCTACGGGGATGAATTTAAGATCAACAAATCCAACTTAACTAAGAGAACGAATATCATTCTCCATTTGATACTGATTACAATAAAAACTTTAAAATTCGCTGTAGTATGAAGAGTGTATGAAGAGATTCTTTTCTCTACTCTCTTTCGTCCGGAGTTTCCACCTCGTCCAGGTCAAACCAGATGCCAGCGGTGTTATGGGCGACTGGGGACGGCATCGAATCCCTAGAACCATCTCAAAGTGAGTGATGTACGCGGTTCTTTGAGGGCCAATGTTTGGTGTTATTTTTCGTCGTTTTTTTCTATTAGTAGATCTCCGTTTTCATTTTCTGGTCTAGGTATGATACCGGTGGCAGCGGCAAGTATTTCGTGGTAACCACCCCACACTCTCCGCCCACAGCTAAGGCAAGCTGGCGTGCCGCCCTACACCTTCAGCGTTGTCACCGAGTGATCTGTCTGCTCAGGCTGGCGCCAGGACTGCACTCCAAGCCCAGCAGTCCTCTTAATATCATAACAGTACAAGTCCCGGTATTGGTACTCAAAAAAATTTTCAAGTACTGGTACTTAACGTACTTACTACAAATACCGCCATAACGCGAAGTAATTTAACTCTTAGAAATTATTTAAATACGCCTTCTAATAATAGAGCTTATGTGCATCTCGACAGTGCCTAAAGACATCTTATTGCCTTCAGTAAAATAGAAAGAAAATTAGCGCAATATATGAGTCACAGTAAGACAGATATTGACATGCTGAATCGAGATCCTTCGTTGAGAAGGTTGGCAATCAAGTGTAACACCCGCCACTTCATGTGACATTTGTTATGGTAAGGGCAACTTCAAATAGTGTTTGAACAACTTAAAATTAGAAATTAAAACAGCAAAAGCTTATACGATATTTTATGATATCCAGTTATTTAACTGAATATAGATTTTTAAAATTTCTGATTTGAGTTTTCGAAAGCTCTTGAACCTTATATGTACCAGTACCATCATCTGGACTTGTACTTGAAAATTTTTAAGTAACAGAACCCGAACTTGTACTTTAAAGATTTGAAGTATGGGCCGTGGTACTAGTACGTGGAACAAATAATGGTCATTAGGCAGGGCGTCACTATCATATCAATTTGTGTATGGATGTTGAGGATTCTGATTTATTTTCCGTAATATGTGAGCGAAGCAAAGGAGGGGATGTGGAACACAAAAGTCTCTGTTAATCGATCGTTAGGATTTGCTCGGGCGCCAATACGGTCGTCAGTATGAATGAAAACTGCTGGTTTTTTTTATATGTTTGTTGCTTTATTGCTGCTTGTGTGTGTGTTCCTGAAACGAATGTAAGATGTGAGTTTGTAGACTATTTAGCGTTCCGTTGCACACGTACAGGCTGAGTGGATTTCATCTTATCACACGTACAACCCCTCGCTTTCCGTTCTTCACGTACTTACTTGGCAGCAAAGAAGCTTAGACGGCTTTCTGTTGCACACGTACAGACTCAGTGGCTTCCTTTGTATCACACGTAAAGCCACACAGCTTTCCCTTTTTCACGTACTAACTTTGACAGGAGTAAGGCGGTCGGATGGCTTTCCGTTGCACACGTATGGTCTGAGTGGCTTCCGTTGTATCACACGTACAACCAATCAACTTTCCGTTCTTCAAGTACTTGCTTGGAATTATGGGCGCGGGTATGGATTCCGTTTTAGCACACGTACCACCGTCGGATTGCATTCTGGATGTTTAAATGCTTTCCGGGCAAGTCAGTTCGGCATTTAAACGTCGGGATAGGTGACGATTCGGGTACTGGAAAAGGTGCCTTTGCCTGATTATTATTATTTTCAATCTCTAATTGTGAATTATATAAACGAAAATTTTACATGAACAAAAATTAAATCGTATCTGTAAAGGTTTCCCCTACAATATAGTTCATTACATCTCCCCTCTGTTCGTAGGAAATTTCATTGCAAACAAATTTCTACTTTATCTAAAACTCAAAACTTACTACCTTCTTTGACATCAACAAATTTGACAAAATCCAAGGGTTTTGTCTTTTTTTCACTATCTACAAAAACCTTTTTTTTCAAATCGAAAAAAACAGCTAAATTCAGGAATAAAAAAGCAAAAAAGTATTACAGTATAAAACGAGATTTCAATAACTATAGTACTCTAATTCTATCTCCTGATTTATGCCTAGCTCTTTATAAAAAAAAAATAAGTTCAAATGAAACTCAACAACAAGAGATCAGCAAAATTCATGCAAAAAGAAAAAATTAGACTTCAGCATCTATCATAACCTAAGCTAACTTATATCTACTTTTTCGGCTCTCTTGTGTTTTGGTCCTTTTTCGGGTTCCATTTGGCATCTCGACTGGGTGGGTTCTCTTGCGTTTCTTTGCCTGTTTATGTTTGGCTGTCTCTGCGGACTTGTCTGAGTGCTATGGCTGACTGCTATGGTGTGCTATGGTGATTCGTAATGTTTGAATCTGGAGCACGTGTAGGCTGGATGTCCCTCTTACCGGCTGGTATCCCAGCAGATTTCTTCGTACTGGGCTGGATGTCCTTCTTATTGGCTGGTATCAGAGAAGGTTTCTTCTTACTGGACTGGATGTCCCTCTTACTGACTGGTATCACGGGAGGTTTCTTCGTACTCGGCTTCAGCAAGGTCTTTGAGTCGGTCGATTAGAGCCAGCTCGGCTGCAGGTACCTGGTTTTCTCGACACATCTGCTTGGGAGTGTGCTGTGCCTTTTTTAGTCTCTCTCTGATTGCCTTTGGTGTCAACGGGAACTGTCTGTTGGGAAAATAGACGGTTGTTTCTTTTACTTCTCGAATGCTAGGTATGGGCTACGTGATCGTCTTCTTCTTTTCCCCTGTTATGGCTGTGGTTATGATGGTATCTATTTGGTTAGCTGGTTTGCCCTGGCTGGGTCTATCTGAGCTGCGGTGCGCCATAGGAATCTCTTGACTTACCGCGGACTCTCCTGACGGTATTTTTGATGGAAGGGTAGGTTTTCGTACGGTGGGGTCGCGTGAAGCGACTTTGACTGGAACTAGTTCTATTGAAAGCTTTTGCATTTTCTCCCTTATAGTCGAGATGGCTGCCACTCTTCACTGATACGCGCTCTGCTTTCTGCAGTCGTATTTATGGAGATTTCATGTAACGGTCGAAGATCTTTGACATGAACCGTTAGAGTTTCAACTCTCCCAGATTTCTTTCTGCTTATCTTGTAAACGACTGGGTACAAGACCTTAACAACTGTGTACGGTCCGGAATATTTCGGTGCTAGTTTTCTCGCAAAGTGTTTACGTGCATCTGACGGTGGATATTCTTTTTGTACACTAGCGAATTTAAAGCTGGTTTCCATTCTCTTCTGCGTAAATTGTAGTTGCGTTGTTGGTGAGAGAATGCTCTGCTCAGATTAGTGCGGACGAGTTCGTAAATATCTGCCATTCTCTATTGGTATTCTCTTGGCTCCTCTTGTCTGGTGCTAAGGCTATCGTTTCTATCATACGGCACTCGCAACTCCCTTCCACAATTCAAGAATGCGAGGAGTAACCGGTGGTGTTTAAACAGAAGATGATTTCTGGCAAATGCTCTGCCCATTTACGGTGTTCTGTTGGTGTGCACTATATATATATATATATATATATATATATATAACTATACTAACTCTTTGATTTGAGTTTACCTGCGGACTATACGGTGGAGTGTGTCGGTGTGTTACTTCGTGCTCTTTTAAAATAGATTTGAAATGCCGGCTTGTTTATTGAGTGCCATTATCGGAAATTAGTACTTTTGGGCATCTGTGAAGGAAGATGATGCATGATGCGCTTTTTCAGTGTTCTAGTCACAGCTGTTGGTTGTTACAACTTCCCATGGTTCTTCGACTGTAGTCTATTGCATGAGCCCAGGCGTTTCCCTTTGTGGTGGCTTGTACTGTATACAGATAGGACAGTTGAGCACATATCTAGTAATGTCTCTGTATATCCCTGGCCAGTAATATCGTCGTGCAATTTGGTTTGTTGTCTTTGCTATGCCCATGTGACCTGCTGGTAAGTTGAGATAGGATTTTCATTCTCAGCGGTTTTGGAATGCATAATTTCCAAGCTGTATCGGCCGCTGATCTGTCGTGATCCATTCTATCACAAATATGTCGGTGTAGTTTTTCGTTCGAAATGCCATAGTCTAGATATTTGTTTGGATTCTGGCGTACTTCTTTGAGCTTGTACTGTACTACCAATGGCAGTGTTGGGCTTGGAGTATATTGCAGATGTCTTCGGGTAGACATTCTGCTGTCGGATTTCTAGATAGAGCATCTGCCACTCTATTAAATGTCCACTTTCTGTAGTGGACGGTAAAATCGAACTGCTGCAATTCTAGTGCCCCGCGTGCTAGCCTTCCGGACGGACTTTGTAATGAATCGAGCCATTTCAAGGCTTGATGATCGGTGATAACTTTGAAAGTGTAGCCCTCTAGATATGGTTTGATTTTACGAATGACCCATATAATTGCCATAGACATTCCATTTTTGTGGCGAAATATCTCGTTTATTCAATGGTGAAACAAGATTGCCGAAATCTTGTATGAATCGCCGGTACCAGGATGCTAGAGCAATAAATTGACGTAACTCCTTGACGTTACATGGCGCGTTGCAATTTTGTATGGCGCGACTATATCTGGATCGACGGCAATGCCTCCTTGGCCCACGATGTGTCCTAAGTATTTTATACTTTTCTGACAAAGGGAACATTTAGCTGGGCTTAGTTTCAGATCCGCCAGTCGTAGTGTCTCGAACACGCAACGCAAATGCTCCAGATGTTGGTCGAATGTTTGACTGAACACTATGATATCGTCTACATATGGTACGGCGAAAGCGTCCATGTCTGGGCCGATAACTCGGTCGAGTAACCTTTGAAATGTCGCTGGTGTACAATGCAAGCCAAACGGCATAACTTTTAACTGAAATAGCCCCCGACCTGGCACTGTGAAGGCAGTTTTTTGCTTGCTCTCCTCAGAGAGTGGAACTTTCCAATACCAATGATTTTATACATATAGATATGCCACCAAATCAGTTACCACTTCTCGACAGATAGCCTTTCATGTACCAAATTGAAAACAGAGGCGACATTTTTAACGTTTAATTGAAATCATGTTTAAAGATGGCGCCATCTATTTGAAAAAATTGTAAAATATGAGGATATTAAGTTTGTAAACCAAGTGTCTAGGGGAGTGCTTGGTTTGCATTTATGATGCTGGGAATTGAAAATTAATTTTTTATTTATTTTTTATTTAAGGATATTTAAAGAATAAAGCTTGCGTCCACTTAAACAGAATTTTTAATGAGATTCAATTTCCTCCAAATCCCTGTACACAATTGTTACACTGAAATTATATATTAGACCCTACGGCTGTCCTTCGAGACATTTCTATCTAAATGTGTAATAATCATTTTTCGAGGTTAAAAATAACATATAATGCTACGTTAGTAAATTTTATTGTTTTATATTTTCTTTTATATTATGGTTAAATTGTTTTTATATTTGGATTTTTGTTTTTTCTTACTTGATTTGTTTTCTTTGATATTTTTATATTTATTTAGGACTTAACTTCAAGTTATCACGGTGAGATCCTTTTATGGCAGCAGTACCTTCCCTCATGAATTATGAGAAAATCTTGGATGAGATGCGCTAGGTTCTCCTTGCTGACATTGTTCAACTCCTTGTGATCTTTTATTTGTAAAATGAAACCTGGTTGAATCTGGATATTTTTCCGATCTATCACTTTTCCTTTAGCACGTTCTCGGATGAACTCCCAAAAAAAACTCGCCGGGCAGCCCGGAACTCTTGTTGTTTCTCCCCAAAAAAGTTTCTTCTTCTTCTTCTCTTCGCCCCAGTTTCAGCAGCTTTTCCCTGTATTTTTATGATAAGCATGTTTTCCAGTTTAGGCTATGGTTATGCCGCCAGTGAATTTTAATTGGAAAATGAATTCAATGAAGTTGTTTTAATTTATTTCAGTTTATTTTTCAGTTTCATTTTTAAAAGTTCATTTTTTTTCACTTATTATTTTATTTTATTATTTTTATTTTATATTTGTTATTTATACTAATATGTAGCGTTAGAATATTGTCACCTATATCTCTAAGTGATCTTTAGGAAATTAGATTTGTAATTCAATGTTTGGAATTTAAGTATTATAGCATGCGGAATTATTTGAATATAGTAATGTCGCTAGAGCGTACATTACATTCTCCCCAACGGTGAGTAAAAAAAAAACAAAGAATATTTTATTTACAGTGTTTAGGTAAAACAGAAACAATAATGAGAAGTAAAAATTTTGTTTTTTTTGTTATTTTTAGTCTTATCTTATCAGAAGAGAATGCGTCGGCGAATATTCCTTTATTTTTAGGATTTTAGCCGAGATTCGGTGAATACAGCTATTACGTCCCCAGGATACAAAGGTTGTATAAACTGCGGCAATCAGGCAATAATAACTAGTATATGATACCGTAGATCACCAAGTGAGCAAAGAAGTTGCTAAGACATGATGTCTATAATGAGTTAAAATTTTCATTTAATTCTTAATGTTTTAAATAGCTAGCCGGCTATGCTTTTTTTTGTTTTTTTTTTAGTCTGTTTAATTGATGAGTTTATCGTATTTTTACCATCCCCTTTTTTTATTATTATTTCTATGTGCTATGTTGTTAGCGAGCTCCCTAAAGCTTAACTTTTCCATGCCTTTTGTTTTGGTTTTATTTAATGCGGATCTTTTACTGCACCTTGATCATAGTGAAAATGAGGAAGGGTGAGTGTATAAAGTCACCCCTAGTAAACCGGATGGAAAGAGGGTCCTAAGAGATCTTAATCAATTCCTTAAATTCAGTTATTCTATTTCTGATTATCCCTAGTATCTAGTGAAAAGTTCAGTTCCAAATAACTATTACTTATTATTGCTTGAGTTCGTAAAATATGCAATGCTTCTATTGTAAACCTTATAACTACTACTACTACTAATACTTATACGCAATGTTGCCTGAATTATATGTGCCTGATGTCCTTGATGTGCCACCAGCCAATATCATTATTTAATTCATCGGCTGGATGATATACTAAGTCTGATCTTTTATCTAACACCTTGCATTTAATAAATTTGGGCGCTAATTTAGCTGAAAAGCTTTGTGCCGCATCAGATAAAACGTAATTACGTTTGTATACGGTATCTCCAATACTAAACTGAAAATGTACTTTATCCTTATCAAAATATTTTTTATTTGTTTCATAGGCCTTAAAAATTTGTTTATAAATTTCATCGTATATTTGTTCTAGGTTATTGAGGAAGTTAGTTCGGTGTTTTAGGTGTGATCCTTCAACAGGATCATAGAGGACATAGTCTGAAGCTGCAAACGTAAATTCCCTACCAAAATTCAGGAAAAATGGAGAATATCCAGTGATGCTATTAACCGCTGTACGGTAATTGTACCTACCTCTCGATCCCATGTCTTGTGGTTGCTTGTAATATAGGATCGGAGGGCCGAGCCAATTACTTTATTCCACCGTTCTGAGAAAATATTTCGCGGGTGGTACCTACAATTCAACCAAAACTTCCAGATGCCATAATTGTTAAGTAGGTTCCTAAATTGTTTTGAGTCAAATTGGCGGCCATAATCAGTTATGACAATCTCAGGTACTCCGTATTCTAGAAAGATGCGATTTTCGACGATTTCGGCCACCTGTTTGGCGGTAGCCTCACGGATTGGAAACAAACACGGCATTTTCGTTAGCCAATCACACACAACTAAGAGGAAGGTATTGCCCTTTGTCGATCGAGGAAATGGTCCTAATAAATCGAGAGCAATCATCTGCCAAGGCCTAGTCGCTACTTTAAATTTTCCCAAGGGACCATACGGAGGTTTAGTTGTTGGTTTGGATCGCAAACAAATTTCACATTCCTTCACATACTTCTTAACATCGCTGGCAACTCCAGGCCAGTAATATCGAGCTTGTATGCGTTGTAGGGTCTTATGGATTCCCAAATCAGCTGCTAAAGGTGAGTCGTGACAATCTTTAAGAATATGAAGTCGATGCGATTCAGGAACAACTAGTTTCCATTTGTCCTCTTGTATTTTTCTTAGGTCATACCTAGGTTTAGTGAACAATTTCCCATCTTCAAACTTCCAATTGGACATGGCCGGTGAGTCACCCTTTACTCTTTCCATCATCTGGGGATACCATTGATCTTGCTCATTAGGAACAACTTCGATTAAATTAATTTCTGGGATTCTGGATAAGGCATCAGGTACTATATTGTTTTTTCCTTTCACATAATTCATCTCGAACTCAAAGGGTTGTAGGCGAAGGATCCACCGTGCCAAACGGCCAGATACGTTGGTTTGTCGAAACAGCCATGTCAGAGGTGAGTGGTCAGTTAGGATATAAAATTTGTAGCCTTCAAGGAAGCCGCGCAATTTTTCGATAGTAAATATTATGCTCAGGCATTCCTTTTCAGTAACCGAATAGTTTAACTCTGCCCCTCTAAGTTTTCGGCTAACATACGTTATTGGATGCTCCTCGTCGTGGTCATCCTTTTGGAAAAGCACACCACCAATAGCATGATTCGATGCATCGCATTGGACGAAAAATGGTTTTGAAAAATTGGGAGAGACTAGAACTGGAGATTTCACTAATTCGGTCTTTAATTCAAGGAATGATTTTTCGGCCTCAGCATTCCACTTCAACGGTTGGCGTTTCTTGCCACCTTTCGTCAGCTCATGCAAAATACCAGCTATTGTGGCGAAATTGGATATGAATCTTCTATACCACGAGACTAACCCAATAAACCGCTTCATCTCGGTATAATTTCTAGGACGGGGGAAATCTAGCATAGTTTGAACTTTCTCGGGATCAGTACGTAAGCCCTTGGAGTCAACAATAAACCCTAAATATTTTAAGCATGTTCTAAAAAATTGACACTTTTTCCTATTGATAGTTAAGTTAGCTTCATATAATCGATATGCGACGAGTTCCAGTGTTTTAATATGTTCTTCAAACATCTCAGTAGCTATAATCAAATCATCTAAGTAGGTGAAAATATTTGTTTCAGTTGGTCCAAATAGTCTGTCCATAAGGCGTTGTTGAGTAGCTGGACTATTTGTGAGACCAAAGGGCATAACAATAAATTGCCACAAGTTTTCTCTTTAGCTCTCGAAGTCAGAGGGACTTGCCAGAAAGCGTCCTTCAGGTCAATAGATGACAAATACCTAGCCTTATTGAGCCGGCTCAGAGAATTTCTGAAATTCGAGGAAGGGGATAAGCGAATTTTTTCGTCACGCTGCAACGTTAAGCTTCCGGCTGTCAATACAAAGGTGATCCTTGCCATTTAGATGGACTAATGGATGGTTCAATTACACCTAACTTTTTCATCCTATCTAGCTCCTTTCCTAATCTAGCTTCTACCGCAGGAGAGACCTCATAACCTCGCTGAACTATTGGTTCAGCATCACCTGTGTCAATATCATGTGCAATTACGTTTGTTCTTCCTAAACCAGGACGATTTAATATATCAAATCTATGGAGACATTCCTCTATTGTAAGCAATTGGTCGGGGGTTGGGTGGCAAAGCCCTATATCTTGACAATCATCACGAGCTTTCTCACTCTTAATACAAAAATTATAACACGCCCACTCCATACTATTCTTACGATGCAACACTAGTTGGAATGCATCCCATACATCTACTCCAAAAATAAAATGTTGTTTCAAACTAGGGACTGCTAAAAGCTTAATAATTTTAAATTTATTCTTGAACTCTACAGGTATATAAAAGTATCGAATAACATTATGAGGCGAACTATCTACAGTTTTAATTGTTGAAGACTTTAATTTGTGCATCGTTAGCCCAACTGATAATAAAATCTCTATGCCGCTATTGCCGCAGATAGATCCGCTGGCACCTGAATCCAAAAGCCCTTGCTTATCAATACCGAAAACTCGAATACTCAAGTGTGGCCGAGGATCGTCTACATGATTTAAGATGGTAGGTCGAGTGGACCCCGATAGGACTTTGGAGCGGCACTGGCCCACTTGGGTGCAGCTCACATTTGGTTTCCCGAATCTTCTTTTAAAACCCGGTTTGAGTTTGCTGGAGTTCGCTCATTGTAATTAATGACATGGTGCTTTAAGTTTTCTAGAGGGCTATTGCTATTACTATTTAAATCATGATCTGTAATAAAATTATAAGAACCCTTAGGGCTCGAGGAACTAAGGCAATTTAGCCTTATTGGTTCAGCTGGTTCTGACGGATTAATTAGTTTGGAGCCTGCATATGAGGATCGGTTGGTTTTGATTTCTGTCATTAGGAATATTTCTATTACGACCTTCTACAGGCACATTTTGATCCGAATTGTTGTTACGTTTTATATAATGACCGTAATTGTTAAGAGAATTTCGGCCAAGTGGCTTTGGTGGTTGCGAGGAGCCATATTGGCTATAATATTGTCTGTTTCCGGTAAAACGTGGATCTCTTGAACCGGTCGGATCCGGATGTGTTTTACCACCTTGATTATAGATACGTGGAAGACTATTTGAAATTGAAGGAAGTGTGGAAAATCGTTGCTTGCTAGATTCAAAGCTATTTGCACGAGCTTGAGATTCGCTTACTTCTAATCTTTTGCAGGCTTCTTCAAGACTATCAACTGACGAGAAATCTAACAGTGCAAGGCCTCGAATAAATTTCGGAAGTAAGTTGCTTCTAATTATCTTGACCCTTTCTTTTCAGAAGGGACTCGGGGTAAACGCAAAAATTGATCTTCCGTAAACGATACATACTGTACTATAGATTCGGAACTAGTCTGCTTTCGACCTTTTAAAAATTCGAGAAGCTGATCTGTCTGAAGCAATGGCTCAAATTGATTCAAGAATTGTTTTACAAAGTCTGGATAATTTATAAAGGTATCACGTTTTCTTCGATACCACCTGAGCGCGGAGCCATCTAAATGATCTGATATAGAGTGCAATACAGCGAATTCACCAACATGCCTAGATCTTGTGTAGTCTGCAACTCGTTGAAGAAAACAGGAAGCAGACTCATCTTCATCACTGGTAAATTTTAATCCCCATTTGTATAGATTGGAAGGTGGTCTAGATATCGAAAGCGGATCTCTTGAGGTGTCTATATTGTTCAAATCTGGCTCCAAGGTAGGTTTTGTTAGGCCTTCATTCTTCTGAGAGAAGCTGGCTTGGTTAGGAGGATTAACATCGCTGCCTTCATTTTCTAAATTAAGACATCCAATTCTAGCTTCAAAAGCACTTTGGTTGGGATTGGTAGCTAGAAAACTTGCTTTCCAATTTTTGTACTGAGCTATTTCTAATTTATGCATTAAGAGCTCTGCCTGTTTAATCAAGGATTCTCTAAGAGAAATTTTTTCAGATTCTTCCGTCTCGATTCTGTTCAAACGCTTTACGAGGAACCCTAGTCTTACAGAAACAACTTCACTATAAAAATTTTCAGTACCTGAGCAGTCCTCCTTAAATTCCTTCAAGAGCTCGCAAAATTCTAAATCTAGCTCGGGATCTAAATAAGATTTGATATTAAGCGTAGCAGGGTCTGCATTCGCTTCCTTTTTAATTGTTTGGCCCACCATAATGCCCTTCCTTCGATAGTATAACTCTCTGGAGTTATATTCCTACATTTCATCTCGTATTTAATATCAAGATCAGCACAAAAACTAGATATCTGTTCATAAGACATTTTGAAAAAAAAAAAAATTCCACTTACGTATTGAATTGAACTTAATATTTCTGAATACTTAATGGAAATTGTCGGAAATAGTATTTATAACTAATGAATTAATAGTAGCTTCTTGAAGAATCGAGGTGCTATACCGAAAATACGGAAAATGCGATAGTTACTACTATGTTTATATATATATGTAGGTAACTTGCAATTAACTCACTCAAAACTTCCCCTAATCGGCACAATTGTATTCTTCCAATACTTGACAATATTTTTAGTCACTAATTACCCCAAATATTAAATTTGTGGTCTCTTAGAGCTCTGGTATAACGACCTAACCTCGCTAAAATTACAAAAAGAAAAATCTGCTATTCCACTTTGGAGGACTCTAGTATTAATGTTATGATAATATACGAATTATAGCAACTGTGGTTGACTGGTTCACCGCAACACATACAATAAGTAATCAATTTATTTCAAGATAGAAATAATACACTCACCCTACGCTAATTATCATAATTCCGATAAAACTTCATTAGGATAAATAACTCCTCCGTAGATTTCATGGTTTAATTCCTACAGATTTTCGATGCGTACGAATATTCCATCTACGTAGGCATAACTTTGACAGATCTTCACTGCAAATTTTAATAGAAAATAAAAGCAACCAACATTTTATTGCTATGAATTGGCACGATTACCTTTTTTTTTGAATTGGGTTCCTAGTTTATTAAATTACTCTTCATTTGCTCTTGTGTGCTAACTTCAATTATATAAAATTTAGCTCAAATCGGTATATTCCTTGCACACTGAGGAGATAATAGCTGCCGGTTGAGTTTTTATTTGTTCTATTTGATTTATACGACCGTACACAACTGATAAGACTGATGACTGATTGTTCATTTCACAAGTACACTACTCGCTTGAATGAGACTTTTGGAATGTGAAATGTTATGTTAATACCGAGACAACAATTTCTCTTCTTTTTCACGAATTTTTTTTTTGTTCTTTACAAAATTAACCTTGACAATTCGAACAGTCTTGATCAATAGTTTTTGTTTTTCGAGATTAATGACTTTATTGCGAATATCTGAATAGTTTGAGTTTTTTTTTTTTTTTATCCGAATACATCCCGGTTGAGCCCCCAAAATGTAAACGAAGTGTCTAGGGGAGTGCTTGGTTTGCATTTATGATGCTGGGAATTGAAAATTAATTTTTTATTTTTTTTTTATTAAGGATATTTAAAGAATAAAGCTTGCGTCCACTTAAACAGAATTTTTAATGAGATTCAATTTCCTCCAAATCCCTGTACACAATTGTTACACTGAAATTATATATTAGACCCTACGGCCGTCCTTCGAGACATTTCTATCTAAATGTGTAATAATCATTTTTCGAGGTTAAAAATCACATATAATGCTACGTTAGTAAATTTTATTGTTTTATATTTTCTTTTATATTATGATTAAATTGTTTTTATATTTGGTTTTTGTTTTTTCTTACTTGATTTGTTTTCTTTTATATTTTTATATTTATTTAGGACTTAACTTCAAGTTATCACGGTGAGATCCTTTTATGGCAGCAGTACCTTCCCTCCTGAATTATGAGAAAATCTTGGATGAGATGCGCTAGGTTCTCCTTGCTGACATTGTTCAACTCCTTGTGATCTTTTATTTGTAAAATGAAACCTGGTTGAATCTGGATATTTTTCCGATCTATCACTTTTCCTTTAGCACGTTCTCGGATGAACTCCAAAAAAAAACTCGCCGGGCAGCCCGGAACTCTTGTTGTTTCTCCCCAAAAAAGTTTCTTCTTCTTCTTCTCATCGCCCCAGTGAATTTTAATTGGAAAATGAATTCAATGAAGTTGTTTTAATTTATTTCAGTTTCATTTTTAAAAGTTCATTTTTTTTTCACTTATTATTTTATTTTATTATTTTTATTTTATATTTGTTATTTATACTAATATGTAGCGTTAGAATATTGTCACCTACATCTCTAAGTGATCTTTAGGAAATTAGATTTGTAATTCAATGTTTGGAATTTAAGTATTATAGCACGCGGAATTATTTGAATATAGGAATGTCGCTAGAGTGTACATTACAAGTTGGCTGCGATAACTAATGTTGTTTTTTCTTTCCTACCTAATAATGTATATGAATGTGGAAAAAATATGTAATAAAGGAATTCAAAGGAATTTCGGATTTTTTATCAATAATTTTGTTTTTGACGAAAAATAGGATTTGGTAAGGTGCTTTAATAG
This sequence comes from Dioctria linearis, assembly GCA_963930735.1. Lineage (NCBI taxonomy): Eukaryota > Metazoa > Arthropoda > Insecta > Diptera > Asilidae > Dioctria > Dioctria linearis. Next base: position 133,648,318 of record OZ005742.1, on the reverse strand, counting down.
AGAAGTACTTCGCAAGATATTTTTGTTGAATTTTGAATTCATTCTGTTCTACAAAAAATTATTATTTAAATTAATGCATATTTCATTTGACACATTATTTCAGTAATTTATATTTATTATAGATTCGAGTATTATAGGGTATAAATGTGTAAGATTACGGTCAACAAGGCGATGGTTTTTATCGAAAAAAAAATGTCTAGCATGGTGCTAGCAAGGAGGAAACTGTCTGGGAATAGTGAATCTATATTGTTCGATGTTTATGAAAATAGATGAAAAAAATGGAACTAAAATCCTTTTAAAAACTACTTTTTTCACCTGTGGAACGGAAAGGGCACAGACGCAACTCCTCTCATATCACCTCCATATATATCGTAAAGATATACACTATGGCTCTGTGAATAGGGAGTCCATAGTCGGTAAAGGCACTTTCACATCAAAAACAAGAACCGAAAATATGTAAACCGGAAAACTCAATTCATTCCACTTTCTCAGTAAAATTCTTAGTTTACCCTATTTCCCTGGATTTTATTAATCATAGGAACAAATATTTTGTTTTAAAGTGGAATAAATAGAGTTTTTCGGTTCTGGTTTTTGATGTGGCAGTGCCTTAAATACCTACCTACTTTTGGAATTCTAATTTGAAGAACTTCAGGAAAATAAACATATTTTGCCTAAAAAATTTCGCGGAAGAATTTGTTTATTGCACCCTTTATAGTCTCAACTACGGAAGTCTGCCATTTGTTATAACTTGACCGATAAAATCATAGAGTACCTATACTAGGTTTGTTCATATGTTTGGAAAGCATACAAATAATAATGGTATAAAAAGCAGATTTTTGCATCTTTGTCCGTCTGTCTGTCCGTCCACGCGATCACTTGAGAACGCGTTGACATAGCCAGCTGAAATTTCCCTTAATATTTTATAGCTCATCAAACGGAGAAATGTCTAGGAATTCCAAAATCTTCTTTAGTGAGCTAGAAAGTATTGGCCGAGTAACCTGAGTCTTCTGTGAGCCAGTTTTTTGAAAGAAAGAATCTGTTCTGCAGTTTCCTCTTCAACTTCATACAATCTGAACATTTTGTCGCTCGTAGTTATTGTGTGCAGATTCTTTTTAACCCGACAGAGTCCCGTTAAATGTTAAAAGCCAGACTTGATTCCTTTCTAGATTTAGTAGCTCGGAAGTTCTTTTCTTGAAGTAATTCTCCAGAAATAATGTTGAATGCTTACAGACAGCTATCAGTATTCCTTCAGTGGAGTTCAACTGGTTGGTTCTTCAACCTTCCTATCAACTTGTCTTTTACAACTGGCGCGGCGCTGAAAAATCGCTAAAAGATATGCTGTATGAAATCCATTTCGGATTCTTTCCTGGCTGGTTGGCCCCCTTTCCCGTTGTCTGCGATATTGCTGTGTACAGGCGCCCATATTAGTGCAACTAAATTTGAGTGCGTTAGTTTAATTAACTCCAGCATGCAGTACCAAATCAGTTTTTGATTTGCCTGCAAGAAGCGTGAATAATTTAGAATATATTTTAATGACCAAACTGACCTCTACTATTCACCACTTTGCAGGCCATTATCTGTAATTCCGAGAGCAGCAATATAACTTTTAACATATTGATGAAGCCCGAGGGCTGATACCGGTCTGCACAAATTTTTATACCCTAGATTAAATCTAAAGGGTATACTAAGTTTTTCATTCCGTTTGTAACACATCGAAGTAATGATGGTAGTGCAAAATGGTCACCCACGTTATTTGCCCGAGCGAGGCTCGGCTCATCAGTGTGCGAAATTAATCCGCGCCCGAGTCACGCTCGGGCAAAAGTCAAGTGGTTAAATCGCGTTGGAAGTTTAGAGTGGACTGTAGGGAATAGATGAGTGTCGCTTGGATTCAATGGGATTAAAGAAAAGAATGCACTTTCACTCATTTCGATAATTACATTAGTACTAATCTATTTTCACAATAATTTAAATGTCAGTCTAAAACTGTTTCGAAAATTTTCGTCGCCGTTAGTCTCGATAAGAAATAAATTTCGCCCGATCGCCGAATGTTGACTGACTAGTTATCCGAAAATTGATTGAATGCTGATGACTTATACTAACTGATAAGCGATGTACCATGCTTTTCTCTCTCCGCGTGCTCAATACATTCAACGAAAAAATGAATGGGAAGCAATTGAAAACTGCTCGTTGTTCCTTTGACCTATAAAATCGGAACCTCGACAAAGACTACCATATCTCAAAAGCTTTTCTAATAAAAATTGCCCCGAATGGGCAGACATACCTGCTTTTGCAGTAGATTAAAAGTGTTGGCTGATCTAGTATTTTTTTCTTTCTTGGGAGCGGAGTTAAGGTTTCACGTAGGAAGACTACATATTAAAAAACTAGTCACGAGACGAATGAGAATTATTTTATGAAGTTTTTGGGTGCAGTTATTTTAGCGGAAAATATGTTTTAGAATTTAGATAAAGTTTCTTGTGGGCTCTGTACCTTATAGACTCTCTGTACTCTCTGTAACTTTCGAAACTTTATGGTTTAAGGCGTTACATCAACATCTTGTAAGTGGTCAGAGCAATACATAAAAAAAGTTGGTCAAAGCAGGGAATACTCATGAGCTGGTATACTTCGCACACAAAATGTTTGTTAAAACCTATGTTGGGGGATCTGGACTACCCCAGAAAAAGTTTTAGTTACGCCAATGCCGATGCATGTGTTTGTTTAATTTACAGTATCCAATTAGGACTCCTGTGATGATTCTGAGTTGATTACATCCTTAAAAGATCCTGATTCTTCTTTGATGAAGGTCCTTTAATGAATCTTTTGGCTTGTCTGGAGCCTATCATTGAGTCCATCTTTGGTCCATTTGGCTCTGCATCCAGTTTTGGAAGGTTAGCTTCACGGTGTTGTAAGTAATACCACACACACATTAACTTTATTTGGATCACAGTTTATGAGATAGTTTTCAGTGCCACACATTTAGAGATGCCATATACTTCTGTCTTTAATATTGAAGCATGTTTTCCTAGGCTTTGATCAACATGAGCTTTTGGCTTTACACCATATATTCCTGCTCCTCCTCCGTTTTGGTATAGCAGACTAGGGCTTCACTGGTTTTACTTCTTCTGGTAAAACATATAAACTACGAATTATTGAATTTCTAATATAGTCAATAAAAAAATATTCAGGCAAACCCAAAATCCCAGGTATCGCACTTATAGGCTAGGTACATTTACATCTGCCGAATTTAAAACTTGATCTGCCACTGACATTACTTTAACTTTCATGGGAGAAGCTTAGGGAAATAGATGTCCTTTTCATCCGTAAATCGAGCAACAATCCGAACCCAATATGACATGTGTTATTATAACAATACACACAAATTAAATTCAAAAATTCATATATCAAAATTAAAGCCGAACACCATCGAATTTTGTTGTTGATAGATAGACGAGACTTCTAGCTTTAAAAAGAAAATACAAAAAAAGGTTCTAGAGGTCTCCAGTAAAAAAAAAACATTCATTCACTTCCACCAAAATAGTGGCTTTCTGTCGACTTGGAGTCACTACCAACAACTATTTTGCATTCACACATTTGCCTACAACATTTCATTTGACAGAACTACATTACGACAACGACTACGGTTCGCAAATTGGCAGGAACGCGATCATTGATTTTACGTATATAAAATCTTATCGGAACTTTTGCAATAAAAATGACTATTTGCTCTTTACGACATGTAAAATTTGTACTCATTTGTTTAGTCTAAGATATCGTCCATTTTTTGGACGTTTTTATTTTCACTATATTTTTATTGAATTCTTCATAAATATTTTCAGTAAATTGCACGAATTCCATTTAAGGTAATTTTAAATTACCATATACCGAGTTACTTTTACTATTTGGTCTTTGCTTGAAGGAAGCAGAAATGTTTACAAGTAAACAATTATAAGAATTTATTATTTTATTTACTAATCCTGCAAAGTAAACTACTACTTTACTAGTTAATGAAAGCATTTTGGTAATTTCTTCGGCTTTATAAACCTTTCCTACCTCATCATCACTGATACAAAATAGATTGTTTCCAGTTTATATCAAGACCTCTAACCATAAACAATAGAGGTGAAGACGCTATAGAATCTTCACGTTCTCCATTTGCAAAATCTGTGAACCCATAAATAATGTCTTGTCGGGAATTCTACTCCAGCCATTTCATTCAACAATAAAATTTACTTTTTTCTAGCGACCTCCAGTTCTCGCATTTATATTTTAATAAGTTAATAATAGTTTAATTAATTGCTGGAGACCTAATTATCTTGCTTTACCCACACATTATCGTTTTAATGTGTGGCATTGCAAATTCCATATTTTGCATAGCTTTGTAACAGACTGAAGATTTATTTTATATTTTAAGAAAACATCCTTTTCCAAGACCAACTTTGTGAAACAATTGTGTACGCAAAAATTCATTAACATCATTCGTTTTAGTTTTGAGCAACTCTGTAACACAATTATTTCGATTGTTGTATTTTTGATCTTACTCTGAGTTTAGGAAGAAAAATGGGGATGGAGACTTCCTTATATTTGGCTCTAAGCTGAGTTTGAATGGAATATTTGTATATATGTCCTACCACACGTTGTCATTTCGGTTAACTACTAAATCTGGTGAAGGATGTGAGTAAGACGATAGATGGTACAAAAATTAGATATCGTGTGGTATACCAGAGCAGATTATACGGAATATGAAATGCGTGTTGCATTCCGGAATGCCCACAGCATGTTTAAAGCGTGCCGAGAACAAATGTTGCTTTAACAGCAGTTAAGTATTCTTTTGATTGAACTCCTCAAAGTAAAAGGTACGAGAAAATATGAATCACTCGACGTATCCATCATTTCAAATGTTGTGATCCATTCCAGAAAGTCCAACCAGCCATATAAAATGTATAAACTCTGGCCCTGATATTGCATGCGACATTTAGTTCTTGGATAAAATTCAGTTGCATCAGGCATTCTACATGAAAAATCTTGTATAGTTAGTGGATATCATCTTTTAAGTGGTATCCTAGATTTACAACCATCATTTGGTCTACATAACGTATTATATCAATACTATATTGATCACATTTACAAAAAGATGAATCATACGGCAAGGGTTTGGCATTTATTAGCCTGCTGGACTTTGTTCCATTGCAGGTGATATCTTCAGAATGAAAGTGCCTTTCACATATAAAAACATTTTTTATATTCTCAATTTTGTTTACTACCATAATGTAAGATCCACATATCGCCCCTTTTATTACAAATTAGTTTAAAATGACTTATTTGATCATAATTGTTACACTACATTAAAGCAATGTCGACCCATATTAAAATATAATTTAATTATTTATTTAAAATAATAAAAAAATATCAAAATTGTAATAAACAAGTAAAAAAGTAAAAATTGTTCTAAGACCAATTCCAAACTCATACTCTAAAATGGCTCTTGGTATCTAGAACGATTCGCTTGACAGTAAAAATGATTATAACTAATTTTATAGAATTTTATATTTTGAAGAATTTTTCAGTGCAATAGAAACATCTAGGACTTATCGTTTTCACAGTTTACGTAAAAAAACTGAATTTTTGTATGGCACGACCAAGAAGGCGTTGCCCGATTTAGGCCAGTTTTAAAATTAAAAATGTTAAAATTTTTATGAAAACGCCGTGTACAAAATTTCAGCTTTCTACGTTGCCCCGTTCTGAGGTAGCGTCCAAATATGTATAGTGAAAAATGAAGTATGTAGTTGCCCGATTGGTCCCATTTTCTAAATAGTCTATGTGCAAAATTTCAGCTCGCTAAGTAATCGCGTTCTCGAGTTATCGTGAGGACAGGCGTCCGGATGGATGGACAGACAGACAGACAGAGGGACGGATGGACAGACAGACATGTAAAAATTAAAATAACTTTTAATATTATGCAAATTAAATATTTGCTATCTTCGGATAGGAAAAAAATATAGTAATAAAAAAAATAAAACACACACAATTTAATTATGGTAATTTACTTTAATTAAAAATAAAGAAAATCCGAGGTTGAACTTTGGTTCAACCTTTCCGTTCCAGCGTTAATACAGAATTCACATTATCTTATTTTCTTAAAACTAAAAGCTTTTACAAAATGTGATTCTCCACAGGAAATTGCATTTTCACAAAAATGCTGACACTGCGAAATCTTCTGAAGTGAATTTTTGCGTTCTGTGAGAACGTGAAACTTTATTGTAATACGATATTTTTGTTTTTGTATGTATTTAGATTGTGAAATCATTTACCTTGAGTATTTGTGTAATCTAATTTTGCTATGAGAGAGTGCATGTTAATAATCATTAGAGTATTTCTCTATTATTTCTTAAATAGAATTTAGTTTTGTTGTATTAGAGGTAAATTCGAATCTAACTCCTGCCTCCCTTGTTTTTGGATTCTCCTGAATCCTATTTTTTATTTCATTTTAATATTTTTGCGTTTATAGCATACAAAAATTATTATTATTACTACAATAATTACTATTGAGCTTAAGCTGTAATTGGCAATTTTATGATACTTAAGTTCGTTTATTTTTTCGATATTGTTAACATTAGGTAATATCTATAATTTCATCAAGTTCTAATTCCGTGTTGTTATATGTAAAATTTTCATACTTGGGTATTAGAAATCTTTCTGTAAATAGTTTTAGTTTATTGCTGAATTACCTATTATTAATCCTGAGTGTACAATTATTGATGTTTATGAAATAATTTCCTTTGAGTGCCTGAATTCTTTCATCAGAAGTGCTTTTCAATTTTCCTGCTTCCATATTATTAATAACGATTGCGTTCTCTTCAATAAGTGAGATTTCTTCTTTATCTTTATTAACAAACTTGAAATTCCTTAAATTAATGCAATTTTTACTTTTAGTTAATTCCTTTAGCGACTTGCCTTCGGAATATGTGAACGTTTGATTCTTGTTTCGTATTTCTATGTCAGAATCAACCTGCTTTTTTTGCACATTTGTAATTGGGATAAGTAAGTTTTTACTGGTAGTGATGCTATGAATTGGAATTTTGATTGCGAAGATTATCGAATCATCTACATGTTTTGCGACAGCTAACCGAATGTTAGATAGTTTGTCAATATGGTACTTGTTTATTTCTTCGCCAGTCAATATATTTGGATGCAGAAGACCTAACTTTGCCGAAGCATTATTTTCCTGAATGTGTTCGATTTGTTTTTCTATGAAATCTAACTTGAACATTTGTTCTAGAAAAGTGTTTTCAGACATAATTTTCATTTCTATAAGGTTGCGTTTATCTAATCTGTTTAGTATTTTCGCTCATGTCTGTTTCAATGATATTTTTAATTTGAATAAACGCTTTGTTGAAATTTTCGTTAATTGATATTTGCTGATTTAAATTGTTGCTTGGGTTGTGGTTATTTTGGTCTACAATGGTAAGATGATTTTCGATGTCCTGTCGATCTTCGTTGTCCATTGTCCCGAGGATCCATTTAAGTAGAGTTCCTCCTAAATTTATTAATCCTCTCCTATGTCTATATGGTATAAGTGGCTTGATTTTATTTTTAATCCTACTTATTCTATAATGTACAAAATCTTTATGGTTATCTATCTGTAACGTTTTTAATGTTGACTCTAAAATACATACTAAGTTTAAGATTTCGCTTGGGTATATCCTATGTAGAATTATTTCAAATTTATCAACTGTTTCAACGGTGCTTACTTTTATCTCTGCATACCCCATTTCTATGTCCATTTTTTCAATGGTCATTGCATGGTGTGTCATCGTGGGTAACAGTAATAGTATTATCTACAGTAGCGTTGTCCTGATTATTTTGGCCTGCCAATTTAAAAGGACGTTTTATATTGGTTTCATGGACATTAGTTCAATGGTATTTCTTAAACTTAGGTTTTTGCTTTTGCCTTAATGACTTGTAGTTTTTTATGAAACCAATATCTCTTTGTTTATTTTGTGTTTTTACTTTTATTGCTGTTGGTATACGTCTAAACTTTTCAAAAACGCTAATTTTTAATGATGTCGAAATTATCTCACCCTCTCTTGGGGCTACTTCGACACTAAGCGGAAAATAAAAAAAAAAAAATTATTTCCGAAACTCCTACGATATTGGAATATAGCGGTATCCATGGCCAAGGCTTCAATTTCTATAACACACTTGGAGTTCTATTCTTGAATTACGAATGGTTTTTACGAATTCATTATATAACGAATGGTTTGCGTACAAAAATACCGAAAACTGATTTCAAGAATACCACATGCACATTCATTTCGAATGCTTTTGACAGCTTAACGTATACGGAACCTGCTTTCGTTATTCAAGAATAAGGCCCATAGTGGTTGAGTGTACAGCTCCCATTCAAATTCCTGAAATGGTTTACGTCGAAAGTATGTCGAAGTAGCCCCAGTTTACGATGTAAGCTGCCTTAAGATTTTTTTTTTAATTTATGCTATCTGGTTTCATTTCTTCTATGAATAACCTTTCCTTTTGATTTTATCAGCCTATCATAGATGACTTTAAAATCTACTTCTCTATTCTGAACAAATAAGGGTGTTGTTTTGATTGTGGTGTGTTAAGAATTATTGTATAATTCGACTGCTTTCAGGATTTGTGTTCTAATGGGCAACTTTTGTTCCAAATTTAAGGCTCTATTTTTTTCAGTTAATGTGCCATTTAATCCTTCTACATCTGCGTTGCCTATATGGCTATTTGGTTTAGTTGCATGTTATGTTATACCTTCTTTTTACACAAAGTTCCTCCAAGTGTTTCGAGTTGAATTCGTTGTCGAAAACTAATTTTTTCATTTTACCCCGAATTGGTATAATCTGGCTTTCTGTCGTACTTTGCTTCTGTGCAGATATCACAATTATTTAAAATTGTGTCGGTCACAAATTATAATTTGGGATGATAAGTTCACATCTTGAGCCCTTCGTATGTTGCGACTATACCACAATGTCCTGATTTCTCTTTATGGTATATACCTATCTGTTTCTTTAATTCTGCATCCTTTTTCCCATGCAAGGTGGATACACTTAACAAATTTTACGATACTTACCCCGATTTGGATAAAACTGTATTAATTTTGTCTGCAGTTTATTGTATTCTCTGTCATTTAGTTCCGAATATATACAAATTTTTCCCTATAGTATATATCTTTTAAAGATATCTGTTCTACATCATTCATATCTATGAATACTCTTCTATTATCAAATACTTGTAGGAAATCTTTTTCTTTCTATTCCACCAATATTAGCTGAAGTTTAAACCAATTCACCACAGTTTTGAGTAGAGGTATGTGATCGTTAAGATTCTCTTCTTGCGAATGGACGGTTTGTATTTCTGTCGATCCTTCTGGGGTGATACTCATATTTTCAGTATCGGTCTCGCTTTCCGCATTTTCTATATCATTAGTACTCAAATTTTCAGTATTATTCATACTTTCAACGGTTACGTTTACGTTAGGAGTGACGTTTGAATTATCTTCCATTCTTGAGTTATTTACTTCAAATAAATTAATTTCATTTGTTTCTGAGTTTATGCGACGGCAACTTTATTCTCTTTCCCTTTTATATAACCAATTTTCATATCATACTCGCCCAGTTGGATCAACCATCTTTGTAAGCGAGGGTTAATATCCTTACCAGTGTATTTTGATTGCAACCATTTTATTGGTTGATGATCTGTTTGCAAGTCATACTCCCTACCAAATAGGTATGGCCGAAAATATTTGGCTCCCCATACTATAGCGAGCAATTCTTTTTCAATCGTAATTTTTCTCGTAATCGTTAAGCGTTCTAGATGCATAACAAATGGGGTGCCCCTCTCGGTTCCAATTGCTGAATTACTGGCATATGTAACAAGGTTAAATCTTTTCTCGAAATTGGGATATCTCAGTATGGGATGGCTGGTAACTAGCTCCTTCAACTTCTTCCTTTTTAAGGGGCCTGCGCCTGCTATAATCTTTTACAAATTTTCGATAGTATCCAGTTATGCCCACAAATGATATTATCTCTTTCTGTGTTGTTGGTAATTTTATATCCTGAATTACCTTTATTTTACCAGGGTTTGGTTTGATTCCTTTTGGCGTAATATGTCACCAAGGAATTTCGTTTCTCTGTTCAAAAAATTGCACTTATCAATCTGAATTTTCAGGCCAGCAGATCTTATCTTGTCGAAAATTTTCTTTATGCTAGTTAAATTCTAAGGACGTACTGAAAATTAATATGTCGTCCAAATATACGACATACTGTTTGTTGATATATTCAAGTAACACAGAATTCATCAATCTTTGTAAAGTTGATGGTGCATTTTTTAAGCCGAGTGGCATTCTTAAATACTCATAATGCCCGAATTGCGTTGAGATTGCTGTTTTCTTCCTATCAGATTCTTTCATTAGAATCTGATGAAACCCTTAGACTAAATCTATGGTCGTGAAGTATTGTACTCTTCCGATTTTATTCAGTAAATTTTCTATGTTAGGGATGGGGAATTTATCGTCCATAGTAACTTCGTTTAGTTTCCTGTAGTTGATGAAAAGTCTCCATTTTTCAGGCCTGAATTGTCAGTCTTTTTGGGAACAATCCATAAGAGAATGTTGTAAGTTGAATGCCTTTCTCTAATAATCCCTTGTTGAAGCATCTGGTGAATTTGACGCTCTATCTCCTTTTCATGTACCTGAGTGTATCTATATATTTTATTGGATTATCTGTGGTGGTAATACTCTCATGATTGACCTCGTGGGTTGAAGTTAATTTGTCCCCCTCTTTAAAAAGAGATCTTCGTTATATTTAAGTAGATATATAATTTTATTCTTTTCTTCTATATTAAGATGTTCAAAATTTAGTTTATCCAAAAACCTATCTGTAATTCCCTCAAGAGTGTATATTTCATTTACAACGAATGGATAGTAGTTTTCTTCAAATAAAATTTTTGTATTATTCACTTCAATGTATTTATTTTCTAAGTTTTTCTTAGCTTTGAAAGGTACTAGGAAATTCTGACCCATAATTGCATCATATTTCCTACTTTTCAAACCCATTATTTTCCACGATATAGTGCCATGAAATTTAAATTCCTTTGGCATTGTGGTTACTATCTTATTGGTAATTTTATTTGTACCATTGATAGTAGAATAGTAGACAGGTTCATTTAACTTTGCTTCAATGAATTCTTTGAGAACTTTGGTTTAATGACACTGGTAGCTGACCCAGTACCGATAAAAAATCTAATTTGTAGACTACTTAATGTTATAATTACTATTGGCATTCTGGGTTCCGCGGCTCTAATTGAAAATTTACGTCTAGGTACTGGTCTTGATTTAGATTACCTATTTCCATTGGCTCTGGGATAGGATTATTCCTGGCTTGTACAGAGTCTTGCCTATGTTGAGGCCAGTTATAATTTTGATTACGGCTACGAAACTAGTTTGAATTGTTGCTGTAGTTATTCCTGTTATTGTTTCTGTAATCGTTAGTGTAATTGTTATTGTATTTATTTCTGTAGTTATTTCTGTAGTCGCTACTGTAATTGTCAGTGCTGTGATTAGTCCTATTGTTTAAAGATAAAGCTCTTTTGCTTTAACTGCAGAAACCTAAGTACATAAATCTTGATTGAATTGTCGATGTTCTTGGTCAACGTAAAATTGAAGAATTAACTGATTCATGCATATAAGCACTTTGCTTCTTTATATCATATTCTTATTACCTAGATAATATTGAGTTATGACTAATTTTGTTGTTGTTTCTATTAATCTACCTAATGTATTATTTCTAACATTCTTCCCTGTATTGAACGATAGTTCAAATAATATTACTAGGAGGATTGAATTAAACATGTACACTAAAATCTAAATTAGGTGGCACCATGGAGAAGGCTTGGATTTCCTGTCGCGAGCCTTCCAGATGTGTTTTCTGTGCTTGAATAGAAAACCGATCACAGCGATCACAACCAGTAGTAGGGCGAGGTATCCCACTGTAAGCTGATGAAGGTTGTCACTCTTATGTACCTCTATTAATGATTCTTGTTGTAGTTGCTCTGAGAGTTGTTTCTTAAGAGTTACAAGTTCTGCACTTTGAACTTCATATTGTGGTATGATTTCATCACAATCGGTTCCAGTTGCTGTGGAATAGTGATGTTTGCTAACTCGCCTTGTGTAGGACGTCCTGATGCTGCTTGAGTAGACTTGCACTCCTTGAATCGTTAATAGGTCATGCTTAATTGTGGCGGTTGGTGAAAGCGTTAACTGACCTGAATCATTTAATTGTAATGGCCTTGGTTCTCCCATACAAACTGCATTGACAGTGATAGCCCCGTTAGTTGCAAATATCCACTGATTTGGATTGTCCAACTGAACCCATGCGAAATTGTCTTCTATTTGTCTCATTTTGCAGTTCCTTTGTGGTGAGTTGTTAAACAAATTCATTTCGTACGAGCGAACAATTTGTGATATATTGGATGATTTTGTGAACACTAATGAGTAGTTTTCTCTACTGATATGCATACTGATAGTTCCTTGTCCGTCATATGGTAATACTGATCTCTATGTGGACTAATGGCGAGATATGTAGAACACGGTTGTATCGCGACGAGTGTCTCATTGGCTACCACTGGTATAGGTGTCATCTTGTAGAGGTCGTATTTATCCAAGTTGATCAAGGGAATTTAGATTTGAATAATTACATGCTTCTTGCTATACCTGCTGCTGCTGATATAGTTTTAAAGAGTAGTAAAATGTCACTTTGAGTTACTGGCAGACGTTGAGATGGTTCAAGATGATTCCTTACAATAATCAATTCGTGAGCAAGTTGATGTGGTGCTACCAGCAATGGACTTATTTTGCCGTGATGGATATCAGTAAGAACATCAACGATAGACGATTGAATTCTTTGCAAGTTTGACCCAATTAATAACATTCGAATTGCTAAAGAGGTAAATAATTGCTATAATTTAAACTCGTACAAATCTTCTCCTGTTTGATATATGTTATTGATCAGCTGTTTGATTTGGTTATCTATTTCCTCAAATTTCTTCTCTACTGCCTCTTGATCCTTTTTAATGATATTAATAGTCGACTCAATTATAGTTGTCTGATTTTTCAATATTGTCAATAGATGTTCTTCGTTTGAGTTGATGGTATCTATAGTTTTGGACATATCTCCCGCATACTTTGAATCCAACATTCCAAAAAGGGTGTTGGCCACGTTTCCAACAATATCGATAGCACCACGTTTGCATCGTCATGAGGACAGTAGTAGGTTGTCAGCCACTAGTTCCTCCTCAATATGTTGGAATTGAGTAACTACCTGTCTGCATGCCTCTTCATGTTGGAGTTGTTGACATAAGTAGTTTAATGCAATTATACTTTGATAGTAAGGCAAATTATGTCCAATATGGGTGTAAGTCGTAGTCAACTATTAATTTCCATTCCGTAGCTATGAAGCTAGTAGATCCGATGTTCTCAAAATATATTCCAAGTTTGGAATCAAAATGCTTAACATCAATGGTCGATCCGTATGAAGTTGGTAAAAGCAAACAGGTTAGCAATTGGGGAACGACGGCGGTACCATAAGATTTGCGACATTTTTTCTTTGGGAGTTCATTCTGGTTGTGTTCGTCGAGAGGCGTTTTCTATCTTGTTAAGGTTTTGGGAGGCTCACTTGACGTCGACGGTTCACTGTTGTCTGATAATATATCACTGTCTTCAGCAACCCTGATTAGGCCGTCGCTTCCCTTGTAGGTTGCTACAATTCATTCAAGTGGCCATCTCATAACCGGAAGGTTATATTCCTGTATCACTATTGTCGTTTTGACATTTTTGCAGCGTTCCTTCCACTTAAATCAAAGCTAGAGCTCGTTAAGGTATTCGCGACACCATCGATTCCTAAACTCGTGTTTCATGAGGGATACAAGTCTCCATCTAGTAAGCAGATTAATTTTTCTTTTTCAGAGTTCGCCTCTATGGTTGCTGTTAACGGTTCCCCTATGAGAAAATGACCAGGCGTAAGTGCAGTAATATCGTTGGGGTAATTAGACATCTGAGTTAGTGGTCTAGGATTTAATATTGCCTCTGTTTCAATCATCAATGTTTCTGATTCTTCGTAAGGTGTGAATGATTAGCGGACTTGACTGCAGCTTCCCATTGGCCACCAAAATGTAGTGCTCTCAGCTGATTTCGAGCTTCAACGAAATTGGTGGCATTGTCGCAATATAGATTTCGGTAATGACCCATGAATCGTCTTAGAGCTCCAATGAAACAATCCATTGATAAGTCGCGTACCACTTCTAGGTGTACAACCTTTGTGGAAAAACAACAGAACACCGCTATATAAGCCTTGTGTGGATGTTTTTCTCATAAAAGAATTCTCCAATCGTCCTCCAACTCGGGTGATGCCTTTCCGTCCAAGAATGGTGTCAAACTGCTGAGATTACTTGTTTTGTGAACTTCGTTGTACCTTTGTAATCGTTGGACTTCTTCCTTGAATTCGTCTTCTTGCATTGCCTTGATTATCACATATAATGCTTCTTCCAATTCTTGACATGAAACAAAGAGATGTCTTGGCGGCGAAGAATGAGGTTTCCCTTTGACACTCTTCACAAATCTTAACATATACGCCACTATTCGTTGCAGTTTTCCTTCATGGTTAATGTTATATACGAAACGAGGCATCTTCAGCAGGGTGTGTTGCAAGCAATACCTTACGCTTTTGTTCTACTTGACACTCGGCTTTATTTTGGAACGGAGTAGGCCATAAAGATTCATCACCATGTAGCAACGTAGGGCCATAGAACCAAAGATTACAGGATTGTAGTTTGTCTGATGTTAGCCCTCTGGATAATATATCTGCTGGATTTTCCTTAGACCTTACATACCGCCATTGTGAAGCTGTTGTTAGTTCCTGTATAGCAGAAATCCTGTTAGCCACGAATGTTTGGAATGTTGTGGATGCTGAATTTATCCGGGCCAACACTATTTTGGAGTCTGACCAAAACCAAATAGGTACTTTTGGCTGCTTAAGATTTCCTTTTACTCGGGATGCTAGTTGAGCTGCTAACAGAGCTGCACAAAGTTCCCACCAAGGCAGCATTTATGTCTGCAGTGGCGCTACTCGAGATTTGGAACATAAAAGTCTCACTATAACTCTTCCTTCCTTGTTCGATCTATCAGAACATAGATGGCGGCTCCAAAGGCCTTTTCGGAACCGTATGCAAATACATGTAGTTGCTTGTTTTTCGTGATATCGTTCGCGAATACATGCCTTGGAAAGGTTATATTATTTCAGCAGGGCAGGGAAGTTCTAAAATTGAGCCATTGAGCATGAAGGTCAATTGGCAAGGCCGCATCCCAATCAATTTAATTTTAAGTTTCCAGAGTTGTTGTGAAAATATTTTTGCTGTGACAACAATTGGTGCTGATATCACCAAAGGATCAAATAGTTTAGCGATATCGGACATGACTACTCTTTTGGTTATTTTGCATCCATGACTTGAAACAGCCTTTACTCTAAGCAGATCCAATTTTTATAACCATGTTAATCCTAGTGTCTTTATCTTATCTTCCAGATTATTGTCAAAGTAAAGGTTTATTTCTCGGTCTTAGGGTAGAATCCCCTGTAATAATCTACCATAATTGGCACACCATTTCCTTAGTTTAAACTCTGATTTTTGAAGAGTTGCAGTGAGTTCTCTTTGCATTATTATTGCTGTTAACAGACTATCGGATCCTGTAACACAATCGTCCACATAACAGTCTTGTTTCAAAAAGATGTACGTAATTTCTTGGCCAACGTAAAGTTGAGAAATTAACTGATTCATGCAAATAAGCACTTTACTTCTTTATGATCATATTCTTATGACCTAGATAATATTGCGTTCTGATTATTTTTGTTGTTGTTTCTATTAATCTACCTAATGTGTTATTTCTAACACCTATTATTGTTAGTATTACTATTTGAAATTATTACCATTAGAATTTGAATTACTTTTACAATTTAATATTCATAGAATTTTCGTATTTGTTAGTTTTGTTGACATCTTCACTATCTAATAACTTTAATTTATCGAATTTATTATAAACTTCAATAGTTGTAAAATTTTCTGGAATATACCCTCTCAAAAAATCATGAATTTTGCTACTAATTACATGTCCTAAGTACGTTATTACTAGGCTGATACGTAACAGGTCTCGTTTCATCAAATTGATATAACTCATTTAATTTGTAATTTATTTCTTTAACATATTCAAAAAGTTCTCTTAGGGTACTCACTCGTAACGATCTACATTGGTTTAACAATTCAGCATAGTGTTCTCTGGGTCGGAAGTGCAGCTTCAGCTCGTGTTTACCTCTTCTAGATGTTTTACGTCAGATCCCAAACGTTGTATACATCGTTTAGCCTCGCCATAAATTTTGTCATCTATTATAATGCCCATAGCGTAGAGCTGTAATTCTGGTATGTTTTGACAGAGTTGAAATGTTCGCACCACTGAACTAATGTTCTCCTGTATGGTATATTCGTCCTTCCCATTGATTTCCTTAATTTTGTCACATAATTGAGGAATTGTTCTGGTGGTAGTATAAAATTCTCTTGAGGAACTGGTACAATTGGTTGTTGGGTTGCTGCCAACTGTTCGATTCTGTTTCTTAGTGCCACGATTTGAGCTTCTTACTGTTCGACTACGTTCCTAAGGCGTACGTTCTCCTGTTGTCCTTCCATTCTTCGATTTATGTCGAAAACAATATGTCGACTATCTCTCATAAAAATTAATTGAGAATTTAATTTGTAGCAATTGGATTTTATTCAAACTAAATTTTTAAATTGAGAGAAGGTAAGAAAATCAAACAAAAAAAAATTTGTTTTTTAATTTATCGATTTCGTGATCACTGGGTTGCAAATATTTTGATTGCAATCCTACCGGCTGCGCCAATTAAACCTTTGCTATGTTCGGATAGGAATAAAAGTATAGTAATAAGAAAATAAAAACACAATTTAATTATGGTAATGTATTTTTATTAAAAATAAAGAAAAATCCGAGGTTTTGTTCAACATTTCCGTTCCAGCGTTAATACAGAACTTGTTATGGTCGTAGCATACTGCAGGCAGCAATATGCTACCCGACGGCTAGCAGCAGCACCTAGCGTGAGCACACGACGAACGTGCGGTTGTCGAGACTCGACCACACGTTTCAAGTCTGACGGGGACGAGTACCGACAGAAAAAGTTGAAAAAAGATAAGAAGAAGAACGGCTGAAAGGGCTATAAGGAAAGAAAAGAAAAAAGTTTTTTTTTACTGCTGGGAAGTAGAGCGACGTCCGATTTTTTTGGGGTGTCGAAAAGAAATCGAGCGAGAATTGACAAATCGGTACTACAAGTGGATTAATTGAAAGAAACAACGCCAGCAGATAATCTATACAATACATAACAGAACAAATTTTCGTCAGGCATATAATTTTTGTTGGGATAATTAAATCCGAAAAGTGCGAGCCCCATAATAATAAGGACGGCATGTCCGCGTTTTCCTGGACGTCACAAGGAAGCAATATCGCCAAAGCAGAAGAATTTACTTCCAGACCAAATTAAACCGAAATTTCTTCAACCTGTTTGACTTACATTTTATAGTTCTCAGGGGGTGACGGCGACGATCCTGTGTTCAATACTGCTGATACAGAGCATTAGTAGTTCTTGAGATGTATACAGCTGCTTTCTGTAGAAATCCTGACATTAGAGAGACAACGAAGGAATCTCGCAAAACAATATTCAATCATTAACCTATCCAGATCGTGGTATCATACAGTTGTACACATATACGTCTGCAGCGACGATGAAATAGACTATGAGTGGAATATCCTCAAGGATTTTTTTGTCAAACTGGTTCTACACATTGGATATGAATCACATGGAAAATTAGCTGTAGGTGCAAAATAGTGTAATTCAGGCTAGGTTCACTTGAAATTACAGATTCCCAGAAAAACAAACAACAAAAAAACACAAAATAAAATGTCTTTTTTAATATTAAAGTAATAGTGGCATTGCGGAATACCTCGGAGACGACTCTGCGTGGGATCCACATCAACATGATCTATGTAAGTTGTTTATTTTTCCTTCTGTTTGTTTGTTTTGCTAAAATATTTTAATTTATGGGTTGACTTGCTAAAATAACATTTTATTGATTCCTTTTGAAAATAACTTTAGGATCGAAGTACTAAGTACACAAGCACTTTGAAAATCATATTAAGTATTAATTGTAGGTCCCAAATTTGTTGTCGAAAAGGAGAGCTCATGCTTACTGAATTATTGTTAAAGATCTGAGATTAAGTAACAAGCATTTTGAAATTCTTATCAAGAATTAATTGTATGTCGCAAATTTGTTGTTGAAAAGGGGAGCTCATGCTTATGGTATTATTGTTAAAGATCTGAGATTAAGTACACAAACATTTTGAAATTCTTATCAAGTATTAATTGTAGGTCGCAAGTTTGTTGTTGAAAAGGGGAGCTCATGTTTATTAATTATTGATAAAGATCTGAGATTAACTTTAGGATTGCGGGCTTACTTCGAATAACTACTTGAAACTGGTACTACTGTTTATATTCCCTAAGCTTCTTTCTTTATCAGACGAACCTGTAGGATTGAAGACTATTATATATATTTTTTTATAACGTAATTACGCTGTAAAGGCTTTTTATTCCCCCTTTACTCTCCCGTGTAACCCTCTCTTGGCGAGATAGTCGAATGAGGTCCGTTCCTCCGCTATTTTTAGGGTCGTCTACAAGGGACTCTGTAAATATCTGCCCTCAGAGTTAGTTGGCTGGTCGGGGCATGCAGGAAGGCAGACCATCTGTGTTGCGACTCAGGTACCTTTGCCCCGAATCACAACCATAATACCGATACATCAATATATCGTCCATGATGTACCATTAATTGACCCTGAAAAAACATTTCAATTTAAATTTCATTCAAAATCTCATTCAAAATTGAAAATGCATTTAGAAATGCATTCTCATATTATAACAAAATGCAATTTAGCATAAATTGCATTTTGTTATCAGACACACATTCCACTCACACAGTATGCATACTTACCTACATGCAGTGTCTTCTTACTTTTTTTCCGTATGCACACTGTACATACGTACATTACTTACTTAATCCGATCTAATTGTATGTACATACATACATACAATTATCACAATTATTGGCGCCCTCTTAAAATTAATATTTCAATACGGGCGCACAAGTGCATATCGGATTACAGTTTGCATAGATGCATATAGCTTGCATCAAAAGTTTTGTGCATTTTATCACGTACGATTTTTAACATCGTGAGAAAGCGATAAAAAGATAAAAAAAGCTTTTGCAAGATATCGTGGGTACCTGGGTGCAATTTGCCCAAACCTCGGGAAGTTTTCTTTTTTAAACCGTTAAGTAAAGATCTAACAGATAATCGTTCGGTAATTCTTCCTCAGTTGTGATCTTTTAAAAAATACGAATAGTTGCAAAAATAATTGATATAGTTTTAAAATATAACTGAAACTAGTTTTGATCTTTAAAAAAAATACGAATAGTTGCAAAAATAATTGATGTAGTTTTAAAATATAACTGAAACTAGTTGTGATCTTATTAAAAATAAGAATAGTTGTAAAAATAATCGATACAGTTATAAAATATAACTGAACCTGTGTAACTGAGAGATGTTTATTTCTACAAAACCTGTTATAAATAAAATAATTAACTACAGTGAAGAATTCTTGTTATCATTATTCGTCGCCTGGTATGAACATCCTAGCCAATCGCTTCTTCGTGGACGTTTCGGGAAGCACGAGCGGTAGGCTCAATATAACATTTTGGTGGCAGCGGTGTACCTACCCAACAAACCAGTGCCTGTGAAATATTAACTAAATCAAAATATCTAACAACAACAAAAATTTCTTTTTTAATAAAAAAGAAAAATATAATAATAAAAAAAAAAAACAAAAAAAATATTATCCCGGGTACTCTAAAAAAGAGTACTTAGAGGAAATCGAAAAAAAAAGTTTAAGCGCCATAGCGCTCACCGTAGGACCTTTCAGAGGCTTCATCCCTGCCTCAACAAGACGGTTCAGTGGCTCTAGAAGGAACACAACGAGAAATCGTCGCCCAGGACGTTTCATCATCATCCTTCTTCAGCACATTTAGAAACACCAACACTGCTCCCGCTATTGTTCATTTTCATCACCAACTCGTTCTACTATATCATTAGGAGAAAGGTGAAATACCCGCTATTGCAGCAATGCCTACTGGCTTGGATAAAGTTCAAGGTTATTTTTTTATATTAATTCATTCGACGCAATATTTTTTTTTTAACGCAACACATATTTTCCACCTAAAGGTGATTTTTTTTGAACTAGTGAATGTTTTTTCTTAAAAAAAAAATATAGAGTGCAAAAAATTTCTGTTTTTTATCTTTTCAAAAGAGAGAATGATAAAAGTTGTCTTTTATTAAATTAAAATCATTAAATCTTAATGCATACACGCTCTTCCTATAGAAGCGACCTCTGCGGCAAGACTTCGTGAGCTTGTTGGTCAGAGGACTTCGACAAAAATCTATATTCAATCCCCTACGATAGGACTTCGTGAGCCTATCGTTCAGGAGAAAGATATTGATTGGGGGAGCAATAAATTAAATCATATCGAAATTTGCACATCATCTAACACATATATGTAATTTGTTTTTATTTCCCTATTGTTATGTCACTAGCTGCTATTATTTTTACGCAGCTACCCACTTACATAATATTACACAAAATACATAAATACAGGGTGGGCCAAAAGTCACCATTGGGTTTAAAAATTTAATAACTTTTTCGTTTATATATTTTTTTTATTTATTTTTTTTAGATTATAAAATATACAAAATGGAAATTTTTTTACGCTAAGTATGGAAAATAGTGTCACTTAAATGACCGCCGTTATTAGCTTCGCAATGATGGGCTCTTTTTAGAGCATTTTCCATAACATCTTTCAACATTTGTGGCTGTAGCGCTCGAATTTCTGCAACAATGTTGGCCTTGAGTTCAAGGATTGTCTCGGGCTTGCTCACATATACTCGCTCCTTCAAATAACCCCAAAGAAAATAGTCGGGTGCTGACAAATCTGGCGAACGCGCTGGCCAATTAATTTCTGAATTTCTTGAAATTATTCGCTGTCCAAAAATTTGCCTTAAAAGTGCCATTGTGTCTCGGGCAGTGTGGGCAGTGGCTCCATCCTGCTGAAACCACATCTCAGGTCTGTTTTCAAGAGCAAAATTTTCTATCATAAACCGATACCGCTCTCCATTTACGGTTACAGCACTTCCATCTTCATTTTCGAGGAAGTAAGGCCCAATGATATTTTCAGATGTAATGCCACACCATACTGTACACCTAATGGGGTGCAATTGGCGTTGATGAATGGCTCTTGGATTTTCAGAACCCCAGAACCTACAGTTCTGCTTATTAACAAAGCCATTCAGATGAAAATGAGCTTCATCACTCATAATCAGATTTTCAATAAAGTTGATTTCATTTCTGTTGAAATTTAACTGCAAAATTTAGACGTTGTCGATGATCTGCGGGTTTCAATTCTTGCACCAATTGCACCATATATGGGAATAACAGTAAATCTTTTTTTAAAATGCGCCGTAGTGACGTACGAGACATCCCTAGCTGAGCAGAACGCCTTCTGGTAGATGTTTCTGGTGTTTCGTTAACACTTTGCTCTACACGTTCAATATTCTCCGCAGTGTGAATTATACGCGGTCTACCGGTTCGAGGCAAATCATTTACGGTGCCATGTTGGTGGTGACGATCATCTAAGCAACGAATCATGGCTTCAGAGGGCGAAATTCTGACGTTAAAATGGCGACGATATGCTCTTTGTGTTAAAATAATTGATCGCTGATTTAAGTAATAAAATTCTATTATTCTGGTTCTTTGTTCAGTTGTGAATCTCTCCATTTTTTATTCTCCAGATGTTATTTATATAATCTAAAAAAAAAAAATATATATATAAACGAAAAAGTTATTAAATTTTTAAACCCCATGGTGACTTTTGGCCCACCCTGTATATATTTCAACACACTCCCAATTTTAATCAAATTACATAGTACCTTTTTTTTTTTTTGAATAGATATGGAAATTAGTTTATTTTTGTAAAAAAAAACAAGGGAAAATTTATTTAAATAGAAATTTCTCCTAGTCACAAATCCCACAATAGTTTCCTTACGTGCATTTTTCCTATACATTTAATTACATTTTATTTCCAATGTTTGATTTCTTCCCTAATTTTAACAGAAATAATTACGATAAAAATCAAAAACTTAATAACAATTTTTCTCTTCATATTAATATTCCTAACAATTTTTTATATATTTTCCTCTCTCTTATCTCTCCTTTCTCCTCTCTGTTTCACATTAATTTACCACGCCTTATAAATTTGCAAAATGAAAACAAATTTACCCCAATTTGAATCCTATTCAACCCAAACATGACTGAAGAAAACAAATCTTTTGATGAGCTCTGCTTGTCACAAGTCCCAAAAATGTCAGAAATTAGACAAATTCTGGCCGATTATCACAGAGCGAATAAAACTAAAAGGACTTCAAATATTTCTTCTGGAAAACTCCAACAGTTGGAAGAACTATTGGCTTCATTTGAAAAAATTGAAACCCTGATTCAGGATCATGATGAATTCGATGAAACTCATGATTATTTCAAACAGTCATGCTATGACAAAACAGAGAACTGGTATAATCTTACCAAGGTAACTCTATCTGATAGGCTGAAGTCCATATCGATCCACACAGAGCGCACAAATAACCCCTTTTACATTCCACCCCCCAAGACTTCGCAGAAAACAACTGCAGCTGATACCCAAGACAATACAGACAAAGATCAGTCAAATACTATACGGTTCAGGCTGCAGGATCACAGGCAAAAGCCTATATCATGAATTATACAATCGATCAATTTTAATTCATTATCGACTACAACCCAAACATATCTTACACAAAAGATCAATTCATTGCACAAATACTGGGATGATTTTTAGGCAACGCATAGTGAAATAATTTCATATACCGGCCCTAATGATTTGGAGCATGACTATTTCAAAAATGATGCTTACGCCGAGGTAGAAACATCATACACAGAGACGATAATTGCCCTTCAAGAGCAATTGGACTCCCGAATCCAAAACGTATCGAATAATACACATAACTTCACAGATCATCATCATAATGTCTCTTTTAGAGACCAATCTACCGTCATTCTATCAGAAGCTAGATCGTTAATCCCCAACTTTAATGAAAATTCCAAAAATCTTCACAAATTCATTTCAAGTTGTGATGATATATACGCGACGGTATCGACGGCGAACGAAAAGCACTCCCTGCTTAGTTTAATAAGGAGTAAACTATCCGCCAAAGCATATGATGTATTCAGGTACAACCAAATATCAGATTGGTTTGAATTAAAATCGCTATTGGCTCAAACTTTCGAAGTCAAAAGCCCTAGAGCCAGACTACAATCTCAATTGACTAACTCCAGACAAAGAAGAGAGGAAAGTGTAAAAGACGTTTTGCAGAGATTAAATACAACACTGTCCAAGCTAAATGAAGCAACACATTCCTATACAACGGACAAGGTGCTCATACGGTCTTTGTTAAAAGATAATGAGTGTCAAGCTGTGAGAGCAATTGAAGATCGGTTATCCAATCCACAATTACAGACCTTAGCAAAAGTGCATTCCGATAAATCCTTTTCTGCATTAAAATCACATATTTTAGATAATGCGTCACGTTTGGAGCTCAAGCAAGCTATCTTTCAAATGAATTTCAAGACAAATCCAGTCCCTTTCAGACAAAATTCGAGTCATAATTTACAATGCTTCAAATGTAATAGACTGGGGCATGCTGCATCAAGCTGCCCAGTCATACAACGCTCCACGCAAAAGTTCAACGCAGCTACAAAGCTAAACTCGCAATTGCAACGTACTCCAGATTTTAAGAATGCTACATCTCCGTCACAGGTACCATCTTGTCGATATTGCCATCGGATGGGCCATTCTATTGAAGAATGCAGGACAAGAGCTGCAAATAATTCCCGATTTAACGACAATCAAGGAAATCGGAATAATTTCAAAAAAGTAAACACAGCTCCGCAAACAAGCTCGGCTGATAGACAGCCACAAAACAGGAACTGGCAGCAGCCAGTATTCCGAGAAAGTAGAACTCCATCGCCGAGATATAATAATGCGTATATATCGGCAAGATCACCTTCTCCAAATAGGAAGAATAGTAGAACTGCATCGGCATCCAGGCAGGGAAACTGGATGCAGCGGGGGGTCAATTTCGGCAACCCCTCGCATATACAAACAAAAGCACAAATTCACAGGATTCCCGAGATAATATCGACAAAGGCAACAACAAATTAATTCGTATCCCCGTCCAATTAATAAAAATTCACTAACACTTTCTTTGCCTGTCGACATCTGCTCTGCTCCAAAACTTACATTTTTGATTGATACTGGAGCAGAGATCAGCCTAATTAAACTCCATCCATTGAAGCCAGATAGCATCTGCTACAGAGATGCTGTCTGCAATATAAATACTTTGTTTACAGAGTCCACTTCTACGGAAGGGCTCATCTTTGCTAAATTGAATTTAGAATCTTATCTTCGAATAATAATAACTCCTTCCTAGAACACCCATTTCAAATTGTGGGAAATAGCTCCATCCTCTCATACGATGGCCTACTTGGTCATGACTTTTTATCTCGATACAATGCTAGTATCAATTACAAAAATAAATATATTTCTTTAAAAATAAACGATCCAAATGAATCTTATCCTTATGAAGAATATTACACTAACTACCCATACGTTTATTTGAAAAGCGAAGACCCAGAAAAGAGGTCTCAAACAACGAGTCTGTTATACACAAGGATAACAGTCTCCAATAAAGATATTAATACAAATCTATCTCCATCATTTTCTTTTTTCTCTTCTTTTTCGTTTCTCTTTTTCTGTTCAATTTTATTTCTAGTCTGTATTTTTGTATTATGTGCCTATTTTTAATTTATTTAAATGGGATCATTCTATGTTGTACATTTTCTTTTTGTTTTAATTTTGTAGTAATCAACTATTTGATGAAATTTGTAGAAATAAATAAATTGCTTCGAAAAGCAATGCAAATCGATCGCCAACAAATGCTTCACAAGAAATGAAGCCTAAAGGTAAAAATATATCTCCATGTACAGCCGCGCAAAAGGCTGCAACTAGTAAAATTCTATCTCCTTCATCAATAGATTCACAAAAAGTGAATTCCAAGGTAAAATCAAATTCTATCGAGTCGAAATCATCGAATAACTCCCTCAAAATTCCACAAAAGTTGGAATCATATCTCCTTCCTACTAATCATCCGAAAGAATCGGATCACTTAAAAAACGTCAAAACTCCGGCTCGATTAGAGTTCATCATTGAAATTCCAACTACTTCTATTCAACATCAATCGGTCTGTTTCAAGAAGGAAATAAGGCCAGGTTTGGTTCTTGGAAATTCGATAGTCGAACCAGTTAACGCTATGGCAAAAGTCATAATCCTCCACACAAAAGAGGAGGACGCCGATCTGGGCCCTTACGAGGTGAACCCCAAGACTTGGACGACTTTGTGGTTATCTCCACAGACTCTGAAAGAGATCCAATTAAGGGCAGAATAAATAAACTGCAAAACCTTATCAAATTGGATCACTGTAATTCAGAGGAGTCTGAGAGTATTCGCAATATCTGTAAGGAATTCAACGATCTCTTCTTTATAGAAGGAATTTCCTATCTTATACAGATGCGATTACCCACAAAGTTGAAACCCTCCAAGACAAGCCACCCATTTGCACAAAGCCTTATCGACTTCCCGAAGAAAGCCGAACTGAAATAAACCGGCAAATACAAGAAATGCTTGAGTCAGACATCATCACACCTTCACATAGTCCCTGGAATTCTCCCCTTCTTCTGGTTCCCAAGAAACCAGATGAGAATGGAAACAAAAAGTGGCGAGTAGTGGTAGATTTTCGTCCTATTAACGACATTACTATTGGCGATGCGTACCCACTGCCTAATATCACTGATATATTATACCAGTTGGGGAAGCCAAAATATTTTACCACGCTCGACTTAGCCAGTGGATTTCACCAGATAAAAATGGACTCGAAGGACAGGGAGAAAACTGCCTTTAGCACACCCTATGGCCACTACGAATACAATCGTATGCCATTTGGTTTAAAAGGAGCCCCGCTACTTTTCCACGAGGCATGAACAATGTTCTATCTGGACTTCAAGGCATCTATTGCTTCTTATACATGGACGATATTGTAGTCCATAGATACAATCTCAAAGATCATAATACAAGACTCACAGCGGTATTTAGCCGTCGCCGCTATTTTAATTTGAAACTCCAACCCGACAAGTGCCATTTCCTAAGAAAGGAAATTATGTATTTAGGGCACATAATTACAGAAAATGGAGTCAAACCAGACCCTGCAAAAATAAAATCAGTTCAGTCATATTCCAGACCCATGAAGGAAAAAGATATCAAAGCCTTCCTTGGTTTCGTCGGCTACTATCGCCGCTTCATTCCAAATTTTTCGAAGATAGCCAAACCACTCAAAAATCTTTTGAAACAAGATACGCCTTTCAAGTTCGACGCAATCTGCGACGACGCATTTTGCGAATTACGCAATAAACTTATTTCAGCACCAATTCCATCATATCCCGATTTTGACAAAGAATTGTTTGTCACCTCCAATGCCAGTGACTACGTCATTGGAGCAGTTCTATCTCAATTTGATGATCAAGGAGATCATCCAATCGCCTATGTGAGCCGAGTTCTCAATGGTGCAGAGACTCGTTACTCAACAATAGAAAAGGAGCTCTTAGCTATCGTTTTCGCGGTTGAACAATTCAGACCATACGTATATTGCAGACAGTTTACAATTATAACTGACCATAAACCATTAGTATGGCTCATGAATCTGAAAGATCACTCCTCAAGACTAATGAGATGGAGAATACGTCTTGAAGAATATGACTACAAAATAGTCCATAAGTCAGGTACGCTAACACAAATGCAGACGCTCTCAGGAGAGCTAATCCAGATAGTAGCGAACATTTCGTAGAACCTACCACCTGCGTAAATGTGGTAACAAGGAATCAAGCTAGAGCTCAGGCAAATCCGAACATTCCCGACACGAGTATTATTACTCCAAACCCAGCTCCATCGTCATCAAACAATTCCTCAATCATAATAACTGAGACTAATTTTCCTCTTTTACTGATTAAAAATGCGAATCCTAAATTTTTCATCTTGCCAATGCAAGATACAGAGCTTGAAAGAGTGTTGGATTCGAAACTAAAATTTTCATATAAATCCCCACTTTCAGAAACTGAACTGAACTTCTTCAAGAAAAAAGACTCCACAATAATTATATCAAAAACTAATTTACCTTGTCGATCCCAAAGAGATAGATCAGACCTCGAAAAGATTTTAACTGAGATCTGCTCATATACAGAATGCAAATCAGTTAAAACGAATAAATATCTCCTTCTCCATATTAGATCCACAGAATCTAATAATTATTAAAAATTATTAAAAACATTTTTACCCAGATCTTCGCTAATAAACAAATAAACATCAAACTCCATCTAGATTCGATTACATATTTATCCGACATTAATGACATCGAACAAGTTTTAAAAGATTTTCATTCACTACCGACGGGAGGCCATCAAGGAGTTTCCCGTACTATTAGAAGAATAAAAAAACAGTTTTACTGGCCTGGCATGTCAGACGACATCGTAAAGCATGTAAGGAAATGTAGACTTTGTCAGGTGAACAAAGTATCCAGAAACCCAAAAATTCCTATGAAAATCTCAAGCATTAGCTCCAAACCTTTCGGAAGAGATGTTGTAGGACCTCTCCCAATTTCTCATTCTGGAAACAAATACATCCTTACATTTCAAGACGACCTTTCAAAATTTTCTGAGGCTATTCCCATAGTCGACACCAAGTCTAAGACATTAGCGGAAGCCTTCACGACAACGATAGTTTGTCGACATGGTATTCCAGAAAGTATCCTCACAGATCAGGGTTCTAACCTCATAAGTGGCATGTTCGCTGAGGTATCTAAATTTTTGAGAATAAAGCGACGTAAAACTACTCCGTATCACCCTCAAACGAATGGTGCACTGGAAAGAAGTCACAGAACCTTAGCAGAATATCTCCGATCTTATGTAGCAAAAGATCCACAAGACTGGGATACATGGATTCCTTATGCCATGTTTGTGTACAATACCACCCCACATTCGAGTACTAATTATACTCCTCGCAAACTCCTTTACGGATTCCCAGCCGAAATTCCAAACAATTTGAAATCTTCTCCAACAACCGTTTGCTATAATTACGATAATTATGAAAACGAGTTAAAACCGCGTCTACAGCATAGCTTCAAAATAGCTGAAGACATAGCCATGGCAAAATAAAGAAAAAGCAAAATTGCAATATGACAAAAGCTCCGTCCAAAAATCTTTTATGGTAGACGATAAAGTCCTACTTAAGAGCAGAGTTCGAGAGAACAAATTCTCACCACTATGGTCAGGTCCGTATGAGATAATGGAGATTAATTCCCCCGAAAATTCCACTATTAAAATCAATAATTAAACAAAAGAGTCCATAACAATGACCTAAAACTTTTCTCAGAGTAAAAACTTCATCATCTTCAAACATCATTGAGAAATATTCCTACCCCTGCACAAAGAACGCTTAACTTTAACATAACTCCAGCACCCAAAAAGAAAACGCCAGAGCACGTTTAACAAATTTAGCTTTAAACATTTCCAGTATAATATCAAATATGACGTCCTCCCCAATAGGATCGCATATAAAAATACATACTTTAAATATTACGAATAATATGGATCTAGATAAAATTCTAGAAGCCATTCGTTTCCAAAAAAATCAAGAATTAATTCCTTTAAATCCAATAAATAATCATCAAATTCACCACTATGCCATATCGTATGTGACTAATGTTTAATCATCTCTGTTGCCTGCGTATATATGTATATATTGAATACAGACCAAAAGTGCGTGAACCGAAAGAAATACTTTCTGCACACGAATTAGAAGAGGTACCTACCCCGGCACCAAGAAGAGAAGGATTTAAAATAACCCCTGCTCCCACCACATAAAAGACAGAAAATTTATAATATAATTTACATATATACTATTGATATACAGGGTGTTCCGTAAATGTCTTTAATCCTTTAAGGGGATGAAAGTAGAGGTCATTTGGGTCAAAAAAGTCTAGATACTTTTATATCGAACTCCGCTTGGTTTTCGAGTAAATCGATAATATCGATTTTCGAGATTTTGCATACCTTTTCAGAGAAATTTCGTTATAAGTTCTATTGTAATTAACGGATTGTGACGTTCAAACATTTATTTAAAAGAACACATATTGGCCTTTCTAAGAATGCATAATTAGTAACATAATAACACAAAAAACTTATATTGTTGCACCCATTTAAACTTTATTAATACATAAAGTAATTATGAAAAAATATTTCAAACAACATTTAACTTAAACCTATCTCCAGACGGGTGAAAGAGGGCGATGTATGGCGGACGATCCCGCATCAACATCAGGTAGGCAGAGCGACCATCCAATCAGCAGCCTGCGGGTCACTGCCCCAAATAGTTACTGGTTCCTTGCCAGGACATAGAAAGCGTAAAAAAATAGGTCCTGTCCAGCGCGACCATATGGATTCAACGTATATCCCACTAATGAATGCAGCGTAATATTGGGGAGCACTATATTACTCCCGAGATAAATTCAACACGAAAATCATTTTGGATGTGATCAAGCATACACAATTGCTCGTCATCCGCGACAAGTAAAAATGCATGCACAGCATTTTCTAATCTTAATATTAAAACGACAGCCAACAATCAATCAGTGCTACATATTTTTTATCTTGAAATTTCATTTTTTTCTCTTTCTCTTCCACTCTCTTCTAACGCCTATTTCTAATATTGTTCTACTGTTCAATCAGCGCATATTATCCAAAGAACATGATAAATTATAAAAAGTGCACCCAAACGAAAACATATAATAGAGATGTACAAGGAAATAATTGCGTGCGGAGCAGTGAGATGGTTTCGTTGATAAAAAGAAATATGCCGATCGCTCTTATGAATATAATAAATTAATGATAAACGACCATTTATGATAAATTTTAGCAACACACTATGTACGCAAACACTCTAACATCTCCTTCTTAGTTTAATTAGCCCTCATCAACTTCCTCATATAACCTTACTTTAAATATTATACAGAAAATCGATAATTTAGAATTTCCATTAAGTATTGCGGAAATACGTATAACTAAACGTTTTTTTTTATACCATAGTTAGTAGTTACATATCAAAGTCTACTTACCAAAAACCTATAAAACTTAAGTCATAAATTAGTTTTACAAGAAGAAGGTTTTCTTTTCAAAAAAAATAAAAACTTTCTTTTCCCATGGGGGAGGGATGTTGTGACTCAGGTACCTTTGCCCCGAATCACAACCATAATACCGATACATCAATATATCGTCCAATACGATATATTGATGTACCATTAATTGACCCTGAAAAAACATTTCAATTTAAATTTCATTCAAAATCTCATTCAAAATTTAAAATGCATTTAGAAATGCATTCCCATATTATAACAAAATGCAATTTAGCATAACTTGCATTTTGTTATCAGACACACATTCCACTCACACGGTATGCATACTTACCTACATACATACAGTGTCTTCTTCCTTTTTTTCCGTATGTACACTGTACATACGTACATTACTTACTTAATCCAATCTAATTGTATGTACATACATAGATACATACAATTATCATAATTATTCGCGCCCTCTTAAAATTAATTTTCAAAACGGGCGCACAAGTCAATATCGGATTACAGTTTGCATAGATGCATATCGCTTGCATCAGACTTTTGTGCATTTTAAAAAGATAAAAAATGCTTTTGCAAGATATCGTGGGTACCTGGGTGCAATTTGTCCAAACCTCGGGAAGTTTTCTTTTTTAAACCGTTAAGAAAAGATCTAACAGAAAATCGTTCGGTAATTCTTCCTCAGTTGTATACGGATAGTTGCAAAAATAATTGATGTAGTTTTAAAATATAACTGAAACTAGTTGTGATCTTTTAAAAAATACGAATAGTTGGAAAAATAATCGCTACAGTTATAAAATATAACGGAACCTGTGTAACTGTGAGAGGTTTCTTTCTACAAAACCTGTTATAAATAATATAATTAACTACAGTGAAGAAATCTTGTTATCATTATTCGTCGCCTGGTATGAACATCCTCGCCAATCGCTTCTTCGTGGACGTTTCGGGAAGCACGAGCGGTAGGCTCAATATAACATCTGCGCCTTCAATGTGGATGTAGGTAAGTGACGTAAAGGTCCCTTCAGGACTGAATGTGTGCCGTCGTTTTTGGTTAAAGGCACGAGATGTTTTTTTGTATATGGCAGGCGGCAGCGGCAGGCTTTCTTTTGGAACCTCCCCACACCACGGCCAATAGCCGAGGAGAACTAGCGTCCCGCCCGGCAGTCAACGCTGTCCGCCGAGTGATCTGTCAGCTCATGCTGGCAGTCTGGACTTCACGTCCAAGCCAATCACTCAACATAGTTCCATAACAAAAATGGCGCTCATCGTGGGGCCACCTCCGTTAGACTTCGGTGGTCTAAGTATGATGTTTACTGGAGACTGGGACTTAGAGTGAGATGGTCATTTGTCACTTTGCTAATTGACTGACCTCAAGTCTTATATCCAGTGGAAGTTATATTCAGAGCTGGGTCTAACTGGTTTTGTTGAGAATTTTTGTAGAGTAAAGTAATGTTTATGAAAGTTTTTGCTATTTTGATTTTTGAATTTTTGTATTAAAGTAAAGTAACGTAACATCTTTTTGAAAGTTTTGAAAGTTTTTGTGAAAGTTTGTAAGTTCGACTTTAGGTTTGACTTTGGTCAAGCCTCAAGTCTGAATAGTTGTAAGTTTTTTTGAAGTTTTTGAATCGATCTTTCCCGCTGGCCTTCTGCTATGGAAATAGTAGGTGGCCTCACAAATTTTCTGATTGTGTTCTCACGGAGACATGTCTCTGTTGGCCAACTGGCTGGACAGAGTCGTGAATTTGTGAGACGACTTTTTGGCTTTCAGCTAACTAGTTGACCAGATTCATGACTCTGCCCAGTTGGAAGGTTAGCTAGACATGACAATAAGGTGAAGAGGAAGGAAAAAGTTGTTGGAGGATGGAAGTGATGCTGGAGACCTTCAGTAATCAGGAGTTGGCATACTGCTAACTGCCTGGCTGAAGAAACTCTAGTATCATTTTCAGTCTCTAGCTTCTCCAACGCGACTCTTCCCAGATTTCTGTACCCAAGTTTTTCATGCACGCATTCATGTCGCTTGCTTACATCATTAGTTCTGACCTGATTAGAGAGAGTGGCCTAGAGACTTTTATGTTTGGTGAGTTAGCTCCTGGAGAGTGAGGGAGAAATGTTATGAATTTCTTTCTTGTGGATTTTTTTTGAACGTCTGAGCTAAGATTTTTGTAGTTTTTCAAATACAGTTAGCACTTATATCTTTTTGTCTGCGCGACTGTGGTAGTACCAGTAGGCAATTCTGAGGTTAGAGTACTCCCAGTCTTGAAATTTCGTATCTCTTTAAAAACATTTGAAACTTTGGTAACTACGACTAGAATTCCCCCAGACTTTTGGTGATTTTTGAATTTTTTTTGCTCGAACTCTTGGAAATTTTTTTTTTGAAATTTTAAATTGATCTGTCTGGTATCTCGATTTTAGTTGAAAGCTTTGTTATTTTCTCCGGTCCTTTGGTGATATTTTCTGGAAATTTTAGTATCTTTTCCAAATTTTTGGAATTATTTTAACCTGACACTTCAGTTGTCTCGAGTACGGCTTGGACAACACTTGTCCTTTCCTTGCCCGGACCGCATAAACTTTTTATAAGTGTTTAGTTTATCTAGCCTGTATTCCTGGGTTATTTTGGAACATATTGTTTTTACGACTGATCAGATGAGATTATACAATAACAACAGCGCGAACACCACCGCAAGCAACTGGTGTACCGATACCGTTGCCAGACCAGTGCTCCATCTCCCAGGAGGGCGACTGGTCAGGACCGAGGAAGCCAGTAAAGACGATCTGTGGACATGTGTTCCACAAAGCATGTCTGAAAACGTGGATTGGACAGCAGTCAAACAGCCCGAACTGCAGATTCTATCTCACTCCATACGATTTTACTGATTACACAGCTGCGGTCTCGAAGAGGACTCACATGAAGCCTGTAAGTCAGGAGCCACAATCTACGAGTCGATCAGTGAACCGCGAATATCTGTCTCCAGATTTACAGAATGTGCACTCTATGACCTTTTCTCAGCCGAATTCCAGAGTGAACAGCCCGCTCCCTACTGCTCAGGGTCAGAGCTCAGCAGTGACCGAAGCCTTGCTGGCAGGTCAGCATATACAGCTGTAGGAGTATCTAAAGACAGCTCTGTTAGCTGAATGGGGAGTACCAAAGGATGACCTCAAGGTCAAAGTCCAACTGATGCTGAGGAAACTGAATGCAGGGGAGTCATTTGCTATGTACCATCAACACCTGGTGCATCTCCGCGTCCAACTGCAAAGTCCTTTGGCAGAAGTCGAATTTCTAGAAAAAGTTAAGCCTAACCTATTGCCGGAGATCCACAATAAAATCTGTTTACATCCCACTAACACCATACACCAACTACGGAGTCTTGTGACTCAAATACAGGCTACACAGCAGTGAATCGCGACAGCGTGCAGCTGGAATGCCTATCACAGCCCAAGACTCAGCGAGGTGGATGAGTGCCATCTGACAGATGTGGAACAGCATAGGTCAATCGAAAACAGTGAGGAAGCCACAACAGTATCTGCTCTTACAGCACCTACTAACGTTATCTCTTGGTACTGTGACCAGCCCGGTCACTTTTACCAAGACTGCCGGCAGGAAAGACAAGTCCTGTGCTGCTATGGGTACGGACGCAAAAAGGTCTTCAAGCCCGACTGCAGCCATTGTCAACAGAAAAACCTGAGACGGGTCGGGAATACCACCACCCTTTCTCGACCAGTGTCAACGTCACGCGCACAAACTGCAATGAACACTCCAGTTCAAGTCTTGAACAAGGAAGAAGGTCCGCTCCATTAACAGACTTTAACGATACCGCTGAATTGTCCACTGATATATTCAGTGACTGTGATGATATCAGCAAACCACCTGATGGTACAAATATTTCACTGATAGAGACGGAGAACCCGATAGACTTCTCCGCAGATCTTCAAGCTCCCATTTCCACTTCTGGGGAGCTCATGACACTATTAGACACATCTTTGGAAGAGTCTTTAATTTTCGATGTCCCGATAACGGCGCCAGCACCTTTACCTGACAAGGTTACTGAGCATGAGATTTGGTCTCCTGGCATTTCTGTACAGAGACGGCCACCAAGCTCTGTTATGACGTGTGGGCGTGAGCCTGTTTCACATCCGCTGACGCCGTATCATATGCGTCTGCAGAATTATAATGCAGTAAGGGACCGAATCTTCTCCTCAGTGGCAGAGTTAGCTGACATTATGTATCCTGACCTGGATATTAGACCAAGAAAGAAAAGATCTACCGTTCGTTGGCGGGAATACTGTCGACGGATGAGACAGAAAAAAAAACTGGCACAGATTTCCGTATCGATGCCAGACGACATGCGACCGTATTGTGAAGAAAGACTACTCGGGCGAACTGATACTGGATTACTTGATAGTGGTGCCACTGTCAGTATTCTAAGCCAGGGAGCTGTAGAGAAGCTTGCGGAAGGAGAGGTTGAATGGAAGAGGTATCAGACACAGGTACAAGTAGCGAATGGTGCCGTGACGACTGTTCACGGTCATGTGAACTTGGACATCACTTTCAAAAACGTGCGTTTTTACGTGGTTCCTGAGCTCACACAGGCACCATATCTAGGAATAGACTTCTGGCGTCTATTTGGGTTGGCTCCAGATGGCCTAGGTATAGTTGCAGAAGTAACACCAAGTTTACTAGCTACTCCTGCCACCGGCTGCCATGCTCTTTCCGGTATACATCGACAGCGTTTAGAAGCTACTAAACAGCTTTTCCCGTCCTTCGCCTCTTTAGGCTTAGGACAAACATCTCTTGTCAGTCACAGGATTGAAACGAATGACCCGACTCCGATAAAACAGAGGTTTTATCCGATTTCACGGCGGTACAGAGTTTGGTGGATGCGGAATTGCGACGAATGCTATCATTGGGAGTGATAGAGGAGAGCCGGAGTCTTTGGAGCTCTCCAGTTGTACTAGTGTGAAGCCTGGGAAGGTTCGGCTTTGTTTTGACGCCAGGAAGGTCAACTGCGTTACGAAGAAGGACGCCTATCCGCTGCCGCAGATAGATGCGCTTCTGAGTCGATTTCCTCCGGCAAACTATATTACAAAGCTGGACCTGAAAGACGCATTCTGGAAGATCCCACTAGACTCTGATTCTAGAGAGAAGACCGCGTTTACAGTACCTGGTCAACCTCTCTATCAGTACACCGTGAAGCCATTCGGCTCCACAAACTATGTGCCGCCTCATGGATAAAGTCAGTCCTCTCGATCTTCGTGAAAATGTTCTCGCCTACTTGGTCGATTTGCTGATTCTGTCATCAGACTATGACTCTCATCTCTAATTGCTGTCCCGTGTAGCGGATTATTTGAGGAAAGCTGGCCTCACTGTCAACGTTGAGAAGAGTAAGTTTTGCATTAAGGAGACTAAATACTTACGTTTTATAGTCGGGAAAAGAGGAATCAGGACTGACCCAGATAAGATCTCAGCCATAGTTGACTATCCGTCACCTAAAACTGTTCGGCAAGACCGACGCCTGCTAAGTATGGCGGGATGGTATAGACGGTTCATCCCGAACTATGCTGATTGAAGTGCCTCCATAACTGACACCTTGAAGAACCCTAGTCACCTGAAGCCCAGACGTCTTTTGATTTGTTGAAACAAAAACTTACCTCTGCTCCGTTGTTAGTGTGGCCAGAATTCACTAAGCCGTTCATCACACAGTGCGATGCGCGCCAACAAGCTATTGGTGGAGTGCTGCTTCAACTAGATGACGATGGCCACGAGAAGCCAATAACCTACGTCTCGAAAAAGTTGAACTCAGCGCAACGAAATTACACCGTCACAGAGCAAGAATGTTTAGCTGCAATCTTAAGTGTACAGAAGTTCCGGCCCTTTATAGGACTTATGCCGTTTAAGATAGTGACTGATCATGCGAGCTTGAAATGGGTGATGTCTCAAAAGGACCTCAGCGGTAGGCTTGCTGGGTGGAGTTTGAAGCTTCAGGGTTTCGACTTCACCATTGAGCACCGAAAAGGAAGCCTGAATGTCGTCCCTGATGCGCTGTCACGCATTCATTGTGACAGATTGTCCACACCTGAAGATCTTGGCCCAGAGGTTGACCTTAGTATGCCATATTTCAACTTGTTGGAATATGAAGAACTGAGGCATTGAGTTAGAACGACTTCTGGCAAACTACCAGATGTTTGCGTCAGGGATGGCTTCGCTTACATTCGGACTGTTCCAAGAAGAGGGGATCCGATTCAGGAAGAAGAAGCTTGGAAGCTTTGGATTCCACGGGGGCTTGTCTCCGACGTTATTTCGAGCGCGCATGATCCGCCGCTGACTTCTCACGGAGGTATAGGGAACACTGGCCACGAATGACAGTTGATGTCAGAAACTACGTAGGCGCCTGTGACGTGTGTAAAGAGATCAAAGCCCCCAATACCATTCTTAGACCACCTATGGGAGTCCAGTCTGTGACAGAAGGACCCAGGCAAAAGTTGTACATCGATTTCCTAGGTCCATATCCTCGGTCAGTGAAAGGAAATGTCTGCATCTTAATAGTTCTTGACCACTTTTCAAAGTTCCCGATTCTCAAACCTATAAGAAAAGCATCCACACTCAATGTGTGCCAGTTCATCGAAACGGAAGTGTTCCATGTATTCGGAGTCCCGGAATTGATAGTCTCTGACAATGGAGTCCAGTTTTGATCGGCTCAGTTTACCAGATTACTGGACAAATATGGGGTGCAATGTATTGGCGTATTGACCCTGAAAATCAAAAATATTTTAATTTAATTACAATTTTAAATGCATTTAAAAATGCGTTTCCATACTGAAACAAAATGCAATTTAGCATAAATTGCATTTTGTTACCAGTCATACATTCCGTTCACACGGCATACATATCTGCATACAGCTTGTCTGCTAAATTATCTGCATGTACTATACATACATACAGTTTCTTTTTCCTAAATTCATAAAAACTTAATCGTATGTTCATACATACACATAGTTATTCTCATCACCTAATAATATTACTGTTTCGACACAAGTGCATATCAGATTTCATGCATATGCACTGTGCCTAAAATTTTTGTACATTCCCACGTACGATTTTTCACGTCGTGGGAAAGTAAAGAAAAGAAAAAAGAAGCGTTCATGGGCACCTGGGGGCAGCTAGCCCGAACCTCGGGGAGTTGTTTTTTTCACCCGTCGAGGAGTAGTCATTCTCTACAAATTGTAACATTGTATTTAAAAATCGCCTCGCGAAATTCAAATTGCTTCCTAAATAGTTTTCAATTTTTTCAAGTGATAGTTTTGTAAATGATCAAATAAATTTAGTAGTGAGAAGTTTTGTAAACGATAAAATAATTTTCGTAATTTTCAAGTGATACTTTTGTGAATTGTAACGTTCTTTAAAACCGCCCCGCTAATGTAAATACTTTTATGTTTTTCAAAGTTTTTAACAAATAAAATAGTGAGATACTTGATTTACATTTTTGTTTTGTGCTCTAATTTCCCCTCCGATTAATTCTTCCTGGGCGAGCCAGGAAGCACGAGAGATCGGTTATACAACATATTGTCAGGGATTAGAGCATACATGCGGAAGGAACATACGAAGTGGGATGAGAAACTGAGCCAAATAGCTAGTTCCCTCAGGAGCTCTTGCCACCAAGCCACTGGTTTCTCTCCCTACCGAACACTTTTCGGTCAGCAAATGATTGAACATGGCACCTCCTATTTCATCTTGAGGAGCCATGGGACTCTTAACAAGCCTCTGAGAGTAGATGCTGAAGACAAACTGAGATTGAACCATGCGAGAGTGCAGGAAAATTTACACAATGCGTTCGAACAGGGTTCAAAAGCCTATAATCTCAGGGCGAAGCCTGTTAATTTCAGAGTGGGTCAAGAGGTATTCAGACGGAATTTTGCCCAAAGCAACTTCCAACAGAAGACTAGTGCTAAACTGGGACGAATTTGTCAAGTGTCGGGTTAGAGCCAAGAAAGGAAACGCCTTATACGAGCTTGAGGATCTGCAGGGGAAACGGTCTATCACGCCAAAGACATCAGGCAGTGATATCCATTTTAGAAGCGTCATCTATCTACTGTCACGTTTATTCCTGGTAGCCCTAAGAAGGCATCCAGACAGCTTCACTGGTAAACTATAGGATATCGGGAAGCCCTCGTATTGCCCCGTCAATGGTGGGTGATATACCAGTTGGAATTCAACCTCGTCAACACACCTCTACCTCTTATGAGTAGATAAACTTTTTATAGTCCCTTCCGGATCGGCCTAATTAGGAGGATTTGTCTTTGTCTGTCCGTCTACAACGTTTCGTTAATCGGCCCCCGTCGGACATGGTAGTACCAAATCTAGATCCTGGTAGCCCTAAGAAGGCATCCAGCCAGCTTCACTGGTAAACTTTAGGATATCGCGAAGACCTCCTATTGCCCCATCAATGGTGGGTTATATACCTGTTGGAATTCAACCCTGTATATGGTCTTTATTAATTTAAGGAATGAAATCGATGCGTCAGCTGTCGAGCAACTCCAACTGTCATAATCGATTCGGAATACCCGTCTAAACCGAGTAATGAGTGGGCCGTGGGTCGAGTCACACATTGGGTGCCCGCAGCGATGAGGCCTATGTTTAAAACCAGCCAGCTCAGTCGACCATTTTCCAGAGCCGTCTGGACCACAGGTGGTCTAGACTACCCTGCCCTGTTATGGCCGTAGCATACTGCAGGCAGCAATATGCTACCCGACGGCTAGCAGTAGCACCTAGCGTGAGCACACGACGAACGTGCGGTTGTCGAGACTCCACCACACCTTTCAAGTCTGACGGGGACGAGTGTCGACAGAAATAGTTGAAAAAAGATAAGAAGAAGAACGGCTGAAAGGGCTGTAAGGAAAGAAAGGAAAAAAGCTTTTTTTTACTGCTAGGAAGTGGAGCGACGTCCGATTTTTTTGGGGTGTCGAAAAGAAATCGAGCGAGAATTGACAAATCGGTACTACAAGTGGATTAATTGAAAGAAACAACGCCAGCAGATAATCTATACAATACATAACAGCACAAATTTTCGTCAGGCATATAATTTTTGTTGGGATAATTAAATCGCGAAAAGTGCGAGCCCCCATTTACCATAAGGACGGCATGTCCGCGTTTTCCTGGATGTCACAAGGAAGCAATATCGCCAAAGCAGAAGGATTTACTTCCAGACCAAATTAAACCGAAATTTCTTCAAGCTATTTGGCTTACATTTTTTAGTTCTCAGGGAGTTACGGCGACGATCCTGTGTTCAATACTGCTGATACAGAGCATTAGTAGTTCTTGAGATGCATACAGCTGCTTTCTGTAGAAATCCTGACAGAGACAACGAATGAATCTCGTAAAACAATATTCAATCATTAACCTATCCAGATCGAGGTATCATACTGATGAATTTCGGGGATACGATGGGGCTCCGTGCTTACAGAGCTGATTCTGTGCTTCCTTCGACCTCGTGATATTTGATTAAGGGGCCGTGGAGAAGGTATTGCTGGATTTAAATATGAAAAAAAAACTTTATTGTTCAGCTTACTTTGATTTAAGATACTTTATTTTCAACGATGTAACTGGACTGTATGATACAAATAAATTGCAATATAGAAAAGTTTTGTAAATTTAATGTTCACGTTCGTTCTCCACGGCTGTCGAAAGTAGA
The DNA here is from genome assembly GCA_963930735.1 of Dioctria linearis. NCBI lineage: Eukaryota > Metazoa > Arthropoda > Insecta > Diptera > Asilidae > Dioctria > Dioctria linearis. The sequence continues at coordinate 133,608,082 of OZ005742.1, read as the reverse complement.
AGGAGGAAGATGGCGATAGCGGCAAAACTCGTGCGTATGACAAATGGACCGAAATTAGTTGCATTTAAGCTCCTGGCGCCAAATACGATACAAGTGGACAGTAGACTGCAGGGTGCTTATACATTGCTGAAACTCCAACATCCTCCCCGCCTTGAAAGCTTCTGATTTCAACGTGTTGATGCTCGCCTTCTTCTGCTGTCAATGCTAGAGGTGAATCCGAAGGTAAGGGGATTAACTTATGGGAGGGGGGCAAAGAAATAGGAAAATAAGACGGGAAATTCATTGAATGCATTTTTTTTACTACACTGTAGCGTATACCCCCTACGCTACTTTTGTTTGGCTTCTCTACGTCTGTAGAGAAACGCCCATGATTTCCCAGAGGTACCTAGAAAGGGGATAAAACTGAGTCATTTCCGAGAAGTAGCCCTATGCTCCTTCTCCGTATTACAAATTCCTGAAAAGGGGTAAAAATTTAAATATTTCCGAGAAGTAGCCCTATGCTACTTCTCCACATTACAAATTCCTGAAAAAGAAAAATTCAAATATTTTCTAGAAGTAGCCCTATGCTACTTCTCCACATTACAAATTCCTGAAAAAGATAAAATTTAAATATTTTCGAGAAGTAGCCCTATGCTACTTCTCCATATTACAAAAACCCTGAAAAGAAGAAAAAACGTAAAACCTGAAGGGAAAGCAACAACAAGTAAAATATTTTAAATGAAAAAAAAAATCAATTTGTGCAAAATGCACACAAATTATAATTTTTCTACATACAACTTACCGCTAGCCAGCCAACATTCCAGGCACGCAACTGTAATGCGCCTAGCTGTAAAGCATCACGCGATATCTTCACGCAATGCATTACAGTCAGCCCGCCCGAAAGAAATTCCAGAAAAGTTGTCGCCGACAGCAAGATTCGAGATTTGTGCGAAGAAAAGTGCTCGTCTGTCGGTTGGTTGAACGGGGGAATGGCTATAATGTAGGCAGACAGCGGCCAATCGATTTTGAACAAGCGACGTGTTAAGGCAGCTGCTTGCGCGAGTTAGTGCTGAAAAATTAAAAGAAATTAGTTTTTGTAAATTACCTGCGACTTAGTGCTGAAAAATTAAAAGAAATTAGTTTTTGTAAATTACCTTAGACTTGGTGCTGAAAAATATAAAAGAAATCAGTTTTTGTAAATTACCTGTGACTTGGTGCTGAAAAACATAAAAGAAATCAGTTTTGTTGTAAATTACCTGCGACTTAGTGCTGAAAAAAATCAAAAGAAATTAGTTTGATAAATTACCTGCTGACGTCGTAACAGCACTATTTACCTGAAAAGTGATATATTAGTTATATTACTGATAAGAATTATTTTGATAATTACCTGCTGATTGCAGAGACGTCGCGTCGTAACAGCACTATTTACCTGAAAAGTGAAATATTAGTTATATTAGTGAAAAGAATTATTTTTGATAATTACCTGTTGATTGCAAAGACGTCGTAACAGCACTATTTACCTGAAAAATGAAATATTAGTTATATTAGTGATAAGAATTATTTTTGATAATTACCTGCTGATTGCAGAGACTCCATAACCACATTATTTACCTGAAAAGAAATGGGTTATTGGTTCTATTATTGATAGATATTATTTTTGATAAATTACCTGCGGATTACAGAGACGTCGTAACAGCACTATTTACCTGAAAAGTGAAATATTAGTTATATTAGTGACAAGAATTATTTTTGATAATTACCTGCTGATTGCAAAGACGTCGTAACAGCACTATTTACCTGAAAAGTGAAATATTAGTTATATTAGTGATAAGAATTATTTTTGATAATTACCTGCTGATTGCAGAGACTCCATAACCACATTATTTACCTGAAAAAATTGGGTTATTGGTTCTATTATTGATAGATATTATTTTTGATAAATTACCTGCGGATTACAGAGACGTCGTAACAGCACTATTTACCTGAAAAGTAAAATTTTATTTATATTAGTGATAAGAATTATTTTTGATAATTACCTGCTGATTGCAAAGACGTCGTAACAGCACTATTTACTTGAAAAATGAAATATTAGTTATATTAGTGATAAGAATTATTTTTGATAATTACCTGCTGATTGCAGAGACTCCATAACCACATTATTTACCTGAAAAGAAATGGGCTATTGGTTCTATTATTGATAGATATTATTTTTGATAAATTACCTGCGGATTACAGAGACGTCGTAACAGCACTATTTACCTGAAAAGTGAAATATTGGTTATATTAGTGACAAGAATTATTTTTGATAATTACCTGCTGATTGCAAAGACGTCGTAACAGCACTATTTACCTGAAAAGTGAAATATTAGTTATATTAGTGACAAGAATTATTTTTGATAATTACCTGCTGATTGCAAAGACGTCGTAACAGCACTATTTACCTGAAAAGTGAAATATTAGTTATATTAGTGATAAGAATTATTTTTGATAAATTACCTGCTGATCGCAGAGACTCCATAACCACAATATCTACCTGAAAAGTGGGACTTAATTATATTAGTGAAAGAAATTATTTTGATAATTACCTGCTGATTGCAGAGACATCGTAACAGCGTTATTTACCGGAAAAGTGGACTATTAGTATATTAGTGAAAGAAATTATTTTGGATAATTACCTGCTGGTTGTAGAGACATCGTAACAGCGTTATTTGTCTGAAAAGGGGACTATTAGCGTATTAGTGATAGAAATTATTTTATTAATTATCTGCTGATTGCAGAGACATCGTAACAGCATTATTACCTAAAAAGTGGGATATCAGTGATATTAGTGATAAAGATTATTGTTTGTTTTGATAAAGTGCCTGTGATTGCAGAGCCCCATAACCGCATTAGTTACCTGGAAAGTGGATTATTAGTTATATTAGCGAAAAACAATTTTTTTTCTAAATTACCTGCTGATTGCAGAGATACCATCACCGCATTATTTACCTGAAAAGTGGACTATTAGTTATATGGTGATAAAAAAGAAATAAAAAATATTTTTGATAAATTACCTGCTGATTACAGACACGCCATTGCAGTATCGCTGACCTTAATGTGTAAAGGATTGGTTCTCATGCTATTTACCCCATTGGGCTTTCCGATTTAGTGGCCCCAGCATTAACGTTATAAACTGTATATGTACCAGATTTGCTAAGTATAAAAAAAAAGAGGTCAATGTACCCAATGGAAAAAAAAGAGGTCAATGTACCCAATGATATACAAATAAAAAAGAGGTCAATGTACCCAAACTATCGACGAAATTTCTTAGCTGGAGAAAGGCGTAAGAGGGTGCACGCTATCAACAGTGTTCCAGTTTAGCGAGGGATTCGTTTTGGCTACGAACGCATAGCATCCAGGTGTCGTATGTAGTTTAGTTCAGTATTGATTTTTTTTTGTTCTTGTATTTGCATTCATGATCACATTTGACTTCTATATATATGTATTTTTTTGTTTATTATATTCATACCTATATACATTAGTTCTAGAACAGCTAGTAGGGTCTAGGTCTAGAATAAGGTTGTTAGCAACTAGCTTTCATTGTAAAGCCCAATGAGGTGAACTACCTGCTACGGGATTAATTGTTAGAGCATTAAAAGAACAAGGGCCATAAGCTCGAATACATATACGTAAAAAGAAAGTGGAACTTTTTTTTTGTTTGTTTGTTCCCGCCTTCTACTTTATATATCTTCCTTTTTTTTATCTCCGTCATACACGGTGAACACGTAGAAACGTCTTGCTGCTGTGTTTTTTTTTTTGTGTTCTTTTGGTGCGGATCTCACGTAGAACTCTATTGAAATGTGCAGATAAACATATCCATTAACGCACAAACACCAGATGGGGCTGAGCATTTTGATACGGCTTTGGAGGCTTAGCCAGGGTGGATGGGGGCGATTGGGCCCAATGTTACCCAAGTCGGGGTCTCACCAACATCGGAGACCCCTCTCCGCTCTCTCACTCTCTCTCAATCGTTCATCTGCCAGTGTTGAAAACTCTCCGGGTGAATTAGTACTTGTTCGGCGTTGCTGAGGTCTCCTGTTCTTCTTTTCTTACAGCATTCAATCATATAAATTTTGGTTCTTTCCAGCCTTTCAGGTACCACCAGAAGGAGGAAGCCCACATAGATCCGTTTTTGTCTGTCCGTCCGTCTGAAGTCACACATACCAGCTCTTTTCTTTACTGTCCGTCCGTCTGTCTGGTCTATCTTCGTATTTGTGCACAGCTTAACAAGCATTGAAGGGATGTGGGTGGCAAGGACTCCTCCTAGCCGACTGATCGCTGGCGGTAATTGCTGTGCAGCCACCCTCGCATATCCTGGAAATGATTTTTGTAGCAAGGAGGTGTCGGATGCAGTATCCATCTATATCCAGGTAAAAGTGGATGTAGGTGGATCTGTCGACAAGCTCTTCGTTACAACACATAAGTTGATAGAGCTACATATAGCCAGGAGTGAAACACATATAATTCAATAGCTTCATTTCTTGTATAAATAGTATCAGGATAATGACAATTTACTGTCTTGCAAATGCCGTTTTACAACATACATCTTCTGTGCCATCTTGAATCGGTAAAATACAAATCTTACTTATAGGTCGTTTTAACAAGGAACCTTTCATTTGAACAGTTAGAACTCTTACGAGATTATCCTTCCCTGGATGTACTTCAGTTATTCTTCCTATCATCCACTTCAATGGAGGTAACTTATCTTCTTTGAGTAAAACAAAATCGCCGACTTGGATGTCTGTCAGCCAATTACAAAAAGAAAGGTCCTAGCATCAATAGCTAAGATTATTGATCCCTTAGGATGGATCAGCCCTTTAACTGTAAAAGGTAAAATATTTTTGCAACAATTATGGCTCACCCAGTTCTCATGGGATGATGAAATACCCGATGAGTTGGCAAGACAATGGCTTGACTATTATAACTCATTGACCCAGACACGCAGTCATAGAATTCCTAGATGGATTCACACGCAGTCATAGAATTCCTAGATGGATTCACACGCAGCGTGACTCTTCCTTAGAGTTACATGGTTTCTGCGACGCCTCGGAGAAATCATATGCTGCTGTAATTTATTCACGTACCATAGATAAAAATGGAAAGGTTCAAATATTTCTACTCGTGGCAAAGACCAAAGTCGCTCCAACGAAGTCTATTTCTGTACCTCGTTTTGTACTCATAAACGGTTGCAGCAACGATGAAATAGACTATGAGTGGAATATCATCAAGGATTTTTTTTGTCAAACTGGTTCCACACATTGGATATGAATCGCATGGAAAATTAGCTGTAGCTGCAAAATAGTGTAATTCAGGCTAGGTTCACTAGAAATTAAAGGTTCCAAGAAAAACAATCAACAAAAAAACACAAAATAAAATGTCTTTTTTAATATTAATGTAATAGTGGCATTGCGGAATACCTCGGAGGCGCCTCTGCGTGGGATCCACATCAACATGATCTATGTAAGTTGTTTTTTCACTCTGATTGTTTGTTTTGCTAAAATATTTTTATTGATCGGTTGACTTGCTAAAATAACATTTTATTGATTTTTTTTTTTGAAAATAACTTTAGGATCGAAGTACTAAGTACACAAGCATTTTGAAATTCTTATCAAGTATCAATTGTAGGTCGCAAATTTGTTGTTGAACAGGGGAGCTCATGCTTATCGTATTATTGTTAAAAATATGAGATTAAGTACACAAGCATTTTGAAATTCTTTTCAAGTATTAATTGTAGGTCGCAAGTTTGTTGTTGAAAAGGGGAGCTCATGTTTATTAATTATTGATAAAGATCTGAGATTAACTTTGGGATTGTAGGCTTACTTCGAACAACTACTCGAAACTGGTACAACTGCTTATATTCCCTAAGCTTGTTTCTTTATAAGACGAACCTGTAGGATTGAAGAATATTATATGTATTTTTTTATAACTTAACGACGCTGTAAAGGCTTTTTATTCTCCCTTTACTCTCCCTTGGAGCCCTCTCTTGGCGTGAAGTAGCATAGGGCTACTTCTACTTCCTTTATTCCTATAATTTTCCAATATACACAAGACCCTACGCCTCAATGCCATTTTTTAAATGCATGCATGCATGCAAGCTGATCAACCGAACTGTCTTCTGCTGTCAAGTTTAAAATCGCGTTGGAAGGGAGGCTTGCATGCAAGCTATACTTGCAGGTGTAACCCCCGGGTTAGCCGACAACAGATTTTGAGATTATAGATTATACGCACATGAAACTAACTTCGCTTCTTTCGCAAGCAAACGACAGCGAGGTTTCTTTTATTCATTCGAGTTTTCATTGCAAATTTGTTAAGTTTTATCTTTCATTATAAACTGGTCAGTAAATTTTTTTCAATGAAGAAGTAAGTAGTTCTCTAGCAATGCAGTCTGCAATTGTTATTTTATATATATGTTACAGTCAAAACACGAAATCCGTCAAAACCCGATATTACTAGGAAATTCTAGTTCTAATAAAACGCTCTCGGTAATTCTAGTTTTAACTAACATAACACAGTTAAAACTAGAATTAACTAGAGTGCTTTATTAGAACTAGTATTAACTAAAGAATATTTAGTTAATTCTGGTTGTAGCTGAATTCTCGCGTAGCTCTTAGTTAAATCTAGAACTGACTGGTTGCTATTAGTAAATTTGCGTTACAATTGAATTCTCTCGCCATTAAACCTTGATGTTTATTAAGGATGTAGTTATTTATACATACAGTATGTATACCCAATAGTTGGAGAGGTTGGGGAGGGGGATACAGATCAGTGGCACACACGCCCCCCCCCCCCCTCGCACACGTAACCACACATGCACGCACATATCCGATCGCGCATACACACACACATCCGCGCGCGCGGATGTGTGTGTGTGTATGCGCGATCGGATGTGTGTGTGTAGATACGTGTGCGGGGGGGGCGTGTGTGCCACTGATCTGTAAATATTCTTTAGTTAATACTAGTTCTAACAAAGCGCTCTCGTTAATTCTAGTTTTAACTGTGTTATATTAGTTCAAACTAGAATTACCGAGAGCGCTTTGTTCCTATCACTAGGAAAATGAGGTTTTTTTAGGCAATCAAAATCACAAAAACCTCTACAAGCAAAACGACGCACGCTCCTTACCCTTCTTCCATTCTACTCAGCATAATTTATTTCCTATCCTGCCTTATAAAATCTACAAATATAGTTCACGACCTTCTTGATACCCTGTATTGTTGTCGGATGATTTTTAAATAATCTATTGCCTTTAAGCGTGAATATTTGAGTTTGTGCTGCTCCGGTTCTTCTTCCTAACGAATTTTCTAAATTGTATCAAATAACAAGTAAAAAACCTAGAATTGGTCTAAGACCAATTCTTATGATACCCTAGATGAATGCCCGTATTAAATTTCGTATGGTCACCGATTTATTCAAGTTTGATTTTTGAAGTTGTTTTTCGCATATATTTCTAGAACGGTTTGTCGCACAGAAAAAATGATTATAACCAATTTTATAGGATTTCGTATTCTGCAGAAGTTTTTAGTACAATAAAAATGTCTTGGACTGATCGTTTTCAAAGTATACGTAAAAAACCTAAATTTTAATATGGCAACACTAAGAAGGAGTTGCCCGATTTAGTCCATTTTTAACATTTTATTTGCTAATGCAGTAAAAACATCATGTACGAAATTTCTGCTCTCTACGTCGACGCGTTCTCAGGCAGTGTCCAAATATATAGCGGAAGATGAAATTTTCATATGGCAACCCCACGAAGGAGTTGCCCGATTTGTCCCATCTTCGAACTTAATTTTACTTTTTTTTTTAAATTTCAGCTCTCTAAGTAAACGCGTTCTCGAGTTATCGTGCGCACAGACGTACGGACGGACGGACGGAGATGCAAAAATCAAAATAACTTTTAGTTTTATGCGTGGGTGTCCAATCCATTTTGCTCTACCATCATTATTTCGAGGTGTTACAAACGGAATGACAAACTTAGTATACCCCTATAGATTTCATCTAGGGTATAAAAACAGGTGCAGTTGAATTGCTAAAATTACTTTCTGCATAGTATACCTACTAATCGTGCAATTAAGAATAAAATGTTTGATAAAAATGGAAGTACTCAATTTAGAAAGAGTATTATTATATCTAGGATTTTTTTGAAATCTCAGCAAATTTAATGGCATTCCTTATAAGATATTATATTAATAGATAGCAAAACTATCGTTGAACATTATCAGCAGAAAATAAGTAATTGTCTATGTGTGAAGGCGGCGAAAAAAAATCAGATCACTTGTGTTTTCAGAAGGTAATAATGAAATGTCGTGCCAATATTTACCTTTCAGGGAAGTAATCAAAAAGACAGCCATTAGGAGAGAGCTCTTTACGCAAACAGGGGCCCCATTTTCAAAAAAAAATATATATATATATATATATATGTATATTTATATATATACAGGAGGAAAAATATATATGTATTTTTTTTTAGATAACGTGCGACTGATAAGTCAAACAAGTCTGATAACGGATTGACTAGTAGAATAGCATTGATACCGTCCTTATTATCAGAGATCAATCGATTTGAGACTTTACAACCTGAATATACTTGGATCAGACCGATATAGTGATAGCTTATTCGCGTGAAGTATATTTTTCAAGAAGAAGAAGGAATTTAACATTCCTGGATTCATTACCTTTATTATTATTTTCAACATCGTTTATTAGAACTTAAATTCCATAAATTAATCGTGATCTCGTATAGACATCGAAGAATAAAATTAGAAGGAATTTTTCGGACGTTGTTTGACAAATGGAATTTGTGAATAGTAGTGAAAAAGTGTTTCCAAAAATGAGCCATTATAATTCCAATGAAAATTACAACGATTATTACTGTTATAGCAATTGCTTTTATCCACAGGATTATATTTCGCCTGATTACGAGTATAAATATGAGTGAGTATTGGATTTACATTATCATGGATCCCCTGGTGCTGATTGCTTTTATCAAAACTTGAAGTTGCTTATTGCCATTTTAGTCATGAAAAGAAATGAAGTAAAATTTGCAATCATAAATCTTCGTTTATTCGAACCTTTTTCTTATTTTAAGTGTAATTTTAATCGTTGTTGTGCTCCTTCCCGATTTTGAATATTTTCAGAATTGTTTTGAAGGTTTTTAGCTAATTTAATCTACGTGTTTCCCGTTTTCAGACATTTTTATATACTACATACTATAACAAAATTTAAAATAAAATTCATCAATGTTTCTTGATAATATTTGTAACAAAATAAGAGTTGATGAAGAAGTGTATCTGTTTTTTATCAGTTGTAATGTGATCTAGAATTGAGGAGTAATTAGAAAACAGCTATAAGCAAAATACAAGAGTTTAGAGCAAACATATCGTTAAACTCACATATCTATATTTTGAAACTATGCTAAAGTTAACGGAAATAAGCCTGTGGTTGATGTCGATATTTGGAAGTAAAAATGGTTTATTTTGAAATCAAAGAATTTATTGTTTTGAACGCAAACGAAGTTTTCTTCACAAGCAACATTTTTGCTAAATTTTGCGAAGATATATGTATTGTACAAAAGTTAGGTAAAAGCAGCTTCAGTTAGTTATTTTTTTGTTCGACAGACAGCTTGAAAGTTCGTTCAATCAACAAAGCACGGCGAAAAAGTCGATTGCATCAAATGGCAATCAGGCATGTCATTGCCGTTTTTATGTTCCAGGCCGAGACATCAACTTCTTTAAACGTATTAGAGAAGTAAGATTTCGTACTTCTTGTAGTATTTTGTTCTTTTAGAAAAATGCATTACCTTCAACTTTAACTTTCTGCATAATGAAAACAAGCCTCCGTACTAAAAGATTGATTCAGGAATTTTGTTGTTTAATTCTTTGTATATTTAACATTATAATAATCTAAGTACTTTGTTTAATAAAGTTGTTTATATTTTTTCATTCAAACATTACACTGCACATAAAAATGAGAAAATGTACTGAATTCTATTATATTAACAGAAATATTAGTGGCGGTGGCGTAGGCATGAACTTGTCCAACTAGTCAGAACGAAGTAATTTACCATTTTGAAGGATTCATTAATTATGTTTATGGTTTCTGTGTTAGTGTGTTTATGTAAACTGTTTTTTTTGTTTTTATAACAAAATGTCTAGTTCGTATTACAATAAATTGAGTGGTGCTCAAATGTGAAAATTTGAAAAGAGAACAGAAAAGGGAAGAAGTTCGAAAACTAGATACATTTTATGTAAAAAAAAAACAGATGAAAAACAAAATATTCTTATTCTAGTTCCTGTCAAGAATAGGACCGAAAATGGTATATTAAACTTTATACCTGTTAGGACGAAAAACAAAATTGCTCTTAAAATATGAATGTGTTTAAATCGATACTTTTAACTGACTGAATTCGAATTGAAATCAAACCAACTTCAAGTCGGTTTCAAGTTCAGTTCAGTTCAAGATTAGCTTGAATTCAAAAATTCAAAGAGAGTTTATGAACATGAATCTAGATATGAAACAAGAAACATGTTTTTTATTCAACTCGTCAAACGCGAAATTGTTCGCCGTAATTGTCTCTAGTATTCTTCATCGGTATACTGCTTACCTTACCTTACAGTCGATCGAAATACTCCGAATGTAGAGGCATTTGCTTATGGTTTCAATAATTGGAGACATTTGGAGAGAATAGTTGATCATGAATGAGCGATTGCTGACCACAAAAATAATATTACTACCACTATTACTATTAAGAGTTAAGACGCAAAGAAGCATGGACACTTCTCTAGCAAGAAAACGCTTGATCGAAGATAATTACTGAAAGAATGTTTTAAAGAGAATTCTAGCAGTGGTTTAATTTTCATCTTAAGGATTGGCATTCAGAGGACAGATAGAACATTGGGGTGAACAACGAACAGGAAATCATTTACTCACGTTTTAGTTAATTACCAGTTTGTTCCTTTTCTGAAAAATTATCTGGAGTGAAAGGCCAACCAAGGAAGAGGAAATGCATCTTATATTTCCAAAACTATATGCGACGCATTTATTTTATGTATCGGAAAAATGATCAGGGAAAAGACACAAACTGAAATAAAAAAAAATGTTAATAAGTGTTGATTCAACTCTTGATATATCCCGAACAGAACAGTTGATTTTCATAGTTAGTTACACTAATCAGACTGGTAAATTGAATGAATGTTTTGTCCATTAGCAGAGTCGGGCATTGTAGATGTCAAGCTTCTGATAACGCAAGCAATATGTCTGGCCAATACAGGAACATAAAGAAGATTTGTTAATTTGTGTGCCCTCCGTATTTAATTAGTTTTATGAATTTATATTTGATCGTTTTTAACTAACTTTGTGTGATATCAATTGTTAATAGTTCGGTTAATTTTGCTTATTATTTATCTTTTTTCGTCTGGTTTTGCACATTCTTCTTTTTCTCTATACTCTTGGTAACCGTTTCCTGTGGGGCTTTTTTCTTTTTTTACCTGCTGCTTGTGTTCTTTTGCATTGGCTTTATTTTGTTTATGATTTTTTCTTGTAGTAAGCTTATTTAATCATTTTCTGTGCTCCAGACTACTAATATATTTCATCTAATAATTTAATAATTACAGGCATTTTTTGGTTATATTTAGTTGTTTATACATCTCCCTTATAGTTTGATCGCCATCTGCCAGTCGGAATTTCCAACACTGTGATATCGGAGGCTTTTCGTAGCTTGCCCTCCACACAATCCTTCATTTTTAATTAACGCATAAATCTCTGCTAGTCTTCTGTTATACAGCTTACACTGTGTAATCATGACCACTTGTACCTACTGTATGTTCGTCTGCCGCCAATGAGGATGTCTTCGTTTCTGACGGAATTTGTGGAAAATCTTTTCATTCCACTTGGTTGCGCCATATTCTTGTTAGTCTGTCTTCTAAACCCTGTCAATATGCTACTTTTGCCTGACGAAAACTTGTTGGTAAGAAGATGGGTGGGGGCAGGAATGAAGCATCGCCCTACCTACAGATTTCGTCCGGCAGAGTCAGCATACTGACCTGTATAAACTGGGTCCTAGCGACAACTAGGTCGAACCCACACGGCGAATGTGCTGCCACTTGTTACACGACTGCCCAAATAAGCTTTGGGAGGGAAGCAGAAGAGTTTTTGGCGGACAAGAAAGAAAGCCACATTTTTGTAGTGCTCTTTTTTCGTTTTTTGAGTGGCTTCACGTCCAGCGGTATAAAAATGGTGAAAAGAGAAAAACATGAACGTAGAAAAAAATAAAGAAAGTTTGTTAAAGAAAGGAAAAAGGAAAACACTAGTGAATCTCGTCTCCCTGGCGCGGTTTTTCTGAATTAGCGCTACCTTAGCAAAGAAAAAGGAATGAAACTCAAGGAGTCCGAGAAAAATGGTGCCCGGATGGGATTAAAGTGATTATCTTTTGTCCCAAGGAATAGGAAAGTCAGAACTGGATACGGCGATGCTACTTGACTGTGGATAGCGGTCTTAGCGAAAACTGGCGGAAGTGTGAGAGAAGTAAAAACAATTTTAATCCATCGAAATTATTTGGAAGCGAAGGGATGCTCATTTAAGCAGCTTGAAACATTTTCGGCCACAGGTCGGTTCATACATCCTCGAAAATACCTATTCGTTAGTCTGCTGTAGCTTTTTGTAGAAATTAATTAGGGGCTTGCATGGACTTGTGCACGCATACATCCTAATAGCAAAATGGGAAAATATCACTGGAACTCATATTAAGGTACCGAAATTGTAAAATGTAATTCTTTTCTAGTGTAAATTTTTCGAAATAAGTACTTTCAGTCACTAGTCAGACAGAAGCAAACGGTGCATTTTAATATTGATTATCTCTCCTCATCATATGCAGGGAAATGTGCGATAAATCATTTTTGTTTTGAATATAATATCATTGTATTTAAATAGGTGTTTACGTTACAACTGTCAAATTATCTATTGATATTAATATTCATACCAATGAGTAGAATGATCAGTGCACGCGTAGTCAAGAGTATGTATTTCTTTTTATAGGAATAATCCTATATTGTTGAGCGATATATTCTCCCCATTTCACGTACTAAAGTTTGAAATTTCCACCAGGTAGATCGATTTTAGAACCTCAGAAGAAATAATGTCAAGGCCATTCGGAATTTGTTGGCGTTCAGCCCACCCATACTATCAATGAACCCAAACAAAGTGTACACGAGAAGTAGTCGCTTTTATTGGAACTCTACCATGAGAAAGGAAGTCTTTTGTGTTTTCCAGATCGTCGACAGTAAAAATTCCACCTATAGGGAACTCCTTCGATGGATTGGATTTTACATCAGTAAGCTTTTAAATTAGGTATATACATATTTGTTAAGTAGTAGGTTGTAGCGACCTTTAAAAATATGAACATATTACGTCGTCCGGAAAGGATGATTGTATCTAAAAATTTTACCTAGTGATACGTGTTAGCCGCGATTGAATGAAAGGTTTCCAATGCAAAAGAAAACCGAAGAAAGATATAGAAACTGTTTGCTTTGTTCAAAACCGGTTAGGGAAATCGAAATAAACTCGTCTCGATTTATATACATAACAAAATGTTTCTTTATTGCACGACCTTTGTGATTACAATGCTATCGCGTGGGAATGTTCACTTCAATTGAATTATCAAAACTATCATACTAGCTTAAATTCTAATGGGTAATAGAATACTCTAAGGGTTGGCATTTATCGAATCCGTCAACCTTTATTCGGGTAATCATCGATGCGTCAACAGAAACCATAAGGAAGATTAAATGTGAAATGTTCTTTCTTGTTTGTTGAATAAGAAAAGTCGAAGAAATTTTTATAACGTAATGGCACAGTAAAGTTTCTTTCATACTCCTTCCTAGAGCCCTTCTCAATGGCATTGGTTAAATATGTGCCCTACTGCATTAAATTTCCACGTTATCATAGGGACATTGGAAAATATTTATTATTGGGGCACGGCAATGAAGACGATACATCTATGTCTTCGACAGCATGTAAAGGTAAGTGGTTTGAGGGTTCCTTCAAGACCGGATGGTGCGCTTTGTTATGTTGGAAGCACGAATTTTTTTTTTTTGTAAATACGGTTCGTGGCAGCGGCAGGATTTGGGTTACATACCCCACTAACTCTTCTGCAATAGTGGGGGTGCTAGCATGCCGCCCTGTACTCCAACTCTGTCCACGGAGTAAGGTGTCAGCTCATGCTGACAGACTGGACTTCACGTGAAAAAGTACTCACTCACAAGTATTATCATAACATTCTAAGGAGTTCTCCTGTTTCAGTAGTCACAACCTGTGCCGAGCGCTAAGCGATTAAGCCGTGTCATATTCTACGACTTATAAAATGTATCTTCGATTCGTTCTCAAACAACCAATCCTTTATTGCGGATAGTGTTAAGCCCATATCTGCCAACTGATCGTACCCCAAGGCTTACTCCGAGGACCTTAATACATTCAATTCAATATTCGATAGGATTCTTAATTTTTCAGAGGTGCTCAGTTCAAACTCATGCCCCTTACTTGATAAGTCGGATGCCATCTCTACTCACCTTGAATGTCTGACGTCCACTGTTAATGATCGTCGCGCCCCGCCCCGCTGTACAATTGAAACGCGCCTTTTTCACCACCTGGTGCAGACCCAATCCGTAAAGATATTTAGCATAATATCCGGCTGGTCAAGAATGATCTTGCGGGTTGGTTTGCTTCTGCTGCTAAGAACTCCGTGCTTATTCAAGCCATACAAATTTACCCAGATGCCAAACTACAAACTACATTAAAAATCTGGGATAGGCGGCAGCCGCAATTTTCAGCGTACCTTGATTTTTTACTGTAAAAATACGAAATTTAATTGAAACAAAACAACATAAATATAAGCCCTATATTCAATTTAGCGGCTTTTGTTCGGTTGATAACTTCATACACTTTTTTTATTCACATTTTTAAATACATGTTTTTATTAAGAGTGAGATCATTTATTTTTAAAACAATGTAATGTTTTTTTGTCCCAGTTGAAAATTTTAGTACAAATTTAATAAAAGAGTACGTAATATCTATATATATACTTATATATCCTTACAAAATATTGTAAAAAATTAATAAAATAGTTTTTATATACTTTTATAATCCGATAGAATGCTAAACATAAAAACCTGGTATACAAATATGAATAATAAAAGTTGTATACACCATATAAGAGCTTTTTATAAATATTTTCAATGTAATTTCATTATTAAATTCATCTGAGTGTCATATCGAGCATGTTTATTATTAAATATTATATTATATATTATCTATACCTATTTAATATTACCTTCTACGTTAAAATCGAGAGATAGGTAAGAAATACAAATTAAGATCTTCGTTTTTTGGTATTAATTTTTTTTTATATATTACATGTAGTATATGTATTATCTACATAATGTTCTCAGTTTCTTAATTAAATTAACACTTTTCTTACAACAAAGTATACTGCACCAATTTAGTGTATATAATTTTTCGGCTTCGTGAAGGAATGCTGCTAAAATTTTCCTTCTTTGCACATCTATCAATGTTTTCAGCTGCTCGTAGTCCCTTAAAACTTCCTCACCACCGGTCTTTTTTTTAAATAAAAGCCTTAGTTATTTGAATAATAATTGTCATCTAATCTACAACCGAAGTGAATTTTTGTTATTTTGTGATCACCAGAACAGCAACTATTAAGCTTGACCCAATGCAAGCATCGATTCTTTTCACAGGTTGAAGTGATTCAGATGTAATTGTTGGCATTGTTCAAATTCGTGCTAGATTCTTGCATATTATTCAAATTACAGAAGCTGTTTCTCTTGACATTTAACACAAAACACGGATGCAAGGAGAATTGTGAAACATAATCTATGAAAAAATCTGATTCAACAGTGGCGTTATGAAAGTTCGTGAATCCCTCGGAAACATCGTACAAAATATATGTATTTTACAAAGCAATAAAAAGCATTAAAATTAGAATATTAAATAAGAATAATCGAAGATGATATTAATATAATATTAGCCACGTTTCAGAAGTTTCTGTTTTGGACAAGGATTATATGTAATTTACAATGTCAGATTATAAAGATACCCACCTGTGGTTCTGTACATATATACATTATTGAATAGTTGATTTTAAGAAAGGAAAGAAGAAATGAAAGTTTTCGAGTACTCACAATCAAACTTTAATTTTAATTATACACAACCCAATCAGCAACTTCCAAGATAGGCGTGAATAAAACACGCTTTTTGTTAAGCAACAAAGTGCAAAAATAAATTGGAGATGTCTCCATTTGAAGAAAATAAATAATAAATCTGAATTTCAGCTGGAAGAAAGAACAATTTTAGTTCTACAACTTAAGGATGTATTTTAATTATAGTATCTACTATATTTTTAAGATACGTTTCTTATTCACAATAATTATGAAAATACTTAGATCAAGTTATAAGTCAGAGGTTGGAACTTTAATATACACAATAGTTTCATTAAAAGTGAAACGTTACTACTTTAGGATAGAAAATTCATAAATCGAACTTATTAATGAAAATTTAGCTTTAAATTTTCTTTGATTTATTTTAATATAAAATTACAGTTTTTCAAAATCGAACACAAATTTAGGAAAAAATCTATAATTGTTCTAAGTCCAATTTTGTCTATACCCAAAAAGAATGCCCGCTAATTACATCTGTCTTAAAAATGTGCTCATTAAATCATGTTGTTTTTCGCATTTACTAAAAAAACGTTTCGCCAGACGTTGAAAATAGTAGTAACCAATTTCATATAAAATTTATAAAGATGACTTCAGTATATTACAAATATATATGACTATTAATTTTCCCAGTATACGTGAACAATTTTTTATGGCAAACCTTCGAAGGTTTGTAGTTTGCTTTATTTACAAATTTTACAAAAAACTCGTCTACAGAATTTCAGCTCTCTAACAATAAGTTAACGCATTCCCAAGATATCATGCGGACAGGCGGCCGGACAAACAGAGCAATAGAGCAACAAAAATTATATGTTCCTACCCTTTAAGTCTGTGAACTCTAAATCAACTTTTTTACTACATCTTCTCGGATATAAAAACAACTTCACTTCACATCACATGTAACAACGTTAAACTAAACAAAATCGCAAAACAAAACTGCAAGGCATACAATTTTGACTACTTAACCGTTATTCCCTAATTTTTAATATTCTTATAATATTGAGTCTATACTATGAGCAATTGAATTCAAAGAAAAATCACTGTTGCTTTATGTTTTTATATTTTATATTGTATAAGACTTATATTGAAATGGTATAAATGCAACATCGTAGAATTGACTATAAGGGCATATGAGTAGATACATTTCGATTTGGTATACATTCCATAAGAATTTGGAATAGATCTAATACCAATATCTTATAAAATCTAATATTCGTGAGATATACATATATGTATAATATCACATAAATTTTAATTTTTCCTGGTATAAATGTTAATTTATAGCATGTTATGATTAATTGCGTAACTTAATATATATTTGTTATAAAATTTGGTGTAAATATTGCTCATATTATTCCATTTAAAAAAATCTATAATTTTTTTCGCATGCATGTACTTTATAAAAAAAAAATTACATATTTCTACACTATATACAAAAATTTCAACCGTGATAAACCAAGCTCAGAGAATACCCTATGATGCAAAGGGCAGAATAGCAAAAAGGAGGTAGATAAATGATGTACATATGTCACTATTGAACCTTTCCAGATTATAAACTCGAGGAAATACAGAACATGGTAAACTGTTCTACATTCGCACGGTAAACTGTTCTACATTATACGGAGATATTATAACGAACTTTTCTCGCCCAGAAATATTTTTGTTTGGATTTTTCTCATCTCAGGAAAGATTAGCCTCTTAATGGAGTGTCCTATGGCTAGAGAAATGCAATTAATTCAATTACGTCATCGAGAGAGGGCGACGGGCGACGGAAACTGCAGCTTCCTATACAATACATGATCCGTAAAACGTTCCTGCAGAAAATTGTTGCTATTACTGCAATAGTCTGCCGTTTGCCGTCGCCATGGCATTTGCGCCTACGGCCTAGGCATTGCCGTCTTTATGTTCCAGGCCGTGTTGAACATTGAAAGACTTATTTTTTTCATATAACTCAATAGGCAAGCACAAAGCTCTGATTGCTTTCGAGTGTGATTTGTTGTATGAAGGCAACAGAATTCAACGCGTTTTCTCATTTTTATTTGTAGTGTTATGTTTGAGTAATTAAATATAAAAAATTTTCTTAAAGAAAGTACTTAGATTTTTATGCTGGTAAATGCACAAGGAATTAAATAACAAAATTCCTGAATAAAACTTTTAGTACGGAGGCATATTTACATTGTGCAGAAGGTTGAAGTTGAAATTAATGCATTTTTCCATAAGAACAAATGCTAAGAGAAGTGCGAAATCGTACCACTCTCATACTTTTGCAAGTAGCAAAATCGTTTTGTGTCACGGCCTGGAACATAAATACGGCAATGCCTAGGCCTTAAATCTCATGCGGTTCCATCCATACCACTTTAGTAGTGAGCTGGGCGAGCCGAATCGGTGGTTAGGTGTTGCGTGGTATGATGGTGGGCGGGGAAAACGCTACATTTTGGTCAGCGTACGATACAGTAGGTTAGTAGCGATATATTGACATTGTGTTGGGTCGTAGGCGTAGCCCCCTGAATATAATACAAACCATGAAGTCGCTGAAGGCACCGACACATTAAAAGGCCTTAACCTGTTCGGTATAGCATGCAGTAAGAGCTCACTCTCATTGCTTTTTGTATATACTCGTCATGGAGGAAAAACTAAAATTTCATCTTAAACAGGTCCTAAAGCCCAAGACTGTCGCTCCCACAGCAAAATGACGTTAAAACGAATTGCAGCCAAATATGCCTTCTTTCTAACTAACAGTAAAAAAAAATAGCATGTAGGTAGAACAAATTTATGGAAATTATAGCGTTTGAACAAAATACAAGCAATTTTTATATGAAAAACTTTTGCAAAAAGACAAGGCAAGACTGTGGATGTCCCCTTTTGACCGGTCCGCTGCTCTCTTTTTTCGACTTTGTTCATGGCTTGTGTATATTCCGGGGGTTACGGTTGGGTGGTCCGTTATTAGCTTGTTTGTAGGAGGCACTGACTTATATCATGGACTGAGTGATTTGCTATTTCATGTGACACAAACAATGTGCTGTTTCTGTATATGAGAGTTTGAGCACCCTTTAAAAAGTTTACTGCATAAAAACATTTAAAACTCAACCAATCACATGAAATTTTACATCCGAAATTCGAGTTAAATTAAAAAATATGTTTTCTTGTGTCCAAGTGATATTTTAATTGCTTATAAGCACTCTTATAAGAAATTAAACTCATTCAGACTTTAATTTTCAAAAGATTATTTTTACCTGAATCCTGCGTATGGGCCGGAGAGACGGAGCATGGTAAACACTAATTTATATAGAATACCAGGGATTATCATTAAAATTTTGACACATGTCCTGTGAAGTAATTTTGTACGCTAATGATGTACATCTATATAGAAAAGCCAGAAGAGTAGAGAGAATATTCTGTTTTCTATACCTACTTTCCTACACATTTCTAATGGCGGAACGTGGTTCGTAATGAGAATGTGTATATCTATTCTATATATGCCTTGGTAAACAATATCTTTACCTTGTTCTTCCTGCGGTGATTGCATCTGCAGCCAACATAAAAACATCAAATGGCATAAGAAAACCTTCAGTAAGCGATATTTTTCGTTGGTACCTCCAACTCTTATAGCGCAAAAGTGAAAACTACAGACTTCAATTATTGAAGTCTGTGGAGAAAATTGTAAAACTTGTGCCATTCCTTCCTATGTTCCATTTTTATAAGTCAGTGGTAGGAGGAAATTGGACGTTTCTTATAGTACACAAAGTTTCAGCTTGGATTTGTATCTAGTGGTGCCAGAGGATTCAAATTATTTGAATTTTATACATTTTTTGTTAAATATTCTAAGAATATTTTAATGCAAAGTGATTTGTTTTTATGTTTGGATTTTTCCGTTTTATCAAAAGAAGTGCTTCTTTTACTTCCAACGAGGAACAGCCACTGGGATGAATATTGTACATTCTAGTATACTATAAATTAAATAGTAATATCCAAGATATGTCGATGCATTTATATCAAGAGATAAGATAATATCAGTCCAGCTTATCTTATTGGAAATATTAAAGCCAAGAATGCGTAGTGACGATGTATCGAAAATCAATGCTCTATGAAATGGGAATGGTAAAGTGATGTAATTGTTTTAAGGACATGAGACTGAAACGCATGGGCGCCTCCAGAATTTTATGTAAGATGGTGCATGTGAAAATAATTATTTATTTCACCAAATATTTCAAACAAATATTCACAGTTTCGCCTTTCTTTGATTGCTCGCAATATTTATTTCCAGATCTTGTCTTATCTGCTTTTCGTGGAACCCTACCCATTAACATTTTTGTGCTAAAAAACATATTAACCTCTTAAAATTAGCCACTATTAAAATCTTTTAATTTTAACATAAACGTGATTACCAAACCTTAATTTTTCGGTAATATGTAAATAATTAACTACAAATAATTAATCACATATTTTATTAAGTATTAGCAGAATCATTTGCAAAATACCACGACACGATATATATTTAAAAAAATATATATATATTCCTCCAGAAACTATTGTATTCATTGTGTGTCAACAAATTTTAAAATCAGTTCAATAAGATTATGTGTCTTAGAACTTTTGGGCAAAAAATAATTACACCAGTTGCAAATACATCAATTGATATTAAAAAATTAAACACATACTAATTGTATGCGTAACTTTCTTTTAATTTTAAATGCAAGAATCTAATAAATAATATTACTAAAACTACCGAGATTTCGTAGCATTTGTATATCTATGGATTTAAAAATGTATTCATTTAAAATAAATTAAAATATACTTACAAATTTAATACACCACTAACTGAAATGAATAATAATTTACTAAGCCCTTTTTGTATATAAATTATCAGAGACGAAAAAAATTATAATTTTCTGCAAATATTAAAAATTCATAAAACAATCAATTTCAATCTTTTTTTAAATCATCTTTTACTTTCATTGAGTTTGTATTCACATCAAATTTGAATTTATAGCCACAAAAAATGTGCTCTCAAGGTCCAGTAAATTTCCTTTTGGGGCTGCCGCTTTACCAACTTAACCTTAGAAAAATTTTGAAATTTTTCCATTTGAATTAAGTTATTTCATAGATTTTCTAGAAGGTCAGGGGTATGTGGAACAAATTTTTGATCAGCTTACCTCAAGGAATCGCGTGGTATACCGGAAGGTATCTTGATCAGAGTCACCCTGTATATATCTGCAAATACGCTGCAGATATTCCTCGGTCTAGTCTTTGCTTACAAAAAATCCTTGAAGCAACTTTATTTTCTATTTTATGCCAAAACATCTTGGGATTTTATTGATGAAACTTACTGATTAAAAATTTGGTTTTGAGAAAACTATAGAAATTTCCAATTAAGATATTTCTCTAGGTCTTTAAGAAACCCCACAAATTGTCCACAAGTATTAACTCCCCAACAAGATAAAAGCGCACAAACTTTATGTTGCAGCAGCTAGTAGTAACATTGTTGTAACTCTGCATATAATTGTTACATATTCATCATACTAGAACCGTCAGTAAACAGTTACAGGGAATTCAAATTAATCTGCAATCTCTAAATAAAACAAGTAAAAAAACTAGAATTGGTTTAAGACCAATTCTTATGATACCCTAGATTACTACCCGTATGTAATTTAATATGGTCACTTTTCTATGCAAGTATGATTTTGGAAGTGTTTTCGCATATAAACGTCGGACAGTAAAAATGGTTATAACAAATCTCATAGGATTCCACATTCTGAACAACTTTTCAGTACATTAAAACCATCTAGGACTCATCGTTTTCACAGGTATACGTAAAAATCCCAAATTGTTATATGGCAACACCAAGAAGGAGTTGCCCAATTTAGTCCAGTTTTGAAATTTTATTTGCTATTACTATGAAAACTAAATTTGAGCTCTCTATGTCGACGAAATTTTTGTATGGCAACCCCACGAAGGAGTTGCCGATTTGTCTCCTTTTCGAACTGATTTTCCCTTTTTTCTTTTTAAAGTCTGTGTACAAAATTTCAGCTTTCGTAGTATACGCGTCCTCGAGTTATCTTGCGCACAGACGGACGGACAGATGGACGGACATGCTAAAATCAAAATAACTTTTGATATTATTCGTTTAGCCCTACCATAATTATTTCAGTGCGTTACAAATGGAATGACAAACTTAGTACACCCTTTAGATTTTATCTAGGGTATAAATATTGGAAACTTAGTAAAAATTTTAAATTGCTATCGAGTAATTTTAACTTGTTGAAACTTATTAAATATTGACCTGGTGTTGCCCCGCTTAGTAAGTGAATGACATACAAGTCAAATCAACGTGCATATTCTGTGGAAGAATATTAGAGAAGATAAATATTCATTCCTTATTTAGATTCCATAATTATATCATTGAATGAACGTTTTTTTTGAAAATCATAATGAAACCTTTTGCACTCCTACAGCTTCACTGCCGCGAAACGAAGCTGTTAAGAAACCAAGAGTTCATAAAACTTGTTTCAAAAATAGAGGACTTCTGTGAAACATCTTTGTTGGAAACGCTATTTTTGAAGCCACAATATGGTAACAAACTTGGGCCCAAAAAAACTACGATACGCAAAAAAATACATTAATGTATTGGAAAGCGGCAAAGATTTTTATCCAGCAGTTTTGCAAGCTATTCAAATTGGGCTCACACTTCCTATAACAATATATACGAACGATGGAACGATTGTCGGACTTATATATGATGACTCTCCATTAAAGAAAATAACTGTTGATAATGAAGATTTTGTAGGCGAAGTAGTGTCTAAGTTCGCAAAGGAGTCACGTAGATTACAATTATTATTTAGCAAAAATTAAGAGAAATAAAAAAAAAAGGATTTTTTTAATGCGTCACTAAATGATTAGACGATCATTTTTATCGAACAAAGATGGTGCAGTTGCACCACCTTGCACCATACTGCCGGCGCCCATGCTGAAACGCATTGAATTCTACGCGATTTACTCTTCGCAAGCAAGGATCTTTTGAAAGTTGTTATTCAATGATATAATCATGCAATCTGGATTAACATATACTGCATTCTCTCTGGAGTCCGCAAGAGTATCAATGGAGTAAGTTAAATCAAGGCCACTATCATCAACAAAATTATGGATGGGATTGAAAACGAGTGAAATCAGATCGTTACGGAAAATTAAGAAGAGAGACGAAGAGATAACAGAGCCCTGTAGCACACCGGTTTAAATGTAACGCTATCTAATACAACCTGCTTTAGGCAGCCAGATAAGACAGTTTCAATTCATAATAAAAGAGGAAAGGAGAGATCAACTAATTTAAATTTGGCTAAAAGAGCACTTCAGGATGCCAAACTGTACCAAATACCTTTGATATATCAGGGGAACGACATTCAACTCACCAGAATTGTGGAGACTACGATTGCAAAGTACCATAAGAAAAGTCAGCAAGTCTCTAGCTGGGAATTTAGACCAGAAGCCATATAGCGATCGTTGATTAGTTTCTAGATATTCACTGATAGATTCAAAGATCTTGGAAAACTCGAATTTTAGGGGATCGGTACCCCCTTCTCTTTTGGAAATAGGCTGAACGTGGTCTAGTGTTCAAGCAGTTGGAAAGCTACTTTTCGAATAAGATAAATAAAATAGTTTTCGCAATGGTTTTGCCAAGTATGAGGCACAGCTTTTAATTAATAGAGAGAGAATTTGAAGCAAATCTTGTACCCAAAATAATAGCTTTATTTAGGAAATCAACAACCAATTCACCACTGGTAAGTGAAGGTGTAAAAGAACTGGTTAAGTTGTTCGTGATAGTCATGATGGAAGGGCAGAATCTGTTGAAACCGAAAGGTCTTTCCTAATTTTTTTATAAACATTGATCAAACCTCGGCCTCCGCTCCCCAACTGTTATCCTACATGAACTCTCATAGGATATGGTAAGTTTGTCATTCCCTTGGTAATACATAGAAATAATGCAGGTAGAGCAAAATGGATTAGACACCCATGCATAATATTAAAAGTTATTTAGATTTTTGCATGCTCGTCTGTCCGTAAAGTGCTGAAATACGGCCTTTTCAACAAAATCTTATATTTATGTTCAAAAATGGGACAAATCAGGTAACTTTTTCTGTTAAGATTATATTATCTCATTAAACTTTAAATGTTTGAACCCTTATCAATGAATTGTGTAAGTGCA
Source organism: Dioctria linearis (assembly GCA_963930735.1). Taxonomy (NCBI): domain Eukaryota; kingdom Metazoa; phylum Arthropoda; class Insecta; order Diptera; family Asilidae; genus Dioctria; species Dioctria linearis. Next base: position 133,583,649 of record OZ005742.1, on the reverse strand, counting down.
TTAATCAAAGTTTCGGCTTCCATAACTATAATAACAATTTCTAATTGCAACTCATACCCAAACTTTTAATAATTCACTTGAAAAGTTGTAAATTTAAATAATTCATTGATAAGAGCTCAAACATTTAAAATTAAACGAGATAATATAATTTTATAATATTGTTAATATTCAATTTTAAGATTTAATCTGAGTTTAGCATTTCTTATTTTGCAAAGAAACTTTTCTTCTCCATATCACTGAGAAAGAAAAAAGTATTTTTTACTTTTTAGTGAATTTTCATTTATAAGTTCTTTTAATATATTTTAGTTTCTAATTTTTAGTCATAACTATATATAATTATTAATTAATTGATCAGTTTTAAAATAATAATAATACTTTATTAGTTTAAAACTCTTCAGATGCACAATATTTAATTATTTACATTTTAGTTAATTAAAATATCAGTCCAAAATTCGTTTTTAAAATTATTGCATCTTGATTTCTGCTTTAACTATATTGGTAACGGTTCTCCTTATATAACAGCTTCTAGCATACATCTTATTGGTGTATACGGATTGCATTGTAAAATACACCTCATCGCCTTGTTTTGTAGCTTCTGCATCCTCTCGATCACTACTTGATAGCTGTCATTGTTGATAATTTTTTCCTTATTCTTTTAAAAAATCCATGCATTGAAATTTAAATGTCTGTCTAATATTTCTTCTAAATATGTAATCTCTTTTACATTTTCTCTTGGTTCACTATCAGTTTCAATTTATATATCACAGTTTGTCTTTATTGTTTTTTGCAAGTTCAGAAAATAATTTCTTCATTTTTAGCCATTGCATGAACATTGCGGTGTAAAGTTTTTTCTCTGTGGTAAGTAGTTTAGAAGATTATTGCACTTTAATGTAAGTACTTCCATGTAAAATTGTACATGAGAAAATTGGAAAAAATTATTTCACATCATCAAAACACGTATAACGGTTAAGCATAGAAAATTTGAATTTTCCCATGAAATATGTGAAACGTTATGCTAAAAAGAAATGATGTGTATCTAGTAAACAAGAAAACCTTTGTCCGTTCAGCTTGGCATCGCGGGCCGGGACCCAAAAAATTCTTCAAAGCTCTCGCTCGCGAGTCGGAGCCAAAATTAATTTGTTAAACTCTCTGGCTCGCGAGCCGCAGCCATTAAATAGGTCGGCCATTTATTATACAGCTTCAGATTCTGATCATAAAAATGTGAGATTATTATACACAAGTTTTTTGAATTTTTTGACTGTGCTTACTCAATCGGTGTAATTTTAGGGCTAGGTAAATGAAAAATAAATAATACGTTACTCCTATTGCATGCTATCCTTTGTTCGTTTTTTTGTTTTCCACCTCTCTTACATTATACATTGACTTGTACCAAAGAACATCTAAGTTATTTTATATGTTCTTTGCTTGTACCTATGTAGGTATAAAATATTTTTTAACTGTAACAGTCGTGTATGTATGTGTATAGCAGGTATCCGAATTCCTTTTAAATGAATTAAATAATATTCCAAGTCTAGGAAAATCAAGGTAGAATGTTAGTTTTTATTTATGTGTACAGGTATGCTTCTGTAATTTATATTAAACATTTCCCTGTAGATATCCGTCGTAAAAAAACTAAAAACTACCCTTTCGGTACAGTTTCCGTATTGCAATTTATATGTTTTCAGCGTTGATTTAAATATATGAACTTATACGAAGGAGATTTCTCGTATAGACTGAAATTTATTGAAAATAATTTCAATTAATTTACAAAATGCATTTGAAGTGCAAAACAACGATTGAACTTTTCGACCCAGATCAGAGTGGTCTCATCGGTATGGTTATCTCTGATCGCCTACCATAGAAGTTCAATGATGGAGGTCACACCAATTGCCCATATAAATACATACATATGTTACAGTAAAAACATGAAATTCGTCAAAACCCGATTTTACTAGGAAATCCTAGTTCTAACAAAACGCTTTAATTTTAGTTTTAACTAATATAACGCAGTTAAATCTAGAATTAACAGAATGAAGTTGTTACTACTAGTATTAACTAAAGAATATTTAGTTAATTCTGGTGTTGGTTGAATTCTCGCGTAGCTTTTATTTAAATCTAGAACTAACTGGTTGCCATTAGTAAATTCGCGTTACAATTGAAATCTCTCGCCAGTAAACCTCGACTCTCGAATCATGAATATCATAGCTATGCTCGACTCTCGAATCTAGACCCTCAGCACTCGACAGTCGAATCTCGACTCTGGACTCTTGAATCTGGACTATCGATTAGCGCCTCCCGAATCACGAATATCGACTTTAGAACCTCGACTCTAGAACCTCGACTCTCGAATATAGACTTAGAAATAAGAAATGCTAGAACTCAGATTAAATCTTAAAAATTTGGGAATACATAACCAGAATCAAAATTGTCTAACTGCAACTCATGCCCAAAGTTTTAAGATATAATCTGAGTTCTAGAATTTTTTATTTTGCACGTAAACTTTATATATGATATAAAAAAATTATTTTTTCCTTTTAGTGCATTTTATTTACAAACGTTACTTATTTAAAAAGTTCTTTTAATATCTCATTTTCTACTATTTAGCCATAAATTGTATACACCCTCCCGACTCTCGGATCTTGACCACCGACTCTCGAATCACGAATCTCGCCTCTCGACTCTCGAATCACGAATATCGAACCTCGACTATCTCTCGAATATCGGCTCTTGACTCTGGACTCTCGAAGCTAGAAGCTTGGCTCTCGAACCTCGACCCTCGACTCTCGAATACCGACTCTGGACTCTCAAATCACGAATGGCGACACTCAAACCTTGAATATCGAACCTCGACTCTCAAACCTCGACTCTCGATAATCGACTATCGAATCTCGACTCTCGAATCTCGATTATAGAATCTCGAACCTCGACTCTCGCATCTCGACGCTCGACTCATATCACATACGACCCAAATTGCACTACCCCAAGTAAGAAAATTTTACCCCATCGGAAAGCTCCCCATTCACTCATTCCAAATAAAAAAACCTCATGTAAATCCATTAACGTTTACTAGCCTAAAACACTCTTACGTCACGAACAGCACTCTCAAAGGGTGGTAGCTACCAACCCCACCCCAAAACTCCAAACACGTAAGAATATTTTACCCCATCGGAAAGCTCCCAATTTACTCATTCTAAATCAAAAAGGCAAATGTAGATCTATCCACGTTTACTACCGTAAAACTATTCCGTCACGAACGGCACTCTCAAAGGGTGGTAGTTAACAGTCCCACCCTAAACCCCCAACATATAGGAACATTTTACCCCATCGGAAAGCTCCCCATTCACCCATTCTAAATCAAAAAAACCCATGTAAATTTATCCACGTTTACTACCCTAAAATTCTTTCGTCACGAACGGCACTATCAGGCGCTTAGACATATGGGTCTGTTAGTTGATATATAGTTATTAAAAAGTAAATAAAAATATTTAAAAAAGATTAAAAAGTTAAAAAAAATTAAAACAAAATAAAAAAGGTAAAGAAAATTGAAAATATTAGAATATAAAAAATTGCAAATTTAAGAAAGAATTCCGTTCTAAGAACGTGAATTTCAGCTAGTTTGTTAATGTTTAGAAACAGATAATTATCGAGCACCATTGAACGAATTTGTTTTAGATCCTCATGTATTTGCACATAATCCAATTAAAACTTTTTGCATTCATACAGCTTTAAGTTATTTGCGTAGATCAACAGCTCTTAGTTGGCAACTACATGAGAAATATAGTTCGGGAAGAAAATGAGACCAAGGATACACGTGAGAAAATTTTCTTTGCACCGTAGAATGACATACTTATGTAAATGCCAAAAGAGCAGGGTGGAAAGCAATGAAAATTAATATTTTAATTGATAAACTGCCAGAGTTGCTAGAAATTTTTGTCGGATTGAGAGTAATGAAACCTACCTGATACGTAGAATTACATTTAATGAAAAGCATTGGACTACCTATAATCCTCAAATCACTGAAATATATATGATTAAGATTTAGCAAAAAGGTACAATTAGAAAATCAGGTTCTCTAAAATAAAGCGTGACACTTTTGACAATGTGTTCCTACCATTATCGATGTTGGCAATTATATCTAAAGTGCGATAATAATAAACCAGAGATGTTGTACAGGGACAAAATACACCAACTGGAAATATGTAAAATAAACTAAAAAATCAACTTAAAATCATGACCCGAGTGTTTCTAATATTGTTTATCACTGAGAATCTAGACGTGAAGTAAATGAAAATCCCCATCTGCATTGCACGGAGAGCTACCAGAAGGACAGTAAGGATGTACATATACAGTTCCCAGCCGGCCAATGAATATAATGAAATAGTATTAAGACCATTTTATGAAAATTATGTTCAGTAACACCTCAGTAAGTGATCGCATAACATTAAAATTCATATTGGATCAACTGAGAGCGTGAATGGAAGAAATTCTTCTTATGTCAAAATATAAGTTTCTGTTTTTTTAATTTTTACTTTTTATATTTTATATGAAATTAGCTTTCATGAAATGAATTCAAAGTGATTCAAAAAACACGGCTGGATTTTTATCCCATAGTAAGCCGAGTAAGCCAATTTCAGTTCAGCAGTAAACATTTCTTATAATGATGAGAATTCAATCTCTCAGTAAAGTAGCAATTAGTTAAAAAATCTGAAAGTCATTACGAAACAATTCAGCATCTGGGATGGATTTGTTAAGCCATGTTTCCTTTAAATAATAACAAGTAAAGCTGAGTAAAGCTGACGAGCTTTTTGTGTGAAGGCTGCGACCATTTTTGGTATAATCGTTGTCACTCAAACAATTTAGAAAGACAAAAAGAGTAACATTTTGATTTTGTATTTTTATATCAAAGACAATGTACCAAGGAAAACATTTGGTGGAAGTATAATAGTATTATGTACACGTTTCAGTTTATTCAGTTAATATATATGAATTTTAATGATTATATTTTTAATCCCGCTGGTCAGGTCTCTCAAACGAGCTCCGATCTCAAAAGAAAACTTGAATTTATATTTTATATGCAGAGCTAGGCTATTCAGATTTCAGAACCTCTTTACCAGAATGAAAACAAACATCAATTAGTGCAGGGATACATAATAAAGAAAATCTTGAGGTAATTGAAAGTTAAACTGCTTTAGAGTATCATTTATGAGCGATAGTCCTTATCGTTTGGGTTTAGTGAAGAGGATCCACTTCGAATTATAAGTGGCAATCGTTCTGCCGGAAGTAAATCTTTACAAAATAATTTTTTAGAGTATAAATAAAGTGAAATTTAAAGAAGGGAGTATTAATTAACAACAGTATTGAATTAAGAAGACTTTCTTCATCATCCATCAGATCTAAGAATTACATGAGTTAGCTTTAAAATACGTGCAGGAAGTATTCGGCATGCTCTTAATAATTTACGATGGGATGACTTTTCGATAAGATAACTATCTATAATTTGAAACATTATATAATTATTATGGTAGTCTGCGGATTGCTTATTTCCGTCTTAAGATCAGATTTTATTAAGATCTGTCTTTTCAGATAATCGAAATTTCAGTTGTCTCAATTTCACAGTAGTGCCTGTTAACTCTGTGAAAGCCCTGCTAACCACAACAAATAATTTATCTATACAACGAAATCTTAATAGGAGGAAGTTTACAAATGTATTTCATTATCTTCAATTCTTATTGGACTTAACTGTTGTAACTTTGTGTGTGTGTTAACTTGAGTAATTGTATTGTTCGATTTCGTCCATCTTTGCAAGCCAATTTCAATTTGTTCAATTTCTCTTCATAGCATATGCAACAACACTACCTATAGGATTTTTATCATAATTTTTTCAAATCAAGGGTATTTATTATGATTATGATTATACATACCGAAGTACAAGAGGTACATTGAGGTTAGTAGTTGATTTATTATTTTGTCTTCTGTTGGCTTTATCTAGTCCCTTTTACTACACCACTTCAAATATTCTTTCCAATTATTTTAAGTATCTACGGTTCATGCTCGATTAAGGTATGGCTAATTCTGATCTATTAGTAGTGTCTGTTCTTACTCATTTCCCTAATGCTTGCTATGCAGTATCCTCCATTCGCTACCAGTGGGCAGTGGTATTTTTATATCTTCTTTTAGCGAGGGTTTTTTCGGCGAACAGAGCTCTTCTATCGAAATCCACTTTACCTCTATATACTAGCTATTCGCGGTTAAACTCTTTCTGCAATTAAGCCAAACATACTTTATCAACGGCTATGCTTCAAAGCAACATGCAACTTTTATGTCGGCACATAGTATCAGTCAGCGAAATGTTTTGCAGCAAACGAATAACTATGCTTAACGCTCACCGCTGAATCCTTTTCAGAATCGCATCTTGTAGCGTCCCTTCGCTTATTAATAAAGGGCGCTTTTCAAATAATCGACAGATCAGTTCTACTTTAGCATGTCCCTTTTGTAAGTTATAACTATAATGCGCTCTTATTGATGTTGGCTCTGTAGCCGGATATTTTTACTAAGATGTGGTCTGCCTTAAAGCCGTTGTGTTGGGAATTTTTGTGCTCTCTAAACTTGGAAGATCAAACATCGCTCGGTCATTCATATTATTACGGCTTCGAAAATCGGCATTTTGTTGTACGAGTTATAAATGTGCTCTTAAGATTTATTTTATTAAAATATTATAGTAGGTTATTAGTTCGCTAAAATCAGTTTGGATATTAAACCCCTAAATGAGTTTTCCCAAAGTCGAGATTTGTACTAATTAAAATCAAGGGTGATCCGGATAATAGAAAAATCCGGATAACTGAGCTAATTATTTAATAAAGAAACATGAATAAAGTCAACAAAACCATTCATTTAATTCAGGATGTTATGTAACAAAAAGTTTTTTTTGTCAATTAAATAAATAAAAAAAATTATCTCTGATTCCGATAATGATGGAAAGTGGGTAAATTTGTCAAGTAATAAGAACCTCACGACCACGTCTTTTGTGAATAATGACGCAGGAAATCTAACAAATAGGGTAAACCACCCAGTTTCGAGCCCCCTTAAGAGCTTTTTACTTTTCTGTGATTTAGTGCAATTAGTGTATTCTTCTGTTATTAAGTAAGTAAGTTATTTAAGATAGGTTGTGAAATAAGGTATTGTTTTTGATCGAACAACAGTAATTTATATTAGTAGAATTGTTATAATAAGAAATTAACTGAAATATGCGCTATCATCCAGATACGAGCCCCCTTTTGGCTAGTTTCGAGCCGTGCAAATCCTCCTATTTCGAGCCCCCGATATTTGAAGCAAAACCAATTCTTGGAGTAAAGAAACACAATTTTAAAACGAAATAGATAGGTATTTAATTCAAGTAAAATTACATACCTATCATACAAATAAAACAAAACGGGTAATAAAATAAATTATAGTAGATCTATCTATGTATGTAAATAAACAAAAAAAAAAAACAGGACTTTCAAAGGAAAAAAAAATATAATAAAAATAAGAAGAAATGAGAATAACAGCTTGATTAATTATTCCGCCACAGCTGCTAACAGCATAACGGCATTAGGTTTTCTCAGGTCATATTGTTTATTTTTATTGAAAATTCTTTTTGCTCGCTGTGTAGAAGCATTTGTTTTTTCGTTTGAAACTCTTGAACACTTTAATTTAGTTGTATTTCTCACGGTCTCTTTTGTTTGTGTTTTTTCTTGCCTTTGTTTTAAAAGGAATCTAGCTTTTTCATTCCGCTGCATTTTATTTTTCGCCCGAGTTTTTTTGATTTCCTCTTTCCTTTCTTTGTTATTTTCTCTTTTTATTTTTCGTTCTTCTTTTAGTTTTTGCTCCGCAGCCTTTTTTTCTCTTTTATCTTTCTCTGCTTCTCTAAACGGGGTAGAAGAAATGATGAAAGTTTTTCTTTCAGTGTGCCTGATTCCTTTCCGAATTGGTGTTTCAGGAACAGTAAGAAAGTTGGAAATTGCCACGTTATTATTATTAGCATAGACCATAGACATATCCATTATATTGAATTCATCTAGAATCTGTAACAAAGTAAGTAGTAACCTACTTATAGAGCGAAATTAACTAATTACCTCAGCATTTTGAGCCATTGCTTCAAATTGGTCGTATTCAAAAATAAGGCTTTCATTTCCTTGATGCGTAATACAAACCCCGCTGGTTGCTTCCGGCTGAAATATAAACTTACTAACTTATTTGCATTTGGAATGAATATAAAATTTCTTACTGTTGGGTGCTGTTCTTGACTTGTTATTTTAAGATCCTTGTAAACTTCAAACAACTTAATAAAATCCTCTGAATAAGTACAAGGAGAAGTTTCAAAATTTTCAAGCTGTAACATTTTGACTTCACCTACAATTTCTCGGAAGCGTTGAAGATTAATAGAGTGTTCAGTTATTTGTAACTGATTTTCTGCATTTGCTTCATTTTCCGTAATTGTTCTGTTTGAGCTTCTGCCCAAACATTTGGAATAATCGATTGCATCAGCATTAAATGGATATAGACCACATGTTCTAAAGCCGTTTCTTATCGTCTCAGATTTAATACAAGTATCAATAAGAGTCTTCAGGATGGGTGCAAATTGGGCTTTAGTGATTTTTGCCTCCATACAGTTGCGTCGCCAGTTATTTACAGACTTCTGCCAACCAATTTTCAGTGGTCTAAAAATTGAAACATCTGCTGGCTGAAGTATTCGTGTAGAGTTGGGGTACAAACATATATATTAGAATAATATGCAGCTTATCACACAAGTTTGCCAACTGATAAGTCATATGGGTTTTATGACCATCAACGAAAAAAATAACGGAAAAAGTTATGTTTTTCTTCCTCAAATCGTCACTAAACACATGTTCCACATAAAAACAAAAAACTTCCGTTGTCATCCACCCAGAGTCAGACTTCTGCCATTTGATGCCGTCCGGCAAATTATCTATGATGTCTTGTTTCATCCTTTTATAGGGATAAACTATCATAGGTGGAACGACGTACCCAGATGCAGAAAAAGAAAACATCACGGTTAAATTCTCTTTAGCTTGACCGTGGTCCGTTTCGTAGACATTACGGGAGCCTAAGGTAAAAAAACGTACAATGGTATTGACTAATAACATGTTGTTCTAATACATTACCTTTTCCAGCTAACACTTTTCCGATTTTAGGACATAAAAGAAAATTAGTTTCGTCACCATTAAAAATACGTTCGGGATCTTTCATTATGTCCTGATATCCCTTTCTTTCGAGGTAGCTCTTTATATTTCCAAACCAGCCTCTTATGTCCCTTTCAGATACCTTTGAACTGGCGTCAGTTATTGCCTCTGGTGTTCTTACAGATAGATTTGGGTTTCGCTTGAGGAAGGACTTATACCATTTTTCTCCGGGCATATTATCGTTAAAAGGGTTTTTTCTTGGCGCAGTATCAAGAAACTCTTTGACGACAACTTGGATGTCTTGTTTTCGTCGAGGAAATCCTTTTTCCTGATTTGAGAGCAGCCATGAAACAACTAATTTTTCTTCTTCGCCAGAGAGAATGGAAGGAGGACCTCTAACATTTCTCTTATTTCTTCCATGCAGTCGATTTTGAATGGTTCCTCGAGGAATATTAAATAACTTTGAGGCCTTATGTATTGAAAGTCCTTCTTCAATACGATTCAGGGCCACTTTCATGTCTTCTTCGGTATAAGATTTCCTTTTAGACATTTTTTATACAATCTGATTCTGACATAATGATGAAATAATTTAAATAAAATTGCCTTCAAAAGGAGTGATTAAGCGTAGGCTCGTAATTGGACCGACCACTTTTAGAAAGAAATTCCTAATTCGAGCCCCCAGCTCGAATTAAGAAAATGTGAATATATCTATCCAGTTTTGAGCCCCCAATTAATTCTATGTAAATTACAATTTTAAATCTCTAAAAGCACATCTAAATGCAATTCAACTGATTTATAATCATAAAAAATATCAAACTTACCTTTTTAATATAAAGAACGGTAAAAATTGTGGGATATGAAAACGGCCTTCTTAGGTAAAATTATTAAGAAAACACCCGCACAGCGAAGTAATCACTTTGGAGATTGCACAACTACTGAATTCCGATTGCTGTAAGCGATGAGTCCATCAAAAAGAAATTCTAAGAGCTTTCAGCTATGTATACACGCATGGCTTTATAGTAGATTTCTATCAATCGGCTTAGATAAAGAAGAAGAATCAGGATGGGGCTCGAATAAGGCCAGGGGGCTCGAAATTGGGTAGTTTACCCTAAAACAAGTAAAATTATTTGTCAAGATATGTACTATATGTACTGTACATATGCATGTATCATGTATAACATATAAGTTAATAAAATATTTTTCATTTGTAAGAAAAAAAAACAAAATTTAAACGAACTTTTTATTTCACGACGGCTAGATTACAACTGAGCTTTTTCTAAAGTCTAAAATCTTAACTAGCTTAACGACTCGCGGCTATTTTGATTAGGTTGCAGTTTTCACTGTGGGAATCGTTCTAGATGTTTGTCGAGTCTAGGAAATGACTGCAAGTTATCTCTGTTGTTGGTTTCATGTTTCTTGATGTTTCGTGAGAAAGTTTATGTTGCTGGTGTTAACTGGAAGTTATCTCTGTTGTTGGTTTCATGTTCATTGATGTTTCGTGAGAAAGTTTATGTTGCTGGTGTTAACTTATATTTTCCTCCTGCCCACAACAGTAATTCACATATAAATAGATTGAATTCCATTCAATTTAATTCTTTATTTGCTGGTTAATGGTACAATAAGACTTAAAATCTCTTATCTGCACCGCTCGACCTTAGAACTTTCGAGCTCTAGCAGGTCGAGATATCGATTCTAGAGAATCGACGTCAAAGTTTTGTTTCCTTATAATTTGTTTTTAATTCACAGTCTTACTACTTTACTATATAAATTTCCGTTCGAAATAACTCATCCGATGTATGTACAGCAAATTTTTAAAATTAGACTTTTACCTAAATTTAAGTCACATATATAAATTAATTCCCCAAAGTTCTTAGGACCTTGATGTTTTAAACAAATAAAACTAAATGAACTGCGTTAGATTATTAGTGATAAGAAACCCTGTGTTCAAAATTTTAAATGCCTACAATTCCCGAAATTTATTAACAAAGGAGGCGCATAAAATATTAAAACTATTATAACTTTGACCAAGTCGAAAATATAATTTTTTGTTAAAGAACAAGAGTATAAATAAAATAACGGTGCACTATTTATTAGTTTATTTATTTTAATTTTGAATAAGATATCGACATCATCCAGTAGCCTGTTTTCTTATTTTTGCGGTTTCCCCTAAAGTGACTTTTTGGTAGGAAAAGTATTGGGTAGGGAGTGGTTTACGGACTGTCGGCTACGGTTTTAACCAAATTGGCAGCTTTTTCATAACCGTTCATTCCTTTCTACCCAGGAACCCAATGCAACTTTACTTTGTTGTCCCTAGACACAGTAGCTGAAGTTTCGTACTAGTTTCGACTCAAAGTTTTGAAAGGACAGAGCAAGGAGCGCATCTTACCTCTGAAGAAATGTAGATGTTGGAGTTCTTGAAGCCCCTGTTTAGGCTTTCCTGAGCTCCAACCTCTATAGCGTAGAGTTAAACCTAGATACAGTTAAAAATAAATAAATCCTCGTTATTTTACTCAAGGTCGTTTTTATTGCCCACCGATGAAGCAATAGTGGTTAGATTAGATTATATACATGGAGGGGTGTGCAGGTGGTAGTGTTTCACTGTTACCCGAAAGATGTATTGTAAGTGCCAGTTTAATTTACTCCCTTTCTATGTTTAGACTGTTAACAAAGTCCAGAATCATCCTGGGATTGAAATTCCACACGCAGTTTGGTGGATGAAAAGAATGTTCGAGGTGGAGTAATCTCCGCCTGGCCAATGCTTCGCAATTGCAGAGCAGGTGCTCTAAGGTTTCATGAGCATTATGATAGAAGCGGCAGGGTCAAGGTATATAGAATATAACCTGTTCTCGCTAAATTTTTGACACATTGAAGTTGATGTATTCTATATATAGAAAAATATGTAGAATAATAAGAAAATCTTTGATATCTTAATAAATTTGGCAACAAATTACTGAAATTGTGTATAAATTGAAAGTTTTGAATATTTTAAACGTTTTTTGTTTTTAAAGCTTTTACCATAATTAAGTTCAATAAGGTAAAAAGATGTACTTACAAGTTCAAGCGCAAATGTAAACAGAAACAAAAATAGTCTTTTTTTATGCCATAAATGTATTAACATAATAATGATTTTGTAGAGTAAAATATTTAATTAATAATTAATTAATCTGTTTGTGCTTTTCTTCTTTTTTACTGCATTTAAATTAATTTCCATGCTATAAAGTAAAATTCAGTACGAATAGTCACAACGTATCTACCTATGTGAGATGATTTCATTTACCAGGATGCTAGCTTGTGCCATAAGAACTTTCATAAACTAGTCATCGTCAGGTATTTGCATGTGAATTAGTTATGTAAACCCATTTTTAAATAAAATTCACAGGTATGAAAATTTTCAACATTGAAATTGTCTTCAAATATACACTTTATACAGAATACATTCGTCTTACATACCTATTCCTAATTCTACTTTTTTTTTAAAGCCCATGTGCAAAATTTCAGCTATCTAAGTACACGCGCTCACTAGTTATCGTACGCACGGACGGACGGACGCGCAGGCATGCAAAAATCAAAATAAATTTTAATAAGTATTATGCGTGGGTGTCCAACCCATTCTTCTCTACTAGCATTATTTCTAGGTGTTACAAACGGAATAAAAAGCTTTACCTTTGAGATTTCATCTAGGGTATAAAAATAGAAAAAGCCACACGACAAATCTTGCCTTCAGCAAGATTTTTCCAAAACCTAATATGTATGTACATACGTATGTACACTGTATGCAAATACATATCGGGCCCATAAATTTTATACGATAAAGACTGAATGATCGAGTCTTCACCGAAAAAAGCTTTTATCAGCGAGCTACGCATGCATACATTGTATATGTGCAACAATGTATTGAAAAAGCTAGACGATGGCTTGATATTTATGAAAACTTCAAATTACACTTCAAGCCATAGTCCGTCGCCATAATTCTGGACATATGTTTGAACATGTCCGTGTCCAGTGAAAAAATTTTTCTCAGGGTAGGAAATGCTAATTACGCATTGCTTTTACCCTGAACGAGAGACTTGATGATTAGAAAATCAAAGTCTCAACAAGTTGGCATTAAACCTCGAAAATGGTCGCCTCGGGGATTTTGATCTGAAAACGGAAGTGGGTTGTTTTGAAATTAACAAAGTTGATGAGAGAATTAACCAAAGTTGATATAAAGAAGTAACAAGACCTGATAGAAAGTAAAAAAAAGTGTTTTGGTCCGATAAAAGAAGGTCGTTATTGGTGATTGATTCGAGAATAATTAATGAAGCCTGATTCAAAAATATTGAATTAAGATATTAATAAGCATTAAGCTGTATGTATTTAAAAGAAAATTACAAATAAACGGAATGTAGTGTTCTTTTATTTTGTTTGTGTGTTCCCTCAAATCCGGCAAGGAATAGGTAATAAAAGTGAAAGAGTTGGTTCGCTATAATCACAGCAAGTGGTATACAGATATGAAGAGTGACGATACTAATAGGTTTCCCCTTTAAATAAAACAAAGTCGGTGCAGCCGGTAGGATAGTGGAAGCCCGTCTCTCTAAGGTTACAATAGAAAGATATAAGAGCTTGAAAACCCGCTATCCTGCGAACCAAGGGAAACCTGTGACTAAGCCACTCAGGCCAAGTCACCCCAACACTAGGGGCAGATACCATCTCTAGGCGCCTCTTCTCCAGGCGGGCAAACGTTCATCCCTATTACTGCAAAGGCAGCACCGAGGAAAGCACAAAACCATCAAGAAGGACGAGCACTTAAGCCAGCTAGAAGCAGCCTGGAAGCAAGCTTGAAGTTTCCGTAGTCAGCTTATCAACCCTTTGAAGCACAACGATCCTGATTTGAAGAGGAAATCGAAGGCGGCTTAAGCCGGCAAGGACACAGAAGCAGCAACGAGGAAAACCCTTCCACATTTAGCCGACTCGAGATCAACCCCAGGTACCAGATGCCTCAGTGAAGGTACATATTCTATTCCAGAACAACAATCAACACAGACATTTCCAACAGGACTTGGTCTCCGTAATGGAACGGTATTTGCAGGTCCCAATAGCCAAGTAAGCCTCAATATTTTTTTGAAATGATTATACAAGAAAGCGCAGGAATACACATTGTGACGCTTTAGATTGTAAAATAGATGAAGATTAAAGGAAAGTACAGTGCGGTTCACGAAGGAGCAAGAACAGCTGTCCGAACCCACACGTGTTAGTGTAAGCGACAGTGATAATGATAGTGGAAGTGTTGAGGCCGATCCGAGCACCGAAGCCCTTTTAATTGACTGGCTGGAAGAATCCTTAACGGAAACCAGTCCAGAAACAAGCCCAGTTAGTCTAACCAAATTCAAATATTCAGCTAATAGGCTACGCACAATGCTGGACTACGCAAAAGTAGCAAAAACTTATAGTTGTCTTCTTATTTTCGGGACAAAATACCCCACCTTTGGGACGTGAGCTGCAAACATTCATCCGCTGCTGCAATCAAACTATGCAGTGCCTAAATGATGAAGAAAAAGTGGTTTGTCTTCAGGTCCTCCCTAACAGACTCCGTGGTGACGCATATCAATTAATCGCTTCAGACGTCCCTGCTTCATTTACTGAAGTAGAGGAATGTTTAAACAGAACATACCCACCCCGTGACATACACCAAGAGCTGGTAAATAAGTTGATCACAACCAGGCAAAACCGTTGGAATCTTGCACTGTCTTTATTACAAGATTGAAACAGTTGTTGACGATTTGTAACGAGGCAGCAACACAGAAGTATGGAGTTGCGTCAGTTGCACTATGAAAATACAGCTGATGGATTTCGCCAAAAACGCTCTTAAAGTGGAGTAATTAACCCACATCTGTGTCAATATTTGCTCACACAGCGAGAAGGTGATACAGAATCGCTCATACAAAAAGCCCTGAACATAGAAAAGTTTTAGCAAAGAGCTGAATTCGCCCAAAGCACACTGGTACAAACTCCTCCAGTAGATACTATAGACCCTGATTTACGGGTGAGAGTATTCTACAGAGCTCCTTGTTATCAAATCTCAACACCTACGTTGGCATCATCTCGAGCCCCAAACCCTAATCAGTTTTCACGCAATATGAATAACCCAGCTTCACAGTCATGACAAAAACCATTTAGAAACACTGACGCCAGAAAAGCGGACACAGATGCACTGGTCCGTAACATCAAGGGTAGTTTATGTCAGCGAAAGGGTCATACTTACATAGATTGCCTAAAGCGTAGAAATACCACTTTCTATTCTAACTGCAAGAATTATGGACACGACGTTTGTGATTGCAGAACTAATCGACAGACACACCATGTCTTTTGCCACACTCAACAGATTGTTCCTCAACGCCTCCCCAGACTACCAACAGATCAACACAACACCAAAGGTCCAAAGTCTTTAATATGAGACTCAAATGCACCTTTTGTGATTGCCGTGGACACGCAGATGAAAACTGCAGACAGATGAAGAAATGGGAAGCCCGGAGTCAGGGAAACGACGTGCAGTCGACCCAAAACTCTTCGAATCGACTATAAATATGCATCCAAAGCTTAAATGGTCACTTCAAGCACCGCAGTCTAGTGAAACTTTCGGTGGACATAAGCCTAAACAAAATTGGTAGTGGACACGGGCGCTGAGGTTAGTATTTTTAAGAAAAATCAATTAAAGTCCTCAATATAATTAACTCAAATGAGGCATGCACTCTACAGACTCCTTTTGGAATCGGAAATACACTTAGAAATTCCAAGGGAAACTCCAATTTTAACCCTTAACCACAGACGCGCAGTCCCAGGGAGCGCTAGAAATGTAATTCTTTTTATATCATTGCCACCGTAAGCTATTCAGATCTTGTTTTTGCAGCAGCTTCCTAGTTTTTAATTCTCTACCGACTTCTGATGAAGTATGATTATTTCTGTTGTTATTGTGGGAATGTGCGTCTGTGGTTACGTAAGTATTTTTGTTTATAAGAAATGCATATTTTTCGTGAAATTCCGCTCCTAGTACAACCCAATTGACGAATAAAAGGAAAATTTTGAGAAATTCTAGATTTGATAGCCTCATTATGATATATCAGATTTTGAAATTTATTGAAATGTATGGAGCAAAAAATAAGAACACACCTTGCAGGTTTCCTGCAGCCGCCAATTTTTAATGTGATTTTCTGAATTTCGGGAGGAATGGATCCTAATTAAATGAAGTTAATGAATTTTTCTTATATTTTTTAATATTGTATTTCCATTATTTCTCTATATTTAAACCATTATAATTTTTATGAACTTTTGAGGTATTGCTACATTTATGCCCAGTGTTTTTCGTTAGGGTTGTAATTTTTGGCCCAGCAGGGATGGTCGAACATGAATTTTGTTGATCGTTATTTTCGTGATTAATTTTGACGTGTTCTTGAACTGATTCCGTTGAGTCCGCCATGAACCGGCATTGCAGGCATTGCTGCATGTTTTGGTTTAATTTAAACCACTTTAAACCATTTCTACTATGTTTCTTAAGTGTGCGATTTGGTTTGATGTGGTCTGGATTATCCTCTACTGTATTCGTAGTATCTATCGTCACAGAAACGGCAGTCGTAATGACAACGCAGTGTGCCCTCCTGGTGGTCTTTTGAATGTTTTCCCATCTTTTGTTTTCGTAGGAGAACAAAAATATATGTTTGATTAACTATATAGATGCTTTTTATTGAAGTTACTTAACATGTTTTTTAACTCCTCCTTTATATCGTGTAATTGTTCCATTCGTTCATGTTTATTAATTTATGTATTCTATTTATACGTTTGTTTTAAATCTTGTTTCTTTCTT